>WOVY01013190.1:0-53704 GCA_013436015.1 Rhipicephalus annulatus | reverse complement strand
GGTCAACTGTTCGGAAGGCAGCTATGCTAAGTACTATACCACCGACGTCGGCATTGCGAGGCTGCTTTCAGCTGTTCATTCGGAACACGCGCATTGTAACGATGAGCAGAGAGTGACAGAAAACGGCTGGGGCTCCGTGCCATGTCTGAATTTGGCTGCCTATAAAATTGTGATCACTGCTATCATTAGTGTAAGCGAGGCCTTGAGTCACAATCAACTCGTTACCTGTGACGCAGCGGAGGTGTCAATGAACGTAAAGGCGGCGGTAACGGTAGTGAAGCATTAGTAGAAATTAGCCCAACATCAGCCTAGAAGTTATTTGCTGCAGAAGAATCTGAAACATGAAACTTTGACTCTTAAAATAGTTGGGCGTTTTCGTCAAACAGCCGAATGGCTTTCGTGCAATAGAATAAACAGCGTATTGCACATTAATCACAACTTAGAAGAGAAAATAGAAAGGTGCGTCGGCCGGGAATCAAACCCGGGTCAACTGCTTGGAAAGCAGCTATGCTAACCAATATACCACCGAAGCCGGCATTTGCGAGGCTGCTTTCAGCTGTTCATCCGGAACACGTGCATAGTAACGATGGGCAGAAAGTGACAGAAAATTGGCTCGGGCTCCGTCCTGTGTGAATTTGAATTTGGCTGCCTATTGCAATCACTGCTATCATTATTGTAAGCGCGGCTTCTGAGTCAACAATGACTAGTTACCTGTGACGCAGCGGAGATGTCAATGAACGTAAAAGCGCTAACAGTGGTGAAGCATTAGAAAAGTTAGCCCAACTTCAGCCTCAGAAGTTATTTTGCTGCAGAAGAATCTAAACATGGAACTTGACTTTTAAAATAGTTGGGCGTTTTCGTGAAACTGCCGAATGGCTTTCATGCAATAGAATAAACAGCATATTGCACAATGTAACACAACTTGGCAAAAGCAACAAAGAAAAGATGCGTCGGCCGGGAATCGAACCTGGGTCAACTGCTTGGAAGGCAGCTATGCTAACCACTATACCACTGACGCCGGCATTTGCGAGGCTGCTTTCAGCTGTTCATCCGGAAACACGTGCATTGTAACGATGGGCAGAGAGTGACAGAAAGTTGGCTGGGGCTTCGTGCCGTGTCTGAATTTGACTGCCTATAAATACGTGATCACTGCTATCATTATTGTAAGCGCGGCTTCTGAATCAACAATTGATTCGTTACCTGGGACGCAGTGGAGATGTCAATGAACGTAAAAGCGCTAACAGTGGTGAAGCATTAGAAAAAGTTAGCCCAACTTCAGCCTCAGAAGGTATTTTGCTGAAGAAGAATCTAAAACATGGAACTTAGACTTTTTAAAATAGTTGGGCGTTTTCGTGAAACAGCCGAATGGCTTTCATGCAATAGAATAAACAGCATATTGCACAATGTAACACACCTTAGCAAAAGCAACAAAGAAAAGATGCGTCGGCCGGGAATCAAACCCGGGTCAACTGCTTGGAAAGCAGCTATGCTAACCAATATACCACCGAAGCTGGCATTTGCAAGGCTGCTTTCAGCTGTTCATCCGGAACACGTGCATAGTAACGATGGGCAGAGAGTGACAAAAAATTGGCTGGGGCTCCATGCCGTGTCTGATTTAGGCTGCCTATAAAATTGTGATCACTACTATTATTATTGTAAGCGAGGCCTCTGAGTCAACAATCAACTCGTTACCTGTGACGCAGCGGAGATGTCAATGAACGTAAAAGTGCTAACAGTGGTGAAGCATTAGTAGAAGTTAGCCCAACTTCAGCCTCAGAAGATATTTTGTGTCAGAAGAATCTGAAACATGAAACTCTGACTTTTTAAAATAGTTGGGCGTTTTCGTCAAACAGCCGAATGGTTTTCGTGCAATAGAATAAACAGCGTATTGCACAATATGACACAACTTAGAAAAACAACAAAGAAAAGATGCGTCGGCCGGGTATCGAACCCTGGTCAACTGCTTGGGAGGCAGCTATGCTAAGCACTATACCACAGACGCCGGCATTTGCGAGGCTGCTTTCAGCTGTTCATCCGGAACACGTGCATTGTAACGATGGGCAGAGAGTGACAGAAATTTGGCTGGGGCTCCGTGCTGTGTCTGAATTAGGCTGCCTATAAAATTGTGATCACTGCTATTATTTTTGTAAGCGCGGCCTCTGAGTCAACAATTGACTCGTCACCTGTGACGCAGCGGAGATGTCAATGAACGTAAAAGCGCTAACAGTGGTGAGGCATTAGTAGAAGTTAGCCCAACTTCAGCCTCAGAAGTTATTTTGCTGCAGAAGAATCTGAAACATGAAACTTTGACTGTTTAAAATAGTTGGGCGTTTTCGTGAAACAGCCGAATGGCTTTCATGCAATAGAATAAACAGCATATTGCACTATGTAACACAACTTAGCAAAAGCAACAAATAAAAGATGCGTCGGCCGAGAATCAAACCCGGGTCAACTGTTCGGAAGGCAGCTATGCTAAGTACTATACCACCGACGTCGGCATTTGCGAGGCTGCTTTCAGCTGTTCAATCGGAACACGCGCATTGTAACGATGATGCAGAGAGTGACAGAAAATCGGCTGGGGCTGCGTGCCATGTCTGAATTTGGCTGCCTATAAAATTGTGATCACTGCTATCATTAGTGTAAGCGAGGCCTTTGAGTCAACAATCGACTCGTTACCTGTGACGCAGCGGAGGTGTCAATGAACGTAAAGGCGGTAACGGTGGTGAAGCATTAGTAGAAATTAGCCCAACATCAGCCTAAAAAGTTATTTTGCTGCAGAAGAATCTGAAACATGAAACTTTGACTGTTTAAAATAGTTGGGCGTTTTCGTGAAACAGCCGAATGGCTTTCATGCAATAGAATAAACAGCATATTGCACTATGTAACACAACTTAGCAAAAGCAACAAATAAAAGATGCGTCGGCCAAGAATCAAACCCGGGTCAACTGTTTGGAAGGCAGCTATGCTAAGCACTATACCACCGACGTCGGCATTTGCGAGGCTGCTTTCAGCTGTTCATCCGGAACACGCACATTGTAACGATGGGCAGAGAGTGACAAAAAATTGTCTGGAGCTCCGTGCCGTGTCTGAATTTGGCTGCCTATAAAATTGTGATCACTGCTATCATTATTTTAAGCGAGGCCTATGAGTAAACAATCGATTGGTTACTTCGGACGCAGCGGATGTGTCAATGAACGTAAAGGCGCTAACAGTAGTGAAGCATTAGTCGAAGTTAGGCCAATATTAGCCACAGAAGTTATTTTTTGCAGAAGAATCTGAAACATGAAACTCTGACTTTTTAAAATAATTGGGTGTGTTCGTCAAACAGCCGAATGACTTTCGTGCAATAGAATAAACAGCGTATTGCACATTATATCACACCTTAGAAGAGAGCAACATAGAAAAGGTGCGTCGGCCGGAAATCAAACTCGGGTCAACTGCTTGGAAAGCAGCCATGCTAACCAATATACCACCGAAGCCGGCATTTGCGAGGCTGCTTTCAGCTGTTCATCCGGAACACGTGCATAGTAACGATGGGCAGAAATTGACAGAAAATTGGCTGGGGCTCCGTCCTGTGTCTGAATTTGGCTGCCTATTGCAATCACTGCTATCATTATTGTAAGCGCGGCTTCTGAGTCAACAATTGACTAGATACCTGTGACGCAGCGGAGATGTCAATGAACGTAAAAGCGCTAACAGTGGTGAAGCATTAGAAAAAGTTAGCCCAACTTCAGCCTCAGAAGTTATTTTGCTGAAGAAGAATCTGAAACATGAAACTTTGACTGTTTAAAATAGTTGGGCCTTTTCGTGAAACAGCCGAATGGCTTTCATGCAATAGAATAAACAGCATATTGCACAATGTAACACAACTCAGCAAAAGCAACAAAGAAAAGATGCGTCGGCCGGGTATCGAACCTGGGTCAACTTCTTGGGAGGCATCTATGCTAAGCAGTATACCACAAACGCCGGCATTTGCGAGGCTGCTTTCAGCTGTTCATCCGGAACACGTGCATTGTAATGATGGGCAGAGAGTGACACAAAGTTGGCTGGGGCTCCGTGCCGTGTCTGAATCTGGCTGACTAAAAAATTGTGATCACTGCTATCATCATTGTAAGCGCGGCCTCCGAGTCAACAATCAACTCATTACCTGTGACGCAGCGAGGTGTCAATGAACGTAAAGGCGCTAACAGTGGTGAAGCAATAGTAGAAGTTAGCCCAACTTCAGCCTCAGAAGTTATTTTGTGTCAGAAGAATCTGAAACTTGAAACTCTGACTTTTTAAAATAGTCGGGTGTTTTTGTCAAATAGCAAAATGGCTTTCGTGCAATAAAATAAACAGCGTATTGCACAATATGACACAACTTAGAAAAACAACAAAGAAAAGATGCGTCGGCCGGGTATCGAACCCTGGTCAACTGCTTGGGAGGCAGCTATGCTAAGCACTATACCACAGACGCCGGCATTTGCGAGGCTGCTTTCAGCTGTTCATCCGGAACACGTGCATTGTAACGATGGGCAGAGAGTGACAGAAATTTGGCTGGGGCTCCGTGCTGTGTCTGAATCAGGCTGCCTATAAAATTGTGATCACTGCTATTATTTTTGTAAGCGCGGCCTCTGAGTCAACAATTGACTCGTCACCTGTGACGCAGCGGAGATGTCAATGAACGTAAAAGCGCTAACAGTGGTGAAGCATTAGTAGAAGTTAGCCCAACTTCAGCCTCAGAAGTTATTTTGCTGCAGAAGAATCTGAAACATGAAACTTTGACTGTTTAAAATAGTTGGGCCTTTTCGTGAAACAGCCGAATGGCTTTCATGCAATAGAATAAACAGCATATTGCACAATGTAACACAACTCAGCAAAAGCAACAAATAAAAGATGCGTCGGCCGAGAATCGAACCCGGGTCAACTGTTCGGAAGGCAGCTATGCTAAGTACTATACCACCGACGTCGGCATTTGCGAGGCTGCTTTCAGCTGTTCATTCGGAACACGCGCATTGTAACGATGAGCAGAGAGTGACAGAAAATCGGCTGGGGCTCCGTGCCATGTCTGAATTTGGCTGCCTATAAAATTGTGATCACTGCTATCATTAGTGTAAGCGAGGCCTTTGAGTCAACAATCGACTCGTTACCTGTGACGCAGCGGAGGTGTCAATGAACGTAAAGGCGGTAACGGTAGTGAAGCATTAGTAGAAATTAGCCCAACATCAGCCTAAGAAGTTATTTTGCTGCAGAAGAATCTGAAACATGAAACTTTGACTCTTTAAAATAGTTGGGCGTTTTCGTCAAACAGCCGAATGACTTTCGTGCAATAGAATAAACAGCGTATTGCACATTATATCACAACTTAGAAGAGAACAACATAGAAAAGGTGCGTCGGCCGGGAATCAAACCCGGGTCAACTGCTTGGAAAGCAGCTATGCTAACCAATATACCACCGAAGCCGGCATTTGCGAGGCTGCTTTCAGCTGTTCATCCGGAACACGTGCATAGTAACGATGGGCAGAAAGTGACAGAAAATTGGCTCGGGCTCCGTCCTGTGTCTGAATTTGGCTGCCTATTGCAATCACTGCTATCATTATTGTAAGCGCGGCTTCTGAGTCAACAATTGACTAGTTACCTGTGACGCAGCGGAGATGTCAATGAACGTAAAAGCGCTAACAGTGGTGAAGCATTAGAAAAAGTTAGCCCAACTTCAGCCTCAGAAGTTATTTTGCTGCAGAAGAATCTAAAACATGGAACTTTGACTTTTTAAAATAGTTGGGCGTTTTCGTGACACTGCCGAATGGCTTTCATGCAATAGAATAAACAGCATATTGCACAATGTAACACAACTTGGCAAAAGCAACAAAGAAAAGATGCGTCGGCCGGGAATCGAACCTGGGTCAACTGCTTGGAAGGCAGCTATGCTAACCACTATACCACTGACGCCGGCATTTGCGAGGCTGCTTTCAGCTGTTCATCCGGAACACGTGCATTGTAACGATGGGCAGAGAGTGACAGAAAGTTGGCTGGGGCTTCGTGCCGTGTCTGAATTTGACTGCCTATAAATACGTGATCACTGCTATCATTATTGTAAGCGCGGCTTCTGAATCAACAATTGATTCGTTACCTGGGACGCAGTGGAGATGTCAATGAACGTAAAAGCGCTAACAGTGGTGAAGCATTAGAAAAAGTTAGCCCAACTTCAGCTTCAGAAGGTATTTTGCTGAAGAAGAATCTAAAACATGGAACTTAGACTTTTTAAAATAGTTGGGCGTTTTCGTGAAACAGCCGAATGGCTTTCATGCAATAGAATAAACAGCATATTGCACAATGTAACACACCTTAGCAAAAGCAACAAAGAAAAGATGCGTCGGCCGGGAATCAAACCCGGGTCAACTGCTTGGAAAGCAGCTATGCTAACCAATATACCACCGAAGCTGGCATTTGCAAGGCTGCTTTCAGCTGTTCATCCGGAACACGTGCATAGTAACGATGGGCAGAGAGTGACAAAAAATTGGCTGGGGCTCCATGCCGTGTCTGATTTAGGCTGCCTATAAAATTGTGATCACTACTATTATTATTGTAAGCGAGGCCTCTGAGTCAACAATCAACTCGTTACCTGTGACGCAGCGGAGATGTCAATGAACGTAAAGTGCTAACAGTGGTGAAGCATTAGTAGAAGTTAGCCCAACTTCAGCCTCAGAAGATATTTTGTGTCAGAAGAATCTGAAACATGAAACTCTGACTTTTTAAAATAGTTGGGCGTTTTCGTCAAACAGCCGAATGGTTTTCGTGCAATAGAATAAACAGCGTATTGCACAATATGACACAACTTAGAAAAACAACAAAGAAAAGATGCGTCGGCCGGGTATCGAACCCTGGTCAACTGCTTGGGAGGCAGCTATGCTAAGCACTATACCACAGACGCCGGCATTTGCGAGGCTGCTTTCAGCTGTTCATCCGGAACACGTGCATTGTAACGATGGGCAGAGAGTGACAGAAATTTGGCTGGGGCTCCGTGCTGTGTCTGAATTAGGCTGCCTATAAAATTGTGATCACTGCTATTATTTTTGTAAGCGCGGCCTCTGAGTCAACAATTGACTCGTCACCTGTGACGCAGCGGAGATGTCAATGAACGTAAAAGCGCTAACAGTGGTGAGGCATTAGTAGAAGTTAGCCCAACTTCAGCCTCAGAAGTTATTTTGCTGCAGAAGAATCTGAAACATGAAACTTTGACTGTTTAAAATAGTTGGGCGTTTTCGTGAAACAGCCGAATGGCTTTCATGCAATAGAATAAACAGCATATTGCACTATGTAACACAACTTAGCAAAAGCAACAAATAAAAGATGCGTCGGCCGAGAATCAAACCCGGGTCAACTGTTCGGAAGGCAGCTATGCTAAGTACTATACCACCGACGTCGGCATTTGCGAGGCTGCTTTCAGCTGTTCAATCGGAACACGCGCATTGTAACGATGTGCAGAGAGTGACAGAAAATCGGCTGGGGCTCCGTGCCATGTCTGAATTTGGCTGCCTATAAAATTGTGATCACTGCTATCATTAGTGTAAGCGAGGCCTTTGAGTCAACAATCGACTCGTTACCTGTGACGCAGCGGAGGTGTCAATGAACGTAAAGGCGGTAACGGTGGTGAAGCATTAGTAGAAATTAGCCCAACATCAGCCTAAAAAGTTATTTTGCTGCAGAAGAATCTGAAACATGAAACTTTGACTCTTTAAAATAGTTGGGCGTTTTCGTCAAACAGCCGAATGACTTTCGTGCAATAGAATAAACAGCGTATTGCACATTATATCACAACTTAGAAGAGAGCAACATAGAACAGGTGCGTCGGCCGGGAATCAAACCCGGGTCAACTGCTTGGAAAGCAGCTATGCTAACCAATATACCACCGAAGCCGGCATTTGCGAGGCTGCTTTCAGCTGTTCATCCGGAACACGTGCATAGTAACGATGGGCAGAAAGTGACAGAAAATTGGCTCGGGCTCCGTCCTGTGTCTGAATTTGGCTGCCTATTGCAATCACTGCTATCATTATTGTAAGCGCGGCTTCTGAGTCAACAATTGACTGATTACCTGTGAGGCAGCGGAGATGTCAATGAACGTAAAAGCGCTAACAGTGGTGAAGCATTAGAAAAAGTTAGCCCAACTTCAGCCTCAGAAGTTATTTTGCTGCAGAAGAATCTAAAACATGGAACTTTGACTTTTTAAAATAGTTGGGCGTTTTCGTGAAACTGCCGAATGGCTTTCATGCAATAGAATAAACAGCATATTGCACAATGTAACACAACTTAGCAAAAGCAACAAAGAAAAGATGCGTCGGCCGGGATTCGACCCCGGGTCAACTGCTTGGAAGGCAGCTATGCTAACCACTATACCACTGACGCCGGCATTTGCGAGGCTGCTTTCAGCTGTTCATCCGGAACACGTGCATTGTAACGATGGGCAGAGAGTGACAGAAAGTTGGCTGGGGCTCCGTGCCGTGTCTGAATTTGACTGCCTATAAATACGTGATCACTGCTATCATTATTGTAAGCGCGGCTTCTGAATCAACAATTGATTCGTTACCTGGGACGCAGTGGAGATGTCAATGAACGTAAAAGCGCTAACAGTGGTGAAGCATTAGAAAAAGTTAGCCCAACATCAGCCTTAGAAGATATTTTGCTGCAGAAGAATGTGAAACACGAAACTCTGACTTTTTAAAATAGTTGGGCGTTTTCGTCAACAGCCGAATGGCTTTCGTGCAATAGAACAAACAGCGTATTGCACAATGTAACACACATTAGAAAAAAGCAACATAGAAAAGATGCGTCGGCCGGGAATCAAACCCAGGTCAACTGCTTGGAAAGCAGCTATGCTAAGCACTATACCACCGAAGCCGGCAATTGCGAGGCTGCTTTCAGCTCTTCATCCGGAACACGTGCATTGTAACGATGGGCAGAGAGTGACAAAAATTGGCTGGAGCTCCGTGCCGTGTCAGAATTTGGCTGCCTATAAAATTGTGATCACTGCTATCATTATTTTAAGCGAGGCCTATGAGTCAACAATCGATTGGTTACTTCGGACGCAGCGGATGTGTGAATGAACGTAAAGGCGCTAACAGTAGTGAAGCACTAGTAGAAGTTAGGCCAATATCAGCCTCAGAAGTTATTTTTTTGCAGAAGAATCTGAAACATGAAACTCTGACTTTTTAAAATAATTGGGTGTGTTCGTCAAACAGCCGAATGGCTTTCGTGCATTAGAATAAACAACGTATTGCACAATTTAACACAACTTAGAAAAAAGCAACATAGAAAAAATGCGTCGGCCGGGAATCAACTCGGGTCAACTGCTTGGACGGCAGCTATGCTAACCACTATACCTACGTTTCCCATTTGCGAGGCTGCTTTCAGTTGTTCATCCGGAACACGTGCAATGTGACAATGGCAGAGAGTGACAGAAAATAGGCTGGGGCTCCGTACTGTGTCTACATTTCGCTGCCTATAAAATTGTGATCACTGCTATCATCATTGTAAACGCGGCCTCCGAGTCAACAATCGACTCATTACCTGTGACGCAGCGAGGTGTCAATGAACGTAAAGGCGCTAACAGTGGTGAAGCAATAGTAGAAGTTAGCCCAACTTCAGCCTCAGAAGTCATTTTGTGTCAGAAGAATCTGAAACATGAAACTCTGACTTTTTAAAATAGCTGGGCGTTTTCGTCAAACAGCCAAATAGCTTTCGTGCAATAGAACAAACAGAGTATTGCACAATTTCCATTTCATTTCATTTCATTTCATTTAATTATACTGTCAGCCCCATTTGGGCTCTAACAGGGGTGGAAAAAAACCAATATACATACAAAACATAGGTTCTTCCTATACAACTTCTCATATACATAACAATGAATGACAAGAAATAGCCAAAGCACTCTGCTCTTGAGGACATAAAATAAGCAAAATATAAACTATACATCTTTATACACGACATCCTTTAGGCCCTTCAAGAAAGAAGGTACACATTCCGATAAGTCAGTGAAATTCGGCAGCCTGTTCCACTGACTGATCGCCCGCGGAAAGAAACTGAACTCAAAACAATCGTTGTGTGGTCTTGGAGGAGGGATGTACATGTTATGCCGGTGCCTTGACGTGTCCGCAGTTTTTCTATACATATACTTCGATTTGTCTATTTTACTTGTTGTTTATAGATTAAAAAGAGTAATTGAAGTCTTTCATACTCTGGCCTTTGTTCTAGTGGTTCAAGGTGGGCCAGCTTGCAAAGCTGAGTCGGGGAGTGGCAGCGCTGGTATTGGTCAAATATGAAACGCGACGCCGATCTTTGTATTCTATCAAGCTTAGTGCGATTATTTGTTGTGTACGGATTCCATACCACCTTTGCGTACTCCATAATTGGCCGTACGAGAGCCTTGTAAGCCAAGCATTTGATTTCCGGGCTAGCTTGATGCAGATTTCTCTGAAGTCTCCACAACGCTTTGTTAGCCTTAGCACGAATGGAGTCTACATGCAAATTCCATCGTAGATCGGAAGTTAATAATAAACGCAAATATTTCTGTTGTTCTACTCTGTCAAGATCATGATCTTTTATAGAGTACGTCGTATTTAGAATGCGTTTTTTCTAGTTACGGTCATCGTTACTGTTTTTGCGGCGTTTAGATCCGTCTGCCAAATGGTGCACCAGTTTTGTATTTTTTGGAGGATTAAATTTAGTTCTGATTGATCGGTAGGAGACCTGACTGTTTTATACATTACGCAATCGTCTGCAAAAAACCTTATGGGGACCGTAATATCTTTAGGTAAATCGTTGACAAAAATCAAAAACAGTAGTGGGCCCAAGACGCTGCCTTGGGGAACTCCAGAAATAACATTGGCAAGGGCAGATTTTTTCGTGCTGACTTGAACATACTGCTTGCGATTGGAGGAATAGGAGGAAAACCACTGCGTTAGGTTTGGGTTTTTAAAGATAGTGTTTATTTTTAACAACAGTTTAGCATGGGACACCTTATCAAAAGCTTTTGCAAAATCTAAGAGTATCATGTCAACCTGACCTTGCGAGTTAATTTCAGAGGAGAGATCATGAACAAGTTCAACAAGCTGAGTAATAGTAAATAGGCCTTTTCGAAATCCATGTTGCTGTGAGTATAATAGGTTGTGAACATCTAGATAAGCCAAAATATGTTTGGAGACAATATGCTCGAGAATCTTTGAACAAGTGCTTGTGAGCGAGATGGACGGAAATTTTCGCAGTCGTTAGTAGTACCGCCTTTGTGTATATGTATGACCTTACCAACCTTCCAAGCAGTGGGAAAGCAACCACTACTTACAGAGGACTGGAAAATAATTGTCAAGTACTTCGAGACCCAAACTGCGTACCTATATAAAAATTCATGCGGTATTCCGTCAGGTCCTGCACTTTTCTTTTTGTCGATTTTAAGGAGCAGGTTGAATACTCCTTGTTCACTAATCGTTATTCCTTCTATAGCAGGTGTGTCAGAAGCCTCATTAAAAGTCGGAACTTGTCTGTCATTGTTAGTAAATACTAACGAAAAAAAGGCATTAAAACTTTCAGCACGTGCTTGTGAGTTTTCTTTATCTGCATCAAGATGGATTTTTGTGTTTCGATTCACGTATCTCCAGAACTTTTCGGGTGCTTTGTGCAAGAACCTTTTTAGTTTGACATTATAAAAATTATCTTTGCAATTTTCAACTAGACGTCTCAATTCCTAGCTCATAGTGTGAATGGTTTCCTTCCTTCAGGGCAAAGATTCTTTGAGTGAGCTTTCCGTTTTCGTTTACGTTGCCTTTTGGCATGGATCACGTCACGCGTTATCCAAGGATTTTTCTTTGCTATCTTTTTTTGTCGTTTTGGCATATACAATTGAATGCATTCAGTGACCACCTGCGAGAAATAATCCTATAGTCTATTTGTACATGCATTTGAATTTTGCAGGAGAACAAAAGTATCGAAATAGTTTTCAACTTTTTCTAAAACAGAGAAGTTATCAGCAGCTGCGAAGTTCGGAACTGTACTTTTGTAATCCTTATGCAACCTAGCGGACGCCATATCTAAGGAAAACATAACCATCTGATGATCTGATATGCCCTCGATTACATCACATGTTTTAACATTTTCCTCCATGAGTGAAGATACAAATACAAGGTCGAGAATAGAGAATACAGCCTTAAAAACACGTGTGTAGCTAGACACAATTTGGCATAGGTTAAAACAAAAGACAATGTCCAAAAGATGTTCACAATGAGCTACTTCGTTTCTCATAATATCATGCGAATCCCATTGAATGCCTGGTAAGTTGAAATCCCCAATCAAAATTATTTTGTCGTCCTGATGCATATTATAATCCATAAAGCGTCTTATGTCGGTCAGAGTCGTAGCAGGAGAACAGGGGGGTCTGTTACATAACTCCAACGTACACAGGGTGATCATTTAATCGAATCTTTACCCATACGGCTTCAATATCACCAGCATCTGGCAAAGTTTGATACTTTATGTCTCTATTAATCATAAGTGCTACCCCGCCTCCTCTCGTGCCTTGGTCCTTCCTTATTAAGACGTAACCTGGCGGTGTAACTTGCACATCATGTACATCACTGTGCAACTATGTCTCAGTGATTGCCAATATGTCAGGATCGTGTTCCAAGGTTACACTTTCTATTAAGTGACTTTTGTTCAGTACGC
Source organism: Rhipicephalus annulatus (assembly GCA_013436015.1). Lineage (NCBI taxonomy): Eukaryota > Metazoa > Arthropoda > Arachnida > Ixodida > Ixodidae > Rhipicephalus > Rhipicephalus annulatus. Next base: position 41,017 of record WOVY01013190.1, on the reverse strand, counting down.
TGCGAGCATTTAAGTTGATGATCTTAAAGTACGCCTGTTTTTGTCTTTCAGGTCATTTGTGGTTGGGTTTAGCAGATGCTTTGCACTTGATCTTCTCCTTGGCATCATCAGTCCAGGTGTACAAAACATTGTTGATAAGAACTTTGTCATAAACCAGTCTAACTTTCGCTCCTTTCTTTCTTTCTTCTAGACTTGAGACCCACAAGTTTCTCCGTATCTCAGTTACACGTTTTGAGTAGTCCTCACTAATGTTAATACGAGTGCCTTTTAGCTTGAAACAGTTTTTCAATATCTTTACTTTATCTCGGTAGTCTGCCACTCTAAGGATTACAGGGCGGTCTTTGCCAGGAAATTTCTTTCCCAGTCTATGTATTCTTTCTATAGAATTCAGTTTCTGGTTGAGAATGGAGCCGAATATACTGTCATTTATTTTTTCAGTAAGTCATCATCATTCTCAGGGCCTTCTTCTTTTACGCCTCTAATAATACGGTTGTTTCGTCTCGAGTGGTTTTCTAGGTCGTCAATCCTACTGCACAGAGCACTCAATTCTGTATGGCTCCTATTGACTGCATTCTCAAGCTTTAGCAGCCTACCATCCACTTTATCTATGCACTCTAATTTTTTCTCAATTGTTAATAATCTGTTTTGAACTTGAATCATAGCAGACTCATATGAGGCCTGTTGCTCTTGCATTTGTGAAACTTTTGAGAAGATAGTTTTTTGCATCTCTAGCAGTTCCTTAAACATTGCATCCGTAATAGGTCCAGGGTTTTGCTCGACATCTCGCGACAGTGAAAGCAACAGACCCGCTAGCGCCAAACAGTCACTTATGCAGTTTAAAATGGTGTGTGGACACGGCAACACTATTTAGCAAGGATCAGTCACTACGGAAACCATATTTCCAATCAACAACCTGCACGAGTAGGGGTACGTTAGGTGACATCATCGCGGCTTGGTTGCCGTGTCCACTGCTGCTTGAAGCGATTGGCGTCCCTTTTATAACCGCTGGCGTGGCGCTGGCGGGCTTAACTGATGACGTCACCATGCCACGTAGTGTGCGCAGTAAAGATGATGCTCGGGCTGCAGGCGCGGCGCCACTGGCGTATCAAAGATATCACCAGCAACGATACCCTTGCCGAGCTTGAACGGTGCATCAAAGGTGTGACGCAGATCAAGCTGGCCCGCGCAAAACGCCGATGAGCCGGTCGACGAAGAAAAGCATCCCGTCAAAACCTGCACGAGTAGGGGTACGTTAGGTGACATTGTCGCGGCTTGGTTGCCGTGTCCAAATTTTAACACAACTTAGCAAAAGCAACAAAGAAAAGATGCTTCGGCCGAGAATCGAACCAAGGTCAACTGCTTGGAAGGCAGCTATGCAAACCACTATACCACTGATGCCGGCGTTTGCAGGGATGCTTTCAGCTGTTCATCCGGAACACGTGCATTGCACAATATAACACAACTTAGAAAAAAGCAACATAGAAAAGATGCGTCACCCGAGAATCAAACCCGGGTCAACTGCATGGAAGGAAGCTATGCTAACCACTATACCACCGACGCCAGCATTTGTGCGGCTGCTTTCAGCTGTTCATCCGAAACACGTGCATTGTAACGATGGGCAGAGAGTGATAGAATATTGCCTGGTGCTCCGTCCCGTGTCTGAATTTGGCTGCCTATAAAATTGTGATCACTGCTATCATTATTGTAAGCGCGGCCTCTGAGTCAACAATCGACTCACTACCTGTAACGCAGCGGAGATGTCAATGAACGCAAAGGCACTAACAGTGGTGAAGCATTATTAGAAGTTAGCCCAACTTCAGCGTCAGAAGTTATTTTGTGTCAGAAGAATATGAAACAAGAAACGCTTACTTTTTAAAATAGTTAGGCCTTTTCGTCAAACAGCCGAATGGCTTTCGTGCAGTGTAAATAACAGTGTATTGCTCAATGTAACACAACAGGCAAAAGCAACAAAGAAAAGATGCGTCGGCTGGGAATAGAACACGGATACACTGCTTGGAAGGCAGCTATGCTAACCACTATACCACCGACGCCGGCGTTTGCAAGGCTGCTTTCAGGTGTTCATCCGGAACACGTACATTGTAACGATGGGAAGAGGGTCACAGGAAATTGTCTGGGGCTCCGTGCCGTGTCTGAATTCGGCTGCCTATAAAATTGTGATCACTGCTATCATTATTGTAAGCGAGGCCCCTGAGTCAACAATCGACTCGTTACCTGTGACGCAGCGGAGATGTCAATGAACGCAAAGGCGCTAACAGTGTTGAAGCAGTAGTAGACGTTTGCCCAACTTCAACCTCAAAAGTTATTTTCTTGCAGAAGAATCTGAAACATGAAACTCTGACTATTTAAAGTAGTCGGGCGTTTTCGTCAAACAGTCGAATGGCTTTCGTGCAATAGAACAAACAGTGGATTGCGAAATGTAACACAACTTAGAAAAAAGCAACATAGAAAAGATGCGCCGGCTGGGAGTCAAACACAGATCAACTGCTTGGAAGGCAGCTATGCTAACCACTATACCACCAACGCCCGCATTTGCGAGGCTGCTTTCAGCTGTTCATCCGGAACACGTGCATTGTAACGATGGGCAGAGGGTGACAGAAAATTGGATGAGGCTCCGTGCCTTGTCTGAATTTGGCTGCCTAAAATGTTGTGATCTGATCACTGCTATCATTATTGTAAGCGCGGCCTCTGAGTCAAATATCGACTCGTTACTTGTGACGCAGCGGAGGTGTCAATGAACGCAATGGCGCTAACAGTGGTGAAGAATTATTATAAATTAGCCCAACTTCAGCGTCAGATGTTATTTTCTTGCAGAAGAATCTGAAACATGAAACTCTAGCTTTTTAAAATAATCGGGCGTTTTCGTCAAACAGCCGAATGACTTTTGTGCAATAGAACAAACAGCGGATTGCACAATAAAACACAACTTAGAAAAATCAACATAGAAAAGTTGCGCCGGCCCGGAATCAAACCCAGATCAACTGATTGATTGATATGTGGGGTTTAACGTCCCAAAACCACCATATGATTATGAGAGACGCCGTAGTGGAGGGCTCCGAAAATTTAGACCACCTGGGGTTCTTTAACGTGCACCCAAATCTGAGCACACGGGCCTACAACATTTCCGCCTCCATCGGAAATGCAGCCGCCGCAGCCGGGATTTGAACCCGCGACCTGCGGTTCAGCAGCCGAGTACCTTAGCCACTAGACCACCGCGGCGTGGCCCAGATCAACTGCTTGGAAGGCAGCTATGCTAACCACTATACCACCGACGCCCGCATTTGCGAGGCTGCTTTCAGCTGTTCATCCGGAACACGTGTATTGCAACGATGGGCAGAGAGTGACAGAAAATTGGCTGAGGCTCCGTGCCGTGTCTCAACTTTGCTGCCTAAACAATTGTGATCACTGCTATCATTATTGTAAGCGCGGCCTCTAAGTAAAATATCGACTCGTTACCTGTGACGCAGCGGAGATGTCAATGAATGCAAAGGCACTAACAGTGGTGGAGCATTATTAGAAGTTAGCCCAACTTCAGCGTCAGAAGTTATTTTGTGTCAGAAGAATCTGAAACAAGAAACGCTGACTTTTTAAAATAGTTGGGCCTTTTCGTCAAACAGCCCAATGGCTTTCGTGCAGTGTAAATAAAAGTGTATTGCTCAATGTAAGACAACTCAGCAAAAGCAACAAAGAAAAGATGTGTCGGCCGGGAATAGAACGCGAATCAACTGCTTGGAAGGCAGCTATGCTAACCACTATACCACCGACGCCGGCATTTGCGAGGCTGCTTTCAGCTGTTCATCTGGAACACGTGCATTGTAACGATGGGCAGACAGTGATTGAATATTGCCTGGTGTTCCGTCCCGTGTCTGAATTTGGCTGCCTATAAAATTGTGATCACTGCTATCATTATTGTAAGCGCGGCCTCTGAGTCAACAATCGACTCGTTACCTGTGACGCAGCGGAGGTGTCAATGAACGCAAAGGCGCTAACAGTGTTGAAGCAGTAGTAGACGTTTGCCCAACTTCAACCTCAAAAGTTATTTTCTTGCAGAAAAATCTGAAACATGAAACTGTGACTATTTAAAGTAGTCGGGCGTTTTCTTCAAACAGCCGAATGGCTTTCGTGCAATAGAATAAACAGCATATTGCACATTATAACATAACTCAGCAAAAGCAACAAACAAAAGATGCGTCGGCCGGGAACAGAACCCGGGTCAACTGCTTGGAAGGCAGCTATGCTAACCTCTATACCACCGACGGCAGCGTTTGCGAGGCTGCTTCAGCTGTTCATCCGTGACACGTGCATTGTAACGATGGGCAGAGAGTGACAGAATATTGCCTGGTGCTCCGTCCTGTGTCTGAATTTGGCTGCCTATGAAGTTCTGATCGCTGCTACCATTATTGTAAACGCGGCCTCTGAGTCAACAATCGACTCGTTACCTGCGACGCAGCGGAGGTGTCAATGAACGTGAAGGTGCTAACAGTGTTGAAGCAGTAGTAGACGTTTGCCCAACTTCATCCTCAAAAGGTATTTTCTTGCTGAAGAATCTGAAACATGATACTCTGACTTTTTAAAATAGTCGGGCGTTTTCGTCAAACAGCCGAATGGCTTTCGTGCAATAGAACAAACAGCGGATTGCACAATGTAACACAACTTAGAAAAAAGCAACATAGAAAACATGCGCCGGCCGGGAATCAAACACACATCATCTGCTTGGAAGGCAGCTATGCTAACCACTAAACCACCAACGCCCGCATTTGCGAAGCTGCTTTCAGCTGTTCATCCGGAACACGTGCATTGTAACGATGGGCAGAGTGACAGAAAATTGGCTGAGGCTCCGTGCCGTGTCTGAATTTGGCTGCCCAAAAAGTTGTGATCACTGCTATCATTATTGTAAGCGCCGCCTCTGAGTCAAATATCGACTCGTTACCTGTGACGCAGCGGAGGTGTCAATGAATCCAAAGGCGCTAACAGTGGTGAAGCATTATTAGAAGTTAGCTCGACTTCAGCGTCAGAACTTATTTTGTTGCAGAAGAATCGGAAACATGAAACTCTGACTTTTTAAAATACTTGGGCGTTTTCGTGAAACAGCCGAATGGCTTCCGTGCAGTGGAATAAACAGCGTCTTGCACAATATAACACAACTTAGAAAAGAGCAACATAGAAAAGATGCGTCGGCCGGCAATCAAACCCGAGTCAACTGCTTGGAAGGCAGCTATGCTAACCACTATACCACCGACGCCAGGATTTGTGAGGCTGCTTTCAGCTACTCCTCCGGAACACGTGCATTGTAATGATGGGCAGAGAGTGACAAAAAATTGGCTGGGGTTCCATGCCGTGTCTGATTTTGGCTGCCTATAAAATTGTGATCACTGCTATCAATATTGTAAGCGCGGCCTCTGAGTCAACAATCGGCTGGTTGTTTGTGACGCAGCGGAGGTGTCAATGAACGTAAAGGCGCTAACAGTGTTCAAGCAGTAGTAGAAGTTTGCCCAACTTCATCCTCAAAAGTTATTTTCTTGCTGAAGAATCTGAAACATGAAACTCTGAATTTTTAAAATAGTCGGGCGTTTTCGTCAAACAGCCGAATGGCTTTCGTGCAATAGAACAAACAGCGGATTGCACAAAGTAACACAACTTAGAAAAAAGCAACATACACAGTAAAATTTTTTACACCCTTATGGGTGTAAAAATGGTGTTTTCAAGATTTATACCTTTTTGAATGAATGTAACACTTTTTTTTGCTGGTACACCCTCAGAGAAGGGTGTAACTGGCAAAAGGGTGTTATTATGCCGTTCGTGAGGGTGTTGAAGAACAGAAAGGTGTACACCTATAAATGTTGGAATAAAATTTGTTCCATTTAACGTCCCAAAGTTGTCATATAATCATTAGATACGCTGTACCGAAGGGCTCCGAAAATTTAACCACCTGGGGTTACTTAAGGTGCACCTAAGTCTAACTACACAGGTCTCGCACTCTTTCTCGTCCACTAAAAATGTGGCCGCCGTGAACTGCCGGGATTCAATCCTTCGACTTGCGGGTCAACAGTTCAGCACCATAAGCACCAGACCACCGGCGCGGGAGTGCACGTGCAAGAATCGAGCTGCATCTATGCTTGCAAATCAAATACCACGCATAGCGCAAGGAATGCATGCCTTTCCTAAGATAACAATGTCGTAGGGATGAAAAAAATCAAGAAAATGATTGAGGCATTGACAAATTCTACAGAACACTAAGAATAATTGAGAAAATGTAAAAGAGACTAACTTCTTCTCGCACTGTATGATTCGACATGCTTTTGCCGTTTTATATCGTCCACATTATATGTGAATAAATGAATGGGCTACTGTCACGATCTACGGACAGCACATATTCATGTGTAGAAGCAATTGAGAAAAAAAAGCTTGAATTTATTACAAAAAACCCTTGCTCGGTCAAAAGCCCTTCGAGTGCAAGTTGTTTTCACAAGATTATCGAAGACGAGACGTGCTTGGTCGAAAAAGAAAACAATGCACTACCTTCTGCAACCATGCGGGAGCACGGGAAGTTGTTCTTTAGGTGATGGAATAAAGGTCAGTGAATGGCACGGTCAGTGCACGCAGCGCCTTTCCGAAGCGGAGGGGAGAAGGGTACGAGCGGAGGGAGAGACACGCCACTCGCCCCCCCCCCATATATATATATATATATATATATATATATATATATATATATATATATATATATATATATATATATATATCTTGTGATGTAACGGTGAAGGCAACCTTTATTAGGCCCGGAAGACACGATGAAGCGACCACGCCCAAGGCACAGAACTCAGACAAGCCAAGTCCCCACAGCAGAAGAAGATGACGACCAATCATGATGATGAATATGTGTAAAGATAGATGATGTGCTTAATGAATGCCTACACTAACTTCCCCCCCTCACGTGAAAGCGGTCATCCTGACCGCAGTTCCTGGGCGCATTTTAAAGCGAAGATGAACGCCGTATGAAAGGTTTCATGCGGGATACGTGGACTATTTCTGCTGCCCTGTAGCGGCGGTCCGTCGGAAGAAGAACGGGTGCCACGCGATAATTCACAGGAGACGTTTGCTCTAAGACACTGTAGGGACCAATAAAACGTAATTGAAACTTCTCGCACAGTCCGGGAGTGCGAATGGGTGTAAGAAGGAGGACTTCGTCGCCAGGGCTGAAAGACACCGCACAATGAGAGGCATCATATTCAAGCTTGCGATCCTGTTGCTTGGCTTCAGTGTTGACGCGAGCCAGCTGGCGGCAATGAAGTAGACGAGACACGTATTCTTCACTTGAAGATGAACATGGTTTGACAGGCACAGAGAAGAACGAAACATCGAGGAAAGAAGAGGGGAAGCGACCGTGGACGAGGTAGAACGGCGAGTAACCGGTTGTGCGCTGTACAGAGGTATTATAGGCAAAAGTGACAAATGGCAAAATGGTGTCCCAGTTTCTGTGGTCGGGTTCGATATACATCGCAATCATATCTGACAGTGTACGATGGAAGCGCTCAGTCAGGCCGTTAGTCTGAGGATGGTAACTGGAGCTTGTTTTGTGCGTAGTGCCGGCTGCCTTGAGCACTTCTTCGACGAGTGCTGAAAGAAATACTCTTCCACGGTCGCTCAGGATTACACGAGGAGCTCCGTGTCGAAGGATTATTGCGCGAAGGATGAAGTCAGCCACTTCCGAAGCTGACGCAGAAGGCACGGGAGCTGTTTCGGCGTAGCGGGTCAGGTGGTCGACAGCTGTAACTATCCAACGATTGCCCGTGACAGTCATAGGAAGCGGACCATACAGGTCAATGCCAACTACCTCGAATGGTTGCTGGGGACACGGGAGCGGTTGTAATTGTCCACTTCGAGTTGATGTAGGTAGCTTGCGACGCTGACAAAGGGCGCATGAGGCAACGTACTTCGCGACACAGGTGGACAAGCCCGGCCAGTAGTAGTGACATCTTATGCGGTCATACGTTTTCTGGAAGCCCATGTGTCCAGCAGACATGTCGTCGTGATATGTCTTGAGGACTTGAGCCCGAAGAGAGCGAGGTAGAACGGGCACCCAGCGTTGACCATCAGGGTGGTAGATATGACGGTACAGGACGTGGTTGTTGAGCTTGAATTGCGTGAGCTGTCGGCGAAGACGGGCGTTAGGGGGCCGGCAAGTCCCGTCAAGACCGGTCCATGATGCGGCGACAGTAAGGGTCAGCTTGTTGGTGAGATAAGAACAAACCACACTCGCTTGGAGAAGTTGGGTCCAAAGTAGTTAATGACGAAACATGTAGGGAAGAGACGGCCGAAAGCTTCTCGTGTGCGGCAGTGGCGGGTTTGTTAAGCGGGTCCGAAGAGAGCGGGCAACGCGAAAGGGCGTCGGCATCTTGATGCTTGTTTCCCGACTTGTATGTGATAGTGAAGTCGTATTCTTGTAAGCGAAGAATCCAGCGACCAAGGCGGCCGGACAAGTTCTTGATTGTCGAGAGCCAGCACAAGGCGTGATGGTCCGTAACCACAGTAAAGTGGCGGCCGTGGAGATAAGGTCGAAACTTTTGTATCGACCATACGACCGCTAGGCACTCCTGTTCGGTGATGGTATAATTCTTTTCAGCAGGGGTCAGTGCACGGCTCGCGTATGCGACGACTTTCTCACGTGAAGATTTGTCTCGCTGTAGGAGAATTCTACCAATGCCTCGACCACTAGCGTCTGTATGCAGGAGCGTAGGCGCGGTTTCATCGAAATGGCAGAGGACTGGTTCGGATGTGAGTGCACACTTCAGTTGGGCAAACGCCGCTTCACATTCAGGAGACCACACAAAGGTGACGCCTGATCCGAGCAACTTGTGCAATGGTGAAGCTATTGAGGCGAAGTCTCGAATGAATCGGCGAAAATAAGAAGCGAGGCCGAGGAAACTGCGCAAATCTTTGGCTTTTTCAGGACGCGGGAAGTGTTGGACAGCGGAAATCTTGTCAGGATCGGGACGAATACCGTCCTTGCTTACGATGTGGCCTAACACTTTAATCGTCTTGCTCGCAAAACGGCACTTCTTGGTGTTCAGCTGAAGGCCTGCGTTTGCAAGGCACGTAAGAACTTCGTCCAGTCGTTGCAAGTGCTGAGGGAAGGTTGACGAGAAAATAACGATATCGTCTAAATAGCACAAGCAAGTCTTCCACTTCAAGCCTCGTAAAACTGTGTCGATCATCCGCTCGAATGTTGCTGGAGCATTGCAAAGGCCGAATGGCATGACGTTGAATTCATACAGCCCATCTGGTGTTGAAAACGCTGTCTTTTCTTTGTCATCCTCGTGCATGGGTATTTGCCAGTAACCTGAGCGCAGGTCTAGGCTTGAAAAGTACTCAGCACCTTGCAGTGAATCCAAAGCATCGTCTATGCGCGGCATGGGGTAAACATCCTTGTGGGTAATCTTATTAAGTGCTCTGTAGTCAACGCAAAACCGCACGGAGCCATCTTTTTTCCTTACTAAAACAACAGGGGATGACCAAGGACTCGCGGAGGGACGTATAATGTTCCGTTGCAGCATATCGGCTACATTTTGTTCAATGATTTCACGCTCGGATGAAGAGACGCGATATGGTCGACGGCGTACGATGGAAGTGCCATCGGTCTGGATACGATGCTTAATAATAGACGTCTGTCCCAGAGATGAGGAATGGGCATCAAACAATCTCCTATGCTTTTGTAGCAAGGCAAGCAACTCATCTGTCTCTGAAGAGGTCAGTTCTGGACTAATAGTCGCAGCAAGAACAGAAACGCTTGATGAACGTCCAATAGAAGGAAGGTTAGAACACGCTGGCATAAGAGAGACAACAGAGACAGGTTGAGATTCAGAAACGCAAGCCATTGTGGTGCCTTTAGGAATGAGAATTTTCGCAGAAGTCTTGTTCGTAGCGTAGAGAAGTCCGAAGCCATTGTGGAATCGCGCTAGACCTGAAGCAAAGGCTATACCTCTTGCGAGACAGCGTGCAGATGGTTGGACAAACACGTCACCAGAGTCGATCACATTAGAAGTGATGGCAACTATCCGCTGATGACCAGGTGGTAGCTCGGTCTCTTCAGCAGCGAGCAAGCGAACGGGTTTGTCATCGGCATACAGGGCATAGTCAGTTTCCATCATATGAACAACATTTTCTTTACAGCAGATGGAAGCGTTCGCCGTAGACAGAAAATCCCAGCCTAATATAATCTGGTGGGCACACGAATTCAGCACAGCAAATTGTACAAAATGAAGAATTCCAGCTATAAAAACACGAGCAGTGCACATAGCGGCAGGTCTAATGGCGTCCCCTTGAGCTGCGTGCAGTGTAGGTCCATCATAAGGGGTGGTGACTTTCCGTAGACGTGAGCACAAAGAACGATCAATCACAGACAAAGAGGCACCAGTGTCTATTAAAGCGTCCACGTACACACCTTCTATTAAAACAGCTATTGTATTATATGGACGCACTGGAGGAATTTCTGTCTTTTCGTTCGATGCAGCTTTTCCTCCAAAAGCTGCAGAGGTTAGTTTTCCGGGCGTTGGTTGTTGAATTGCGAAACAGGTCGCAATGGAGACGTGGAACGGCGGAGGGGTGAGGGTGAGCGGCGTCTAGTAGAGCGGTAGGAACTGGTTGGCTCAGATGTCGAAGTTGGAGACGGTGAGCGGCGTAGCGGCGGATCATAAGGACGACGTTGGAAAGCGTACCAGTTTGGCCCATCATCCCGTCCGTAGGTGTCGAGTCCACGACGCTCGTCCTGCTGACGCTTCCGACAGACGCGTGCAATGTGGCCCCGATAGCCGCAGTAATAACAGATCGGACGATGCGGCCGACACGGTGAGTGAAAGGGCTGGCTAGTCACACTCGGAGTTAACGAAGCCAGCGGGACAGGCGTCGAGTGTGCGGGCATCGGTTGTACCACGGGTGGTGAGCCAGCGAGGACTTGTGCGTACGTCGGCTGGAGTCGAGGTACTGGAGAGTCTACAAATGCTGGCCTGGTCATGGACGCTAACTCCTCTTTGATAACATCCCGCAAAACATTGTTGGAGGGGGGAGGTGGACTCGGTGTCATTGAGAGGCCGAAAGATTGCAGCTCTTCCCGTATAAGCGCCCGGATCATGGCACGCAATGAGGCATCAGTCGTGGTAGTGTTTTCAGAGCTGTCCGGCGGTAACCGTTGGGATTCAAGTTCCTCCAGGCGTTGGCACGTGGCAACAACGTCAGCGACCGTAGTCGGGTTTTGAATGACCAAGGCATTGAACGCGACCGTGCCTATCCCTTTCAGTAGATGACGAACTCTCTCTGATTCAGACATGGACGTGCTGAAACGGTGACAGAGAGCAAGCACATCCTCTATGTACGATGTGTAGGACTCACCGCATTGTTGCTTGCGAGAATCCAGTGTCTTCTTCGCGAGAGCTGAACGAACCGCCGGGGTGCCGAAAATTTGGCGAAGCTGTTGCTTGAAACGTGTCCAGTCCGTAATGTCCGTTTCATGATTGAAAAACCATGTTTTCGCTACGCCCGTGAGGTAGAAAGAAACACGGCGAAGCTTGGTAGGATCATCCCAGTTGTTAGTGGAACTCGCTCGATTGAACTGGTCCAACCAATCTTCCACATCTTCACCTCGAAGTCCGGCGAACGTGGGCGGCTCACGCTGGTGCGCGGTGATAATCCACGATGGATAGGCCGTGGTAGCCGGGGCCGTGGAGGTAGACGCAGAAGCGCCGGTTGGCTCGTCCTGAGGCATGTTACCGGACACCTGGTACAAACGACGACCTGAGCGCAGCTCCAGGAGGGAGATCGGGCTAGGAGAGGACGGAAGATCGTAGAGCACGCTCCACCACTTGTGATGTAACGGTGAAGGCAACCTTTATTAGGCCCGGAAGACACGATGAAGCGACCACGCCCAAGGCACAGAACTCAGACAAGCCAAGTCCCCACAGCAGAAGAAGATGACGACCAATCATGATGATGAATATGTGTAAAGATAGATGATGTGCTTAATGAATGCCTACAATATATATATATATATATATTGTGGGACACTGCGACCCACGCCGTAAGTAAAATTTGTATTTGCTATCTATTCTGTTTGACATCCCCTCGGGGGGGGGGGGGTATGAGGTGATCAGCAGGGGGCACTGCAACCCCCGTCGAGTTAAAAAACTTACGTCGAGTTACAGTGCCCCCTCTCTATTTCTCTATGTACCTATAGGGATTTACATTGCCCCCTAAGTGACCAAGGGCCGCCCCCGCCCCCCTTACCCCGTGTTGGGCACGCTTATGCATAGGCACCATCAATCATTGCAATAAAATTTTGTGTGTAAATGTGTGCGTCAACAATAGTACATTTCGAATTCAAGAACGTGAGTGTTTTAGGTGATTATTACCGCTGTTCTTCATTTGTTAAAAATGCATTGTACCTGCAAGCGTTTCAAACTTCGCGCGTGAAAGTCATGTGTTAATTTCTAATTTTGTTTTTTCGTGAAGATAAAATTATTTTGCCCCCTTCGTTTTTATGTTATATATATTTCCGTTTACTTTTTATACTTAACCGCATTACTAAAGCATTTTGTTGCGCCATTGTACGTCTGCGGAGCTGTAACCCCGAACTTGTTTTGGCGTGCTCGCTCGCTGGTCGGGCGCTGGCTGATGCTTGTCGGTTCTGCATCGTTTTTTCTTGTTTTTTGAGGTGTGCTTGCGCGCTGCGTTCGTGTTATGTGTTCTGCCGGTGCTGCCTATTACGAAGCTGAACTCTACTCAAGCGAGGACGTGTGGTGTCACATTTTGGAACACTCGCCAGGTACGTACCACATTGCTGCTGTCGGCACTTTGTCAATAACGAGAGCGTGATAACGACGCCATGCTATGTTTTTCGTTACATGTGGGCGATAAGTGAAGTTTTTTAACGTAGCGAACCTGTTTGTGTGTGTCATTTCATCAGGATGAAGGCGTTTTTGTAGGAAGTCAAGCGTGGGCGAGCTTTTTCTTTCGATTCAAGCATGCTTCGGTGTGTGAAGCACATGGTGCGTGCGTGCGCAGTGGGAATTTGGCGGCAGGTTTGTGCGAGTTGTGACGGCGCTCGCCTCTATCGGCAGTGGTGTTGGCAGGGAGCCCTGCTCGCGATGGACCAATATTTTGGTTAAATAATTGTTGGGCGAAGACGGCATTTGTTAGCTGTAAGCGTTGATCACGCCTAGGGCGCGTATGTTTGGATCTCTTAACTTGAGGATTTTTGTTTTTTTTGCATGCCTGTTCATATTGTGGTTTTGGGACGTTAAACCCCACAAATCAATCAATGTTCATATTGTGTGCTACAGGAGTCAACGGGTTCATTTGTTGTACGTACGTTCCATATGTTGTACGTCCAAAGCAGTTTGGAAAGTTTCATATGTTGTGCGCCCTTTTTTAAGCTGCTGTCAGAAATTACTGCGGGTAGCGGAACGTATGCCGGTGTATGCATCCACGCCGGCACGCATCTTTGAACTCAAGTGTTACTCAAGTTCGCGTGCAGCATGCTGCCTTGTCTTAGGTGCGGCTCGCAAGGCTTGCACGTATGTACGCTTAGGTGTTTATGCAGCCCTGTTTAGTCAAATCTGAGCTTACGTTATACACCCGCAACATAGGTTGTCTGATGCGTTCGGAACCCATAAATTTTGAGCCGTTCGTTAAATTTGAACTGTATTTCCGAACAAAATTTTCATGGCTTATTGGGGCCGAATAACTGTAGCCTAACTGTGCGAGCCCTAATTCGATCAGTAGTTCATGCGGTAGAGCACATTTTATTTTATTCAGCTTGTTTTCGCTATGCTTAGATTTCATTTTGTGGCGGTTTATTAAATATTGTATGTGCCTCGCCCAAACTTTGTGTTCAAACTTTGCTAAGCAATTTTACTTGTACGAACAGTAAGAACAGTTTAGACCATCACCTCCAATGGCATTTATTAACAGATTACAAGCTTATGCCGATCTGATAAGAAACACACATGAAAACATTGAAAAACCACACACTGGCCACGAATAAAAGCACAGTCTTTGTCACTTGTGAATAGGGCTTTTGTGTGGGGGCCAAAACATCATGCTTTCAATTAGGGTCAGCATGTTGTTTTGTCTTCGCATCAGATGACAAGCTTCAGTAAATTCTATAGGCATGCGCTACAGTTATAGAAGGGATCTGTGGTGTTTGCAGAAACGAATATATCATTTCACGCTCAAAACTTGCAATAATGTTAAACATCATTGTATGCATACATAAGGCATGCACGTGTTGCTGTGAAAATGAAAAATTGGACAGTATGTTCATCTGATAATCATGAATATAGACTGCATGTTTCCAAGCTGTTGGCATTGACGCAATTACACTACTTCAGAAATCAGTCTAATCAAACGTTTATTCTGTATTGCTAAATCGTGACCTATGCCTTCCAGTATTCTTGTTACTAGAGATCGTTGCAGAAGCTTGCATGCTTTATTGGGATGGTATTTAGCTCAAGATGGGTGCGTTGTATTAGCATTTCCACATTTTTTTCCATTATTGATTAGACAGCCTGTAATGAGGGGTATGTTAGGGATGAGTGAGGGGCACTGCTTTTCTAGCCACTTGGAATCATTGAATTAACAGCCATTATTTAGCAGTTGACAATAGTAATTTAGTGAAACCAATTTTTTATGTTATCGACATAATCGTCCTATTGTAGGGAGCTGAAAGAAAGTTACATTAGTTGTGTTCAAACTAAAATTCGTAATATAACTTTATGTGTTACCTCCAATGGATACTTGAGCAAAGCGCATACCGTCATGTACGCGCTGCCCTATTAATGAATTGGCATGTATACGCACTATGCCAGAGCGCTATTCAAGTATATTTTGTGACACATCTGTTATGTGAAAAATGCATATTTTTTTGTAAGGTTGCAGCTATGTTCGCCAAAAACATTGAGTATGTTTTTGTTGTAGCATGTCTGGTTTTCGTACATCATACTCTTTTAAAACACAACGTTCCAGATCATTCTAAATTGAGTTCCAGATTCTGCTTCGCTAACAGACACATCAGTAAATTGTTTTTTTGTTTCTCTCGCAGTCTATACATGCTCGTCGTAGGAAGAGAGTGTGGGAGACGTCTGGACTAGCCCATCATCAAGGCTGGCTCGTGGAAAATTCGACTGCTGGTGCACATCAGCGGCGCATGGCTTCTGTTTCTTCTGAAAAGGGAGCTGCAGAGAGCCACCTGGTAGCTGTATTCAAGGAGCACAAAGGTTCAGGGTGTTCAAAGTTAACCCTTTTGTGTTCAAACTAAAATTCGTAATATAACTTTATGTGTTACCTCCAATGGATACTTGAGCAAAGCGCATACCGTCATGTACGCGCTGCCCTATTAATGAATTGGCATGTATACGCACTATGCCAGAGCGCTATTCAAGTATATTTTGTGACACATCTGTTATGTGAAAAATGCATATTTTTTTGTAAGGTTGCAGCTATGTTCGCCAAAAACATTGAGTATGTTTTTGTTGTAGCATGTCTGGTTTTCGTACATCATACTCTTTTAAAACACAACGTTCCAGATCATTCTAAATTGAGTTCCAGATTCTGCTTCGCTAACAGACACATCAGTAAATTGTTTTTTTGTTTCTCTCGCAGTCTATACATGCTCGTCGTAGGAAGAGAGTGTGGGAGACGTCTGGACTAGCCCATCATCAAGGCTGGCTCGTGGAAAATTCGACTGCTGGTGCACATCAGCGGCGCATGGCTTCTGTTTCTTCTGAAAAGGGAGCTGCAGAGAGCCACCTGGTAGCTGTATTCAAGGAGCACAAAGGTTCAGGGTGTTCAAAGTTAACCCTTTTGTTTTTTCTTAAAAGAGAAGTCAGCGCTGTAAGTTATGTATGTAAAGCCATTTCTGCTGATAGCTATGTATCCAGGAGGATGCAATGTGAGACAATAATTATCACTGTCAGCGGTGCCATTAAGTTTTATTAATCAACTTAATATTGACCACAGCAGGAGATCGTGTATGTGTTAAATATTTGAGCCAGTCACATTTCTACATATTATCACTTGTAAAAATTCTAGCATGCCTGTGCTCAGATATCCTGCAGGAAATTTAGTTGCGGCTTGCATTATTATGTGTGCAGGACAGTGAGCACAAGCACAGACTCTGATTTCATGCATTTAATCTGACCGTCGGTGGAAGGCATGGGCAAACATTAAAATGGTTACTCTTGCTCTTCGCTGGCGATAGCAAGAACCGATTGCTCGTTCCGCTATGGAGTGATATTTTGCTGAACCTCACTGCCTTGCATGCGTAATCATAAAAAGCAAAATTAAACTTTCAAACGGTAAATCTAGGAGAATAAACATAATCAAAAAAGTTTTCCAAATGGGACTGTGTAGAAACACGACTGCCTCCAACTTTTTATTGCAAACATACCTGCTTATTTGCGTTACTAAAATTTCAATATTTTTGGTTGATAGGGCAGATGACAGCATTATTTTATTACTTTGTGTCCCCCTGGACACAATCTGCCAAGGTGTTTTTCTGTTCTTAAGGCTAAAATTCAATGTAACTACGCAGTGCACTTAAGAATGTGTCAGTGCTGCTTACTGAGCTCTTTATTGGATATTTTGTTTTTTCCAAGATCTACTGAGTGTGTTGCTTGCCAGACTTGCATGTCATGTTAATTGATGCCTTATGTGCAATTGGCCATTTAAAAACACTTTTTGTGTTGTGATAAAAAGTAGCACATTAATGATTTTATCTTCAGTGTAACCTTCACTGAATATTCTATTTTAATATATTTTTGTGACTGTAGTTATTTCATTGCCTTTGGGATGGGAAGTTTAATTCATAAGTACAATCAAGTGTTTTCCCACTGTCATACTTCATCGTACCTAACTTTGCCAATTCCAAACCATGTCGGATATTTTACAGTGATACATACTCATGTTTAACATTGTTAATGATAACTGATAGAAGGCATACTAGAATATTGTAACGTGAGTCCTTGGATCGGGGGGTTGAATGGTGAATTTTTTCAACTACATAGTAATATCTGCTTGCTTTATTTCATGTCAAGTGTAATGAGAATAATATTTACCGAGGTTAACGTGTTAAAACCACGATATAATTATCAGGGACACTGGAGTAGAGGGTTTAAGATATTTTGACCACCTGGGGTTCTTTAAATGCATCCACGTCTAAGCAGACAGGTGTCATGCATTTCCTCCTTAATCGAAATTGCAGCCACCACAGCCATGGTTTGATTTTGTGGCCTTCAGTTTAGCAGTCAAGGGTTACTTGAAGCGTATATTAGTTGTGGGCTGTGGTCTTGCTTCCATGATGCATCTTAAGTACATCAGTTTGTTGCCAACCAGGCATCTCTACTAGTGCACTGGCGTTGTGTTTTTGCATTCATAATTTACTGCAATATTTAACTATTTTATCAAGATGCATTTCTGAGCAGCTCTGCGAAGTGTGTGCTGGTGTGTGCTACATTCCTAATTTTTTGCAAGAGGTAATGATTGTTGCATGTATTCTGAGTTAGATATGAGGTTACGAATTTTCCTTCTTTTATACTCTGTGAGAGTATAAAGCCGAGCAAGTCACTCTGATATACTTTGCATATTGTACATCAGATGGCTAAATTGTGTGTGCAGAGCTTATATAAACAGCCCATAGTGTTTTGAATGCCTTGAAAACTACCTTAGGATCAGAAAAAACTGTTGTGAAGAGTGGGATAGTCTGGGTGAACAGTGGAAGTTCCTCAGATAGGCTGGTTGATGTTTCGATAGGAGGACTTATGTTCGTCAAAAGTGCCTTTTCTTCTCATCCTTGGCATGTTAGCTTTAAGGGGGTTAGTATAGACGTCATCTCCTGGTGGTGGTGCGTGTCTTTGTTGGCAATTGCTGCCGGAAAAAAAAACTAGAAAGCAAACAAGTGCAGTCCTCACTTCATTTCAAGTTGGCTGGTAGCAATTCACAATGTTCTCGGAGGGTAGAGAATAAAATGGAAGCACAAAAGAGGAAACACGCAAAGTAGGAGCGGTGTGCTGCCGCTACAGACACGAAAAAGCAAAGAGTTTGAAAGTTCGAAGCCAGCAGACGGTCCCCGCGTTTGGCCATCACAAAGGGTTGCCGACGATAAAGGCCTATGTTGTTCTCGAACATGTATGAATGGGACTCACAAGAAAGCGGTTACAAAAAAGCGCGAGAGAGAAGCAGGCGGCTACCTTTAAATGCTAAGATGTCAAAGGTAAGCGACACCAGATGTGTTCGGAAGAGAATGTGTTTAATTGGGAAAGTCATTGGTTAAAATATGCTTTCGCTATCCCCGTAGGTGGCCCGCTCAACAGAATTGCCTCAAGAATTTGGCGGAATGTTGGCAGAGAAATAGGAAAATTCAGAATGCAAAGTAATTGAGCATCAACAAAACACAGAAAGGAAAAAATGAAAAAAAGGCGGATTGGAGGTAGGTGACACGCTAGCGTTAACAGACAAGGAAAGGAAAAAAAGAGACGCAGAGAAATTTGTGGCTTGACAGTGTCTTAAAGGATCACGGTAGGAGTGTTTTTTGAAGCAACAAAAGAGGAAAGATAGCTGTTGTCGAAAGGTTCTGAAAAATAAAAACTTTGTAGTTGTGTGTATATAGGCACATGTATATCTATATTTATAATTTAAAAAAATTTGAGAGAACATCAATAGTACAACTTGTAGTCTAGGAGCGATTCCATGTAATACCGGTTATGTCTCTTTGAAGGTTGAACCTTTCTCGTTTCTAAATGCTGTCGTAATTATGCTATGGCTTTCAGCGATTCCGAATTGCGACGTGCTACATTGATTCGTGATCGGTGTAGGTGCTTACATTTGTGTATCAAATATCATTCCATGTATTTCCTCTCTCAAGGTGAGCAGAAATTTGTAGAACATAAAGCTTTGCTTGGTTGAAATCGTGGCCCTGTTGGTTGAAGTGACTGGCTGCTGCTTTTGGTAAATTGTGATTTGTGTCTGCACAGTGGCCGTTCAGTCTAACGTGAATTGGCTGCCCAGTTTTGCCTATATATTGTCTGCAGGTGGCACACTTAAGACAGTATATTAGGTTGTTCGAAGTGCAGATGAATATCGATGGGACCTCGTGAATGTAGTCAGATTCTGTGCTTTTTAAGTTGTTAGCCAGCTATATATTTTTACAGGTGGAGCATCTGGGCCGGCCACAGGGACCAAACGTCCAAGTGTTTGCTTTAAGTTTTGCGGGAATTCGGAATGCGTGGCACGTGGCATTTGCAACGCTAACTTAAAGACATGATTGTTTACGCAAACTTAGACTAGGACGTCTAATCCCTGTAGCCGGCCCAGGTGCTCACCCTGCAAATATATACAGCCGGCTACCAACATAAAAAGCACAGCATCTGACTACATTCACAAGGTCACATAGAGCTTCACCTGCACTTTTAAACAACCTAGTATGCTTTTCTGAGTGTGCCAGCTATGGAAAACAATATATAGGCGAAACTGGGCCGCCAATTCACGTAAGACTGAACGGCCACCGTGCAGACACAAAGCACAATTTACCGAAAGTAGTAGCCGGTCACTTCCACCAACAGGACCACAATTTCGAAAAAGCACAGCTTTACGTTCTACAAAATAATTTCGGTCACCACGAGAGAACAAATACATGAAATCATACTTTATACACAAATTTATGTCCCTACATCCATCAGGAATCAATGTTGCACATGGTAATTTGGAATCACTGAAAGCCATTGCATAATTGCGGCCGTATTCAGGGACTAGAAACGTTCAACCTTCAAATAGACATAACTGGTATTACATGGAATCACTCATAACCTACATATTGTAATAATAATATCACTCTAAATTTTTAAAATTTTAATTATAGATATACATGTGTCTTATACACACAACTACAAAGTTTTTATTTTCCAGAACCTTTCAACCACAACTTCCTTTCCTCTTTTGTCGCTTCAAAAACACTCCTACCGTGCGCAATTAAGTCATTGCCAAGCCACAAATTTCTCTGCGTCTCTTTTTTCCTTTCCTTGTCTGTTAACGCTCGCGTGTCACCTACCACCAATCCGTCTTTTTTTTCATTTTTCTTTTCTTTTGTGTTTCTCTCGTCGTTGCTTATTCCCTTTGCATTCCGAACTTGCCTATTTCTCTGCCAACATGCCACCAAATTCTTGAGGCTATTCCGTTGAGCGGGACACCTACGGGGTAGTGAAAGCATATTTTAACCAATGACCTTCCCCAATAAACACGTGGTCTTCCGAACACATCTGGTATCGCTTACCTTTGACATCTTGGCATTTAAAAGTAGCCGCCTGCTTCTCTCTTGCGCCTTTTCGTAACCTCTTTCTTATGACTCCCATTCATAGATGTTCGAGAATAGCATAGGCCGTTATTGCCGGCAACTTTTTGTGATGGCCAAACGTAGGGACCGTCTGTTGGCTTCGAACTTTCAAGCTCTTTGCTTTTTTCGTGTCTGTAGCGGCCACCCATTGGCAGCACACTGCTCCTACTTTGGGTGTTTCCTTTTTTTCCTTTCTTTTTTTCTCCACTCTCTGAGAACATTCTGAATCACTACCACCCAACTTGAAATGAAGCAAGGACTGCACTCCTCTGCTTTATAGTTTTTTTTCAGGCTACGATTGCCAACAGGGACACATGCCACCACCAGGACATGACGTCCTTACTAACCCCCTTGAAACTAATATGCCAAGGATGAGAAGGCTAGGCACCTTTGACGAAGATAGGTTCTCCTATCGAAACTTTGGTCAGCCTATCTGAGGCGTTTCCACCTGTCGGCCCTCATTTTGATTTTGTTGTGAAGAGTGTGTTTTTGAGAAATGGATGCTAATGCTGTCTCTATTACCTAGAAAGATGCTGAAAAATAAAACTTGAAATTTTAATATGTGATGAAGCTTCATGGGGTGAGGGCTGATCTGTTAATCATCTTTCTTCAGCCGCTGACCTTACCTGTTCGAATATTGGCGGTAAAATTCTCTAACTGTAGTATTTATGAAATATCATAATAAATGTGTTTGCTTTCAGTTGAGAGAAAACCTGTGTTGTGGTACATGTACTTGACATTTATCTTACACTAATATATGTCTACTTTTAGGAAGTGAGAAAAGATATTTATCAATAAGTGGAAACAATGTCTACCAAAGCAGCTCTGTTATTTTTGTATAATCAGAAAAATTGAAATGAACTAGGTGAGGCTGAACTCGCATGGTTTCGCGATACCAAGTGCAACTGCAAATTAAGTTGCTGAAATATGTGTATGTCTACATCCTGCATGAGACGTGTGCACTGTTACGGGTAATAATGTTTTCAATATAATGTGTATCTGTGTCTACACAAACGTATGCACGCCAAGCACTCTTGCTGTATCAACTCACTGAGCCACCAATTGATATACCCGAGATGCTTATGCTATTTAACACTAAATATTTGTATTTAATTTTATAACCATAACAGGCAGTCTAAATTTCTATAGTTGGCTTTACAAAGAAGGCTTTGAGGAATATCATTGCATTTCAGTAAGCTTGCTTACACACACACACATATATATATATATTGAGATCAAACAGACAATATTGCCAATGAAAGTATAGGGGAAGTTATTAGACCGAATTGTTGTGTAAATGTGAAGAAAGAAATGTGGGTGAAAAGATAACTTGCCATGGACAGGAACTGAACGTGTGACCTTCGAATAATGCTTTACTCGAAGGTTGCACACCCTTTCAACACCCTCTTAGAAGGGTGTTGAACACCCTAACATTTTGCTGAACACCCTTCGTGTAGGGTGTTCAGCTAACACCCTTTCAGTAGGGTGTATCTGAAAACACCCATGGGGTGTTCCTCTGGCAACAAGCCAGTTTACACCCGTAAGGGTGTAAAAAATTTTACTGTGTAGAAAACATGCGCCGACCGGGAATCAAACACACATCAACTGCTTGGAAGGCAGCTATGCTAACCACTATACCACCGACGCCAGCATTTGCGAGGCTGCTTTCAGCTGTTCATCCGTAACACGTGCATTGTAACGATGGGCAGAGAGTGATAGAATATTGCCTGGTGCTCCGTCCCGTGTCTGAATTTGGCTGCCTATAAAGTTCTGATCGTTGCTACCATTATTGTAAACGCGGCCTCTGAGTCAACAATCGACTCGTTACCTGTGACGCAGCGGAGGTGTCAATGAACGTAAAGGCGCTAACAGTGGTGAAGCAGTAGTAAACGTTTGCCCAACTTCAGCCTCAAAAGTTATTTTCTTGCAGAAGAATCTGAAACGTGAAACTCTGACTTTTTAAAATAGTCGGGCGTTTTCTTCAAACAGCCGAATGGCTTTCGTGCAATAGAATAAACAGCATATTGCACATTATATTATAACTTAGCAAAAGCAACAAACAAAAGATGCGTCGGCCGGGAATCGAACCCGGGTCAACTGCTTGGAAGGCAGCTATGCTAACCACTATACCACCGACGGCAGCGTTTGCGAGGCTGCTTCAGCTGTTCATCCGTGACACGTGCATTGTAACGATGGGCAGAGAGTGACAGAATATTGCCTGGTGCTCCGTCCCGTGTCTGAATTTGGCTGCCTATGAAGTTCTGATCGCTACTATACCAATATTGTAAACGCGGCCTCTTAGTCAACAATCGACTCGTTACCTGTGATGCAGCGGAGGTGTCAATGAACGTAAAGGCGCTAACAGTGTTGAAGCAGTAGTAAACGTTTGCCCAACTTCAACCTCAAAAGTTATTTTCTTGCAGAAGAATCTGAAACATGAAACTCTGACTTTTTAAAATATTTGGGCGTTTTCGTGAAACAGCCGAATGGCTTCCGTGCAATGGAATAAACAGCGTCTTGCACATTATAACACAAATTAGAAAAGAGCAACTTAGAAAAGATGCGTCAGCCGGGAATCAAACCCGGGACAACTGCTTGGAAGGCAGCTATGCTAACCACTATACCACCGACGCCGGCATTTGCGAGGCTGCTTTCAGCTGTTCATCCGGAACACGTACATGATAACGATGGGCAGAGGGTCACAGGAAATTGTCTGGGGCTCCGTGCCATGTCTGAATTTGGCTGCCTATAAAATTGTGATCACTGCTATCAATATTGTAAGCGCGGCCTCTTAGTCAACAGTCGACTCGTTACCTGTGACGCAGCGGAGGTGTCAATGAATGTAAAGGCGCTAACAGTAGTGAAGCATTAGTAGAAGTTAGCCCAACATCAGCCTCAGAAGTTATTTTGCTGCAGAAGAATCTGAAACATGAAACTTTGACTTTTTAAAATAGTTGGGCGTTTCGTGAAACAGCCGAATGGCTTTCGTGCAATAGTATAAACAGCGTATTGCACATCAAAACACAACTTAGAAAAATTCCGCCATATCCACGAAGTGAATGATATTGAGTGGGCGAAGTTCCGGAGGTAAACCTTGTAAACCATTAATCCTCTGTGCATTTTGCCCTCTCGATTTTATTACAGCGCCCCCCCCCCAGCGTACGTCACCGCACTAAATCGAACGATTGCCCTCAACCAATGACACGCGCCATATTTGTCATCATTCCTATTTTATAAGATCTCGCGTCTTTCATCAACTACAAGTACCGCTTTCTAGTTTATAACATCTTGCATCTTTTCATCATCAGCTACAAGTACCACCATCTAGTAAACACTACAATAACTAAACGAGAGGTGGCTACATACAGGAGACGGTACCGCCATCTAGTGAACACTGCAAGAACTAAACTAGAGGTGGCTACATACAGGGAACGGTACCGCCATCTAGTGAACACTGCAAGAACTAAACTAGAGGTGGCTACATACAAGGGACGCACAGCCCACGCCCTAAGGAGCTTCGCCCCTAAAAAAGCAACATAGAGAAGGTGCGTCGGCTGGGAATCAAACCAGGGTCAACTGCTTGGAAGGCAGCTATGCTAACCACTATACCACCGACGGCAGCGTTTGCGAGGCTGCTTTCAGCTGTTCATCTGGAACACGTGCATTGTAACGATGGGCAGAGAGTGATAGAATATTGCCTGGTGCTCCGTCCCGTGTCTGAATTTGTCTGCCTATAACATTGTGATCACTGCTATTAATATAGTCAGCGCGGCCTCTGAGTTAACAATCGACTCGTTACCTGTGACGCAGAGGAGGTATCAATGAACGCAAAGGCGCTAACAGTGTTGAAGCAGTAATAGACGTTTGCCCAACTTCCGCCACAAAAGTTATTTTTTTTGCAGAAGAATCTGAAACATGAAACTCTGACTTTTTAAAATAGTTGGGCGTTTTCATCAAACAGCCGAATGAATTTCGTGCAATAGAATAAACAGCATATTGCACATTATAACATAACTTAGCAAAAGCAACAAAGAAAAGTTGCGTCGGCCGGGAATCGAACCCGGTACAACTGCTTGGAAGGCAGCTATGCTAACCAGTATACCACCGACGGCAGCGTTTGCGAGGCTGCTTTCAGCTGTTCATCCGGAACACGTGCATTGTTACCATGGGCAGAGAGTGATAGAATATTGCCTGGTGCTCCGTCCCGTGTATGAATTTGGCTGCCAATAAAGTTCTGATCGCTGCTACCATTATTGTAAACGCGGCCTCTGATTTAACAGTCGACTCGTTACCTGTGACGCAGCGGAGGTGTCAATGAACGTAAAGGCGCTAACAGTGGTGAAGCAGTAGTAGAAGTCTGCCACACTTCAGCCTCAAAAGTTATTTTCTTGCCGAAGAATCTGAAAAATGAAACTCTGACTTTTTAAAATAGTCGGGCGTTTTCATCAAACAGCCGAATGGCTTTCGTGCAATAGAATAAAAAGCATATTGCACATGATAACATAACTTAGCAAAAGCAACAAAGAAAAGATGCGTCGGCCGGGAATCAAACCCGGGACAACTGCTTGAAAGGCAGCTATGCTAACCACTATACCACCGACGCCAGTATTTGCGAGGCTGCTTTCAGCTGTTCATCCGGAACACGTGCGTTGTTACGATGGGCAGAGAGTGATAGAATATTGCCTGGTGCTCCGTCCCGTGTATGAATTTGGCTGCCAATAAAGTTCTGATCGCTGCTACCATTATTGTAAACGCGGCCTCTGAGTCAACAGTCGACTCGTTACCTGGGACGCAGCGGAGGTGTCAATGAACGTAAAGGCGCTAACAGTGGTGAAGCAGTAGTAGAAGTTTGACACACTTCAGCCTCAAAAGTTATTTTTTTGCAGAAGAATCTGAAACATGAAACTCTGACTTTTTAAAATAGTCGGGCGTTTTCATCAAACAGCCGAATGGCTTTCGTGCAATAGAATAAACAGCATATTGCACATTATAACATAACTTAGCAAAAGCAACAAAAAAGTTGCGTCGGCCGGGAATCGAACCCGGTACAACTGCTTGGAAGGCAGCTATGCTAACCAGTATACCACCGACGGCAGCGTTTGCGAGGCTGCTTTCAGCTGTTCATCCTGAACACGTGCATTGTTACGATCTGCAGAGAGTGATACAATATTGCCTGGTACTGCGTCCCGTGTCTGAATTTGGCTGCCAATAAAGTTCTGATCGCTGCTACCATTATTGTAAACGCGGCATCTGAGTCAACAGTCGACTCGTTACCTGTGACGCAGCGGAGGTGTCAATGAACGTAAAGGCGCTAACAGTGTTGAAGCAGTAGTAGACGTTTGCCCAACTTCATCCTCAAATTTATTTTTTTGCAGAAGAATCTGAAACATGAAACTCTGACTTTTTAAAATAGTCGGGCGTTTTCGTCTGTCACAGAACGAGCGCTAAAAATGGGCGCGCCGCCAAATTCTTGCGGTAACGCGCGGAAGAGACGCCGGGAGGTCAAAAGAAAAAAAAGAAAAACAAACATCCAAGGCTCCCCGTGCGCGCGCTCTCCCCTTGGAAGCGTGGCTTCACCGACGAACCTCCTCACCCCACATCGGCGGCCGAGATAGCCCGCGATATTTCTAGAACGAAGGAGGCGTGGCCACGCCGAGTTGAGTCATCCGACGCGGAGGGCAGTCGAACCGTCTCGCGCCTCTCCCCAGCCTTCGCTGCGCATCGCGCCGACTAAATGAGGAGAACTTTCTGGAATGTCGCGCGGAAAGTATTTAACCGAGCAGCGGAGATGAGAGATCAGGAGGAGACGGAAGTGAGCGCCAGAGCGCGTAGGAATTCCGCCGTGTAGTCGGCGAAGGTTTTGGTCCGTAGGGACGAAGCCGGAGATGAAGAGGATTTTCACCTGAGGGGTGAAGGCTCGAGCTACAGGCAAGAGCGTGCTTTTACCGCTATCGAGCGAAGACGCGTGGCAACAGCTGCGGGTGTGAAGCCGGCGTGTTCCGGCGAAGAAGTTGAAGTTTGAAGAGTGGCCAATTGAAGACGCGAGGTTTCCTGGAAGAGAAACTTCCGGACAGCGGAACGGCAACAACGCTGGACTTTGAGTGAGTGATTCTCGGAAGAGTATCATTCAGACTTTGGTTCCAAGGACTTTGGACTGAATAGATTTTCTATCTCTTTAGTCTTTAAGGGTCTTGGTTGTTCAATGCATGCGACTGCATTGTAGTGTGTACTGTTGTCTGTGTCCGTTGTTCGAGTGTGGCTAATTGTACTGTGTAGTGTGTTGATTGATTGGTGACATATTGTACTCAGCTATTATGGAGTGAGTATATTTGTGTATTGTTTTTCTGATCTGCCATTATTGAGAATATAATTTTGTTTGTTTATCAACTCTCCGCTCTGACTTGTTCTTTGGGCCACAGCCGGCGTCTGCTGGCGCGCCAATAAGGACCACTTCTAAATTGTCCACGCTTTCGTGGTGCGGTTCGGGGGGCCAATACTTCGGCTCTTGGAATTAGCCCGGCGATCGCGTCCCTAATTAACGGGACTTGTGTGACAATTAATCTGGCGTCCGCGAAACAGGACCTTTTGGTGCACAGTGTGTCCAAAGTAGTGAGAAAGAGCCTCGAGTTGTTGATCGTGCTATCGGAACGATTTTGTGTGTTGTTCAGTGTTCTCGTTAACGAGTGCAGGGGAGTGTTCCGATAGACTGATTTAGGCAGATACTTTTTGCACGCGGCAAGGTTTCATTTGCGAGTTGTGAGACACAATGGATCTCGAAAAGTTAGTTGCTCTTGGTGAGAAGATGGGTCTTTCTGGCGCCAAACTACGGAAATGGGTAAGCCAGAAGGAGAAAGAGGCAGCTGAGAGAGCCAAGGAAGAAAAAGCAGCTGAGTTGGAACGAGAGAGGTTGGCGGTCCAAAGAGCCAAAGCGGAAAAAGAAGCTGAGTTGGAGAGAGAGAAGTTGGCAGCCGAAAGGGCGAGAGAAGAAAGAGAAGCGAGGGAGCGACAGCTGAAAGAAGAAAGAGAGGAAAGGGAGCGGTAGCGGCTGCACGAGATGGCACTCGAGCGGCTCCGTTTGCAACAGCGAAGTGAAACTCCCGTCCAAGCTAGAGTTGAAAGCAGCGAACGGGAAGATCACGGCTTCCGCTTGAACCCAAGCAAGCTGCTCGTAGCGTTTGATGAAAGGAAGGACGACCTAGACGCGTACCTTCACAGATTTGAGACGATTGCGAGGAGCCAGAATTGGCCGGAACAGCAATGGGCAACCGCTTTGAGTACTTGCTTGAGTGGTGAAGCGCTCAGTGTGTACGGTAGGCTGACGCCGACCGATGCAGCCAACTACGCAAAGGTGAAAGCTGCTTTGTTTAAGCGATTTAGATTCACTGTGGAAGGATTCCGGGACAGATTTCGGACAGGAAAGCCAGCTGACGGTGAGACAGCTACGCAGTATGCCGCCCGACTTTGCCATTATTTCGACAGATAGATTGAACTTTCAGGGACAGCGCAGAAGTACGATGAGCTTAGAGAGCTGCTAATTAAAGAACAATTTCTTACTAGTTGCCACCCAAGCCTGTCACTGTACTTAAAAGAGAGGAAGGCTGACTCACTTGAAGACATGCTTGAATTGGCTGATCAATTCTTGGAAGCGCAAGGTGGCACTAATTTGGCCAAGGTCAAGAAGGATTGTCCCGATGATTCGAAGAAATTGGCTCCCGAAGAAGAGAAGCGTGCACTAGAGAGCATTCAGCGATGTTTTCTGTGTAACCGAGTGGGTCATCGCGCGAAAAACTGTCGAACGATCTTTACGAGCCCTACGGTAGTGAAATGTTTTAAGTGTGGTCAGACTGGGCACAAAGCAGATGCATGTCGAAACGGAGCGAGTCAAACTTACCAGGTATCATGTGTGCAAGCAGCACCGAAATCCGATAATAATGCCGTCACCGACGGATTCGTAGAATTGAAAAATGGGGAGAAAATTTCTATTGTTGGTGCTGTAATGTCAAAACAGCCAACCGATGTTACGAAAGGAATGCCAACGCTGCCTGGAAAAGTAGCGGGCAAAAAGATTACGGTGTTAAGAGATACCGGCCGCTCCACGGTTACCGTGTGGAGAGATTTGGTACGGGAAAGTGAGTTGACAGGCAGAACGAAACCGGTTTGCCTAATTGACCGTACGGTTCGGAGGCTTCTCGAAGCAGAAATTGAGGTTGAAACCCCGTACTTCAGCGGGATGGTTACTGCTTTATGTATGATGACCCCCCTTTACGACCTTGTCATCGGAAACATCGACTGGGCGCGAGGACCGAATGATCCGGAATGTTTGGAAGAAGACCTTAAGATAGAGCCCTCGCCAACCCAACGACCGCGAGATACAGGGGAGGAGCATCCCGTGACGGATCTCGCTAGAGCCCAAGGTGAAGCTGCGGCGCAAGAGACAGCGAAGGAGAAGACGATCGTGTCGAATAAGTTCACGGGCCGAGCAACCGGACTTACGTCGGCAAGACCTCAACCGACCGACAGTGTAAAGGAGACAGAGTTGGCCAGCCGGGCAAAATGTAGAGGCATGATCAAGCGGGTAAATAAACAGAGAGGACCCGTCGAATGTAATGACGCGTTAACGGTGTCGGAAGAGACAACGATGGCTGAGACGACGCCTCAGATATCGTCGTTGGAAAGGGTTCGCCGAAAAAGAACAGGGAAAGACCAGAAGAGATCGAGCGAGCACCACAAGAAAGGACGCAAGCGCAGCTCGATATACCCAGGATAAGTGCTGAAGTCGAATCAGAACGTGTTTGGCAGTGCTGAGTGCCATATGTTGTGTTAGTGTTGTGTTATCTTGTGTCACAAGTGTCGAAGTATCTGTGCTGAGATGTGATGTATAGTGTTGTATAATTGTTGTAAAGACAGAACCTTGTACGTTTGTATTGTTTGGAATGTGTGATGAAGCGTTGTACTCATGTCATCATCATCATCAGCCTGTCTACGTCCACTGCAGGACAAAGGCCTCTCCCATGTTCCGCCAGTTAACCCGGTCCTGTGCTTGCTGTTGCCAATTTATACCCGCAAACTTCTTAATCTCATCTGCCCACCTAACCTTCTGCCTCCCCCTACCCCGCCTCCCTTCTCTGGGAATCCAGTTGGTGACCCTTAATGACCAGCGGTTATCCTGTCTACGTGCTACATGCCCGGCCCATGTCCATTTCCTCTTCTTTATTGCAGCTATGATATCCTTAACTCCCGTTTGTCCCCTAATCCACTCTGCTCTCTTCTTGTCTCTTAAGGTTACACCTACCATTTTTCTTTCCATTGCTCGCTGCGTCGTCCTCAATTTAAGTTGAACCCTCTTTGTGAGTCTCCAGGTTTCTGCTCCGTAGCTAAGTACCGGCAAGATACAGCTGTTATATACCTTCCTCTTGAGGGACAGTGGCAATCTACTTGTCATAATTTGAGAGTGCCTGCCGAATGTGCTCCACCCCATTCTTATTCTTCTAGTTACTTCAATCTCGTGGTTAGGCTCTGCGGTTATTACCTGCCCTAAATAGACATAGTCTTTTACAACTTCAAGTGCACTATTACCTATCGCAAAGCGCTGCTCCTTCCCGAGGTTGTTGTACATTACTTTCGTTTTCTGCAGATTAATTTTAAGACCCACCTTTTTGCTCTCCTTGTCTAACTCCGTAATCATGAGTTGCAATTCGTCCCCGGAGTTACTCAGCAATGCAATGTCGTCGGCGAAGCGCAGGTTACTGAGGTACTCTCCATTAACTCTTATCCCCAACTGTTCCCATTCTAGGCTTCTGAAAACGTCCTGTAAGCGTGCAGTGAATAGCATTGGGGAGATTGTGTCCCCCTGCCTTACACCCTTCTTTATTGGTATTCTGTTGCTCTTTTTATGAAGCACTATGGTAGCAGTTGATCCCCTGTAGATTTCTTCCAGAATGTTTATATATATTTCAACTACGCCCTGATTCCGCAGTGTCTGCATGACGGCTGATATTTCTACTGAATCAAACGCCTTCTCGTAATCTATGAAGACTATGTATAGTGGTTGGTTATACTCTGAGCATTTCTCTATTACCTGATTTATAGTATGAATGTGGTCAATTGTTGAGTAGCCTGTTCTAAATCCTGCTTGTTCCTTTGGTTGATTGAATTCTAATGTTTTTTCTTTACTCTGCTAGCAATTACCTTTGTAAATAGCTTGTATACTACAGAGAGCAAGCTGATCGGCCTGTAATTCTTCAAGTCCTTGTCATCTCCTTTCTTATGTATTAAGATGATGTTAGCGTTCTTCCAAGACTCTGGTACTTTTCCCGTCAGGAGGCACCTCGTAAATAGAGTGGCTAGTTTTTCTAACACAATCTGTCCTCCATCTTTCAGCAGATCTGATGTTACTTGATCCTCACCAGCAGCTTTGCCTCTGTGCATGCTCTCCAAAGCTTTTCTGACTTCTTCTATCATTACCGGTGGGGTGTCGTCTGGGTTACCGCTAGTTCTTATAGTATTAAGGTCGTGGTTGTCTCGGCTACTGTACAGATCTCTGTAAAACTCCTCCGCTATTTTAACTATCCTATCTATATTGGTAGTTAATTTGCTTTCTTTGTCCCTTAGTGCATACATCCGCCTTTTGCCTATCCCAAGTTTCCTCTTCACTGCTTTGACGCTTCCTCCGTTTTTCAGAGCGTGCTCAATTCTCTCCATGTTATACCTTCTTACATCGCATACTTTACGTCTATTAATCAGCTTCGAAAGCTCTGCCAGTTCTATTTTGTCTGTTGTACTTGACACTTTCATGATTTGACGCTTCTTAATTAGGTTTTTCGTTTCCTGGGAAAGCTTGCCGGTGTCCTGTCTAGCTACCCTGCCTCCAACTTCCACTGCACACTCCGTGATGATACTCGTCAGATTATCATTCATTGTATCTACGCTAAGGTTGGTTTCCTCGCTAAGAGCAGAGTACCTGTTCTTCAGTGACACTCTGAATTCCTGTACTTTCCCTCTCAGTGCTAGCTTATTGATTTGCTTCTTGCGTATCAGTTTCTGTCGTTCCTTCTTCAAGTCTAGGCGGATTCGAGCCCGTACCATTCTATGGTCACTGCATCTTACCTTGCCAACCACTTCCACATCCAGCACGACTCCTGGTTGTGCAGTCATTATAGAGTCTATTTCGTTCTTAATTACGCCATTAGGGCTCCTCCATGTCCACTTGCGGTTTTCTCGTTTTCGGTAGAAGGTATTCAAAATACGCAGATTATTGCGTTCTGCGAATTCTACTAGTAGCTCTCCTCTGGCGTTTCTAGTGCCGATGCCATAATCTCTTACTGCCTGGTCTCCAGCCTGCTTCTGCCCTACCTTTGCATTAAAGTCGCCCATTACTATAGTATACTGTGTTTCACCTTACTCATTGCCGATTCCACGTCTTCATAGAAGCTTTCAACTGAAGCGTCATCATGGCTGGATGTAGGCGCGTAAGCCTGTACTACCTTCATTTTGTATCTTTTATTCAGTTTATTTACAATGCCTACCACCCTTTCATTAATGCTATAGTAATCCTCTATGTTGCCAGCTATGTTTCTGTGAATTAGGAACCCTACTGCCAGTTCTCTTCTGTCTGCCAAACCCCGATAGCAAATGACGTGCCCATTTTGTAGCACAGTATAGGCCTCATCTCTCCTCCTAACCTCACTCAGCCCTATTATATCCCATTTAATGCCTTCTAGCTCCTCGAATAATACAGCTAGACTTCCATCACTAGATAACGTTCTAACGTTAAACGTTGCTACGATCAAGTTCCAATGGTGGCCTGTCCGTATCCAGAGATTCCTAGCACCCTCTGCTGCTTTGCAGATCTGACCGCCGCCGTGGTCAGTTGCTCCGCAGCTGGTGGGGACTGAGGGCCGTGAGTTAATTGACGAATGCCTACGGGAGGGGGTGGCCGGATACTGCACCAGGGTGGCCAATCCTTCTCTGGTGAGATCATCGGTGCGTACCGGCTTTAAGCCGGTACGATCAGACAGTAGTGGGAATGCTCCATGCATGTCTTCTTTATTGTTGTTCAGCAGCGTTGGCGGCCACCCACCACGGAGCCCAACGAGGGGACGCTACAAGGTTACAAATGCTGAAACCTGCAGACGCCAGCCGTACAACGCCACTATAACCCAATGCGCCTAGACCAAGGTAGGCTATTTGCACAGGGTTAACCCTAGCCGCCAGGAAGTTTGGAAGTAAACGGAAGAGAGTAGGAGACAGGACAGATAAATAGTAAGAGATAAAGACGAAGATGTAGGGAGAGAGAGATAGGAAAAGGCGACTGCCGATTCCCCTGGGTGGGTCAGCTCAGGGGTGCCGTCTACGTGAAGCCGGGGCCAAAGGGGTGTGTTGCCTCTGCCGGGGGGCCTTAACGGTCCAATCACCCAGCGTCGGCTCAACCCCCAGGATCCCCTTTTCCTCGGACACGGCAAAGCCACGCACGGCTAGGCGTGGGAGGGAGTCGAAACTCCCCCGTTAGCTCGGGTTCATGGTGTCGCTACACACCAAACGCCTACTTGCGCAGGCGCCCCTGCGGCCACTGCCTGTCTGTAGTAAAAGCTGTCTGGTCGTATGTGCAGATTTCAATTCTTCTGATGATGTTTTTACACTTCGTGTTAGGAACAAAAATTTGGATTGTATTTTTGATACCGCTCTTGTGTTGCTCCTGTAACCCGAGTATTCATGTTCCACGCAAACCTGTTATGTGGTGATCTTATTTCTGCGCCGTGAAGTGTAGTGTTATAAGTGGCTGCAAGTATGAAAGTTTGTATCACTCCTGCCTTGGCCACCAAGAGGTGGCTGGCAGTATGCAATAAATAAAAAAAATAAATAAATAGATTTAAAGGGCCAGTTATCAACCCCGAGGTCAAAAATTGGCTGTAAAAAGAAATATGCGCAGTTTAGCTATGTGAACACGCTGCTGCAACAATTTCGTGAATACATGCTACAATAAAGAAGATATAGGTGTTAGAACACCCGTTTCAGCTGGTTTCAAATTTTCACGTGGCCTCACCACCTTTCTCCACCATAGGAAGGGGAAAGGCATAGCCCGTTGTCATGACTACACCCACTTCAACAACGTGACATGAAGTTGGCGATACGTCATGCCGCACAGCCAACGCTAGAGCAGGGCATCCCCGACGTAGTGGCTTGGGGAGGAACAGCGCTTTGAGGAGCACTTTTCCTAGGGCAACGACCCTTCCCCTAGCGATACAGTAGCGTAGCACTTCTTCATCTTGGAGGCTTTTGTTCTGGCAATACCGCTTGTCCCAGTACTCTTAAGCTCTGTAAACCAGCAGCGGGCAGCACAGAAAAATGAAAATGCGAAATGCGCAGCTGAAACTGCACCACCGTAAGACCAAGGCATCGTTTCACCGGGCAAAGGACAAATCGACGAGCTCAGTGGTGCGTAAAGTTGCCCACGGGCAAGATTGCGTCACTGCGCGTACGAGGGGTATTGGTCAGGCAAAGGAAATAGGCATGACAATTGTTTTTCAAAATGGAGGGTCTGCCCAGCACGCAGTGCTGTAATATTCGGAAAATGTGATCACTGCTGTCTACTGTACGAATTGGCGAGCTTGTTTGATGGGTGTAGAAAAAAAAAAGTGGGAGCCTGCTTACTGGCCCTTTAAAGCTGAGACAAATATGGCCCAACACAGAAGAAGTGTGGCCATCTAGTGTCAGGAAATTTACCTATGACACTAATGGTTCTATGTGAGTGCAATTTTTTGTTGTTGATGGTGAGTTTAGTCATATTCAGCCATTCTGGTACAAACTCTCATGACTATATTTGTCAACAGGAGGAAAAGGTTAATCACAGGTGGGTGTTCAAATGCAATAACTTACTTAGAACACGATTTCTTGTAGGTGATGTCATTCCAAAAAAAAACATCACTTCTTCATCCGCAAGTGCAACCGACCGAGAACCCACACACAAGCCCCCCACATCAGCTATAGCTTCAGCTTCTCTAATTTCATGTGTCAGCTGATTCCGAGACCGGCCAATAACGATGCAGCTGTACAGATCAGGGGAGCACTCACAACCTTTGCAGTGCGCTGCTAGAAACCCTCCTGAATAAAGAAGCTGAAGCTACAGCGGGTATGGGAAACCCGTGTGCGAGCTCGCCATCAACCGCACTCACGGATAAAAAAATGACGCTTCCCGCAATGACACTACCTGCAAGATGAGTTGTGTTTTCATGCATGCAAAAGATGGATGCCAAGGGCATGAGATAAACAGTCAGAAGCCCAGCGCCCACCCCTATAGACGCCTCTGCCGTCTTCAACCCTTCCCCCTTTCATATCTACTGCGCTAATACAAGCTAAATTCTTGTCTTCCTACTTTTATAGTAGGAAGATAAGATATAGTAGAAGAACGGCCTCACCGAACGTCTTAATGAGACCATCACTGGTATGCTGGCTATGCATGTCAACGTTGGGCACAAGACGCGGGATAAAATTCTTCAGTAAGTGACTTTTGCGTACAATACAACCATCCAAGAAACAACCCAGTAGATGTTGTGCAAGTTGCTCTATTAAAGAAGCCCTGGCAACGATGCTCGACGCTATGCTATAAATAACCGCAAGTACTCATGTACCTGCGGTTATATTTCATGTGTGTGAGTTTTAATTGTAATGTCCAATTGTATTGAGTGATATATTGTGAATGTGACGTGTCACGAGCGACGGACTATGTTACAGTCTGTGAGAGTGTGTGGTGACTGTTCGCGCTCGTTTGTGTGGTTTTGAATATTATGAGATAATATTCTTAAAGTGGGGGGCAGTGTCACAGAACGAGCGCTAAAAATGGGCGCGCCGCCAAATTCTTGCGGTAACGCGCGGAAGAGACGCCAGGAGGTTAAAAGAAAAAAGAAAACAAACATCCAAGACTCCCCGGGCGCGCGCTCTCCCCTTGAAAGCGTGGCTTCGCCGACGAACCTCCTCACCCCACATCGGCGGCCGAGATAGCCCGCGATATTTCTAGAACGAAGGAGGCGTGGCCACGCCACGTTGAGTCATCCGACGCGGAGGGCAGTCGAACCGTCTCGCGCCTCTCCCCAGCCTTCGCTGCTCAACGCGCCGACGAAATGAGGAGAACTTTCTGGAATGTCGCGCGGAAGGTATTTAACCGAGCAGCGGAGATGAGAGATCAGAAGGAGATGGAAGTGAGCGCCAGAGCGCGTAGGGATTCCGCCGTGTAGTCGGCGAAGGTTTTGGTCCGTAGGGACGAAGCCGGCGATGAAGAGGATTTCCACCTGAGGGGTGAAGGCTCGAGCTACAGGCAAGAGCGTGTGTTTACCGCTATCGAGCGAAGACGCGTGGCAACAGCTGCGGGTGTGAAGCCGGCGTGTTCCGGCGAAGAAGTTGAAGTTTGAAGAGTGGCCAATTGAAGACGCGAGGTTTCCTGGAAGAGAAACTTCGGGACAGCGGAACGGCAACAACGCTGGACTTTGAGTGAGTGATTCTCGGAAGAGTATCATTTAGACTTTGGTTCCAAGGACTTTGGATTGAATAGGTTTTCTATCTCTTTAGTCTTTAAGGGTCTTGGTTGTTCAATGCATGCGACTGCATTGTAGTGTGTACTGTTGTCT
Source organism: Rhipicephalus annulatus (assembly GCA_013436015.1). Lineage (NCBI taxonomy): Eukaryota > Metazoa > Arthropoda > Arachnida > Ixodida > Ixodidae > Rhipicephalus > Rhipicephalus annulatus. The sequence goes on along the minus strand of WOVY01013190.1, from coordinate 5,008 downwards.
GTGTCCGTTGTTCGAGTGTGGCTAATTGTACTGTATAGTGTGTTGATTGATTGGTGACATATTGTACTCAGCTATTATGGAGTGAGTATATTTGTGTATTGTTTTTCTGATCTGCCATTATTGAGAATATAATTTTGTTTGTTTATCAACTCTCCGCTCTGACTTGTTCTTTGGGCCACAGCCGGCGTCTGCTGGCGCGCCAATAAGGACCACTTCTAAATTGTCCACGCTTTCGTGGTGCGGTTCGGGGGGCCAATACTTCGGCTCTTGGAATTAGCCCGGCGATCGCGTCCCTAATTAACGGGACTTGTGTGACAATTAATCTGGCGTCCGCGAAACAGGACCTTTTGGTGCACAGTGTGTCCAAAGTAGTGAGAAAGAGCCTCGAGTTGTTGATCGTGCTATCGGAACGATTTTGTGTGTTGTTCAGTGTTCTCGTTAACGAGTGCAGGGGAGTGTTCCGATAGACTGATTTAGGCAGATACTTTTTGCACGCGGCAAGGTTTTATTTGCGAGTTGCGAGACACAATGGATCTCGAAAAGTTAGTTGCTCTTGGTGAGAAGATGGGTCTTTCTGGCGCCAAACTACGGAAATGGGTAAGCCAGAAGGAGAAAGAGGCAGCTGAGAGAGCCAAGGAAGAAAAAGCAGCTGAGTTGGAACGAGAGAGGTTGGCGGTCGAAAGAGCCAAAGCGGAAAAAGAAGCTGAGTTGGAGAGAGAGAAGTTGGCAGCCGAAAGGGCGAGAGAAGAAAGAGAAGCGAGGGAGCGACAGCTGAAAGAAGAAAGAGAGGAAAGGGAGCGGCAGCGGCTGCACGAGATGGCACTCGAGCGGCTCCGTTTGCAACAGCGAAGTGAAACTCCCGTCCAAGCTAGAGTTGAAAGCAGCGAACGGGAAAATCACGGCTTCCGCTTGAACCCAAGCAAGCTGCTCGTAGCGTTTGATGAAAGGAAGGACGACCTAGACGCGTACCTCCACAGATTTGAGACGATTGCGAGGAGTCAGAATTGGCCGGAACAGCAATGGGCAACCGCTTTGAGTACTTGCTTGAGTGGTGAAGCGCTCAGTGTGTACGGTAGGCTGACGCCGACCGATGCAGCCAACTACGCAAAGGTGAAAGCTGCTTTGTTTAAGCGATTTAGATTCACTGTGGAAGGATTCCGGGACAGATTTCGGACAGGAAAGCCAGCTGACGGTGAGACAGCTACGCAGTATGCCGCCCGACTTTGCCATTATTTCGACAGATAGATTGAACTTTCAGGGACAGCGCAGAAGTACGATGAGCTTAGAGAGCTGCTAATTAAAGAACAATTTCTTACTAGTTGCCACCCAAGCCTGTCACTGTACTTAAAAGAGAGGAAGGCTGACTCACTTGAAGACATGCTTGAATTGGCTGATCAATTCTTGGAAGCGCAAGGTGGCACTAATTTGGCCAAGGTCAAGAAGGATTGTCCCGATGATTCGAAGAAATTGGCTCCCGAAGAAGAGAAGCGTGCACTAGAGAGCATTCAGCGATGTTTTCTGTGTAACCGAGTGGGTCATCGCGCGAAAAACTGTCGAACGATCTTTACGAGCCCTACGGTAGTGAAATGTTTTAAGTGTGGTCAGACTGGGCACAAAGCAGATGCATATCGAAACGGAGCGAGTCAAACTTACCAGGTATCATGTGTGCAAGCAGCACCGAAATCCGATAATAATGCCGTCACCGACGGATTCGTAGAATTGAAAAATGGGGAGAAAATTTCTATTGTTAGTGCTGTAATGTCAAAACAGCCAACCGGTGTTACGAAAGGAATGCCAACGCTGCCTGGAAAAGTAGCGGGCAAAAAGATTACGGTGTTAAGAGATACCGGCCGCTCCACGGTTACCGTGCGGAGAGATTTGGTACGGGAAAGTGAGTTGACAGGCAGAACGAAACCGGTTTGCCTAATTGACCGTACGGTTCGGAGGCTTCTCGAAGCAGAAATTGAGGTTGAAACCCCGTACTTCAGCGGGATGGTTACTGCTTTATGTATGATGACCCCCCTTTACGACCTTGTCATCGGAAACATCGACTGGGCGCGAGGACCGAATGATCCGGAATGTTTGGAAGAAGACCTTAAGATAGAGCCCTCGCCAACCCAACGACCGCGAGATACAGGGGAGAAGCATCCCGTGACGGATCTCGCTAGAGCCCAAGGTGAAGCTGCGGCGCAAGAGACAGCGAAGGAGAAGACGATCGTGTCGAATAAGTTCACGGGCCGAGCAACCGGACTTACGTCGGCAAGACCTCAACCGACCGACAGTGTAAAGGAGACAGAGTTGGCCAGCCGGGCAAAATGTAGAGGCATGATCAAGCGGGTAAATAAACAGAGAGGACCTGTCGAATGTAATGACGCGTTAACGGTGTCGGAAGAGACAACGATGGCTGAGACGACGCCTCAGATATCGTCGTTGGAAAGGGTTCGCCGAAAAAGAACAGGGAAAGACCAGAAGAGATCGAGCGAGCACCACAAGAAAGGACGCAAGCGCAGCTCGATATACCCAGGATAAGTGCTGAAGTCGAATCAGAACGTGTTTGGCAGTGCTGAGTGCCATATGTTGTGTTAGTGTTGCGTTATCTTGTGTCACAAGTGTCGAAGTATCTGTGCTGAGATGTGATGTATAGTGTTGTATAATTGTTGTAAAGACAGAACCTTGTACGTTTGTATTGTTTGGAATGTGTGATGAAGCGTTGTACTCATGTCATCATCATCATCAGCCTGTCTACGTCCACTGCAGGACAAAGGCCTCTCCCATGTTCCGCCAGTTAACCCGGTCCTGTGCTTGCTGTTGCCAATTTATACCCGCAAACTTCTTAATCTCATCTGCCCACCTAACCTTCTGCCTCCCCCTACCCCGCCTCCCTTCTCTGGGAATCCAGTTGGTGACCCTTAATGACCAGCGGTTATCCTCTCTACGTGCTACATGCCCGGCCCATGTCCATTTCCTCTTCTTTATTGCAGCTATGATATCCTTAACTCCCGTTTGTCCCCTAATCCACTCTGCTCTCTTCTTGTCTCTTAAGGTTACACCTACCATTTTTCTTTCCATTGCTCGCTGCGTCGTCCTCAATTTAAGTTGAACCCTCTTTGTGAAACTCCAGGTTTCTGCTCCGTAGCTAGGTACCGGCAAGATACAGCTGTTATATACCTTCCTCTTGAGGGACAGTGGCAATCTACTTGTCATAATTTGAGAGTGCCTGCCGAATGTGCTCCAACCCATTCTTATTCTTCTAGTTACTTCAATCTCGTGGTTAGGCTCTGCGGTTATTACCTGCCCTAAATAGACATAGTCTTTTACAACTTCAAGTGCACTATTACCTATCGCAAAGCGCTGCTCCTTCCCGAGGTTGTTGTACATTACTTTCGTTTTCTGCAGATTAATTTTAAGACCCACCTTTTTGCTCTCCTTGTCTAACTCCGTAATCACGAGTTGCAATTCGTCCCCGGAGTTACTCAGCAATGCAATGTCGTCGGCGAAGCGCAGGTTACTGAGGTACTCTCCATTAACTCTTATCCCTAACTGTTCCCATTCTAGGCTTCTGAAAACGTCCTGTAAGCACGCAGTGAATAGCATTGGGGAGATTGTGTCCCCCTGCCTTACACCCTTCTTTATTGGTATTCTGTTGCTTTTTTTTATGAAGCACTATGGTAGCAGTTGATCCCCTGTAGATTTCTTCCAGAATGTTTATATATATTTCATCTACGCCCTGATTCCGCAGTGTCTGCATGACGGCTGATATTTCTACTGAATCAAACGCCTTCTCGTCATCTATGAAGACTATGTATAGTGGTTGGTTATACTCTGAGCATTTCTCTATTACCTGATTTATAGTATGAATGTGGTCAATTGTTGAGTAGCCTGTTCTAAATCCTGCTTGTTCCTTTGGTTGATTGAATTCTAATGTTTTTTCTTTACTCTGCTAGCAATTACCTTTGTAAATAGCTTGTATACTACAGAGAGCAAGCTGATCGGCCTGTAATTCTTCAAGTCCTTGTCATCTCCTTTCTTATGTATAAAGATGATGTTAGCGTTCTTCCAAGACTCTGGTACTTTTCCCGTCAGGAGACACCTCGTAAATAGAGTGGCTAGTTTTTCTAACACAATCTGTCCTCCATCTTTCAGCAGATCTGATGTTACTTGATCCTCACCAGCAGCTTTGCCTCTGTGCATGCTCTCCAAAGCTTTCTGACTTCTTCTATCATTACCGGTGGGGTGTCGTCTGGGTTACCACTAGTTCTTATAGTATTAAGGTCGTGGTTTGTCTCGGCTACTGTACAGATCTCTGTAAAACTCCTCCGCTATTTTAACTAACCTATCCATATTGGTAGTTAATTTGCTTTCTTTGTCCCTTAGTGCATACATCCGCCTTTTGCCTATCCCAAGTTTCCTCTTCACTGCTTTGACGCTTCCTCCGTTTTTCAGAGCGTGCTCAATTCTCTCCATGTTATACCTTCTTACATCGCATACTTTACGTCTATTAATCAGCTTCGAAAGCTCTGCCAGTTCTATTTTGTCTGTTGTACTTGACACTTTCATGATTTGACGCTTCTTAATTAGGTTCTTCGTTTCCTGGGAAAGCTTGCCGGTGTCCTGTCTAGCTACCCTGCCTCCAACTTCCACTGCACACTCCGTGATGATACTCGTCAGATTATCATTCATTGTATCTACGCTAAGGTTGGTTTCCTCGCTAAGAGCAGAGTACCTGTTCTTCAGTGACACTCTGAATTCCTGTACTTTCCCTCTCAGTGCTAGCTTATTGATTGCTTCTTGCGTATCAGTTTCTGTCGTTCCTTCTTCAAGTCTAGGCGGATTCGAGCCCGTACCATTCTATGGTCACTGCATCTTACCTTGCCAACCACTTCCACATCCAGCACGACTCCTGGGTTGTGCAGTCATTATAAAGTCTATTTCGTTCTTATTTACGCCATTAGGGGCTCCTCCATGTCCACTTGCGGTTTTCTCGTTTTCGGTAGAATGTATTCAAAAT
>WOVY01013189.1:0-58292 GCA_013436015.1 Rhipicephalus annulatus | reverse complement strand
AAAGAGAGGAAAGGGAGCGGCAGCGTGCACGAGATGGAACTCGAGCGGCTCCGTTTGCAAACAGCGAAGTGAACTCCCGTCCAAACTAGAGTTGAAAGCAGCGAACGGGAAGATCACGGCTTCCGCTTGAACCCAAGCAAGCTGCTCGTAGCGTTTGATGAAAGGAAGGACGACCTAGACGCGTACCTCCACAGATTTGAGACGATTGCGAGGAGCCAGAATTGGCCGGAACAGCATGGGCAACTGCTTTGAGTACTTGCTTGAGTGGTGAAGCGCTCAGTGTGTACGGTAGGCTGACGCCGACCGATGCAGCCAACTACGCAAAGGTGAAAGCTGCTTTGTTGAAAGCGATTTAGATTCACTGTGGAAGGATTCCGGGACAGATTTCGACAGAAGCCAGCTGACGTGAGACAGCTACGCAGTATGTATGCCGCCCGACTTTGCCATTATTTCGACAGATGGATTGAACTTTCAGGACAGCGCAGGAGTAACGATGAGCTTAGAGAGCTGCTAATTAAAGAACAATTTCTTACTAGTTTGCCACCCAAGCCTGTCACTGTACTTAAAAGAGAGGAAGGCTGACTCACTTGAAGACATGCTTGAATTGGGCTGATCAATTCTTTGAAGCGCAAGGTGGCACTAATTTGGCCAGGTCAAGAAGGATTGTCCCGAGATTCGAAGAAATTGGCTCCGAAGAAGAGAAGCGTGCACTAGAGAGCATTCAGCGATGTTTTCTGTGTAACCGAGTGGGTCATCGCGCGAAAAACTGTCGAACGATCTTTACGAGCCCTACGGTAGTGAAAATGTTTTAAGTGTGGTCAACTGGGCACAAAGCAGATGCATGTCGAAACGGAGTGAGTCAAACTCACCAGGTATCCTGTGTGCAAGCGGCACCGAAATCCGATAATAATGCCGTCACCGACGGATTCGTAGAATTGAAAAATGGGGAGAAAATTCCTCATTGTTGGTGCTGTAATGTCAAAACAGCCAACCGTGTTTACGAAAGGAATGCCAGCTGCCTGGAAAGTTGCGGGCAAAAGTTACGTACGGTGTTAAGAGATACCGGCCGCTCCACGGTTACCGTGCGAGAGATTTGGTACGGGAAAGTGAGTTGACAGGCAAACGAAACCGGTTTGCCTTAATGACCGTACGTTCGGATGCTTCTCGAAGCAGAAATTTGAGGTTGAACCCCGTACTTCAGCGGGATGGTTACTGCTTTATGTATGACGACCCCCCTTACGACCTTGTCATCGGAACATCGACTGGGCGCGAGGACCGAATGATCCGGAATGTTTGGAAGAAGACCTTAAATAGAGCCCTCGCCCCAACCACGACCGCGAGATACAGGGAAAGCATCCCGTGACGGATCTCGCTAGAGCCCAAGGTGAAGCTGCGGCGCAAGAGACAAGCGAAGGAGAAGACGATCGTGTCGAATAATTCACAGGGCCGAGCAACCGGACTTACGTCGGCAAGACCCTCAACCGACCCGACAGTGTAAAGGAGACAGAGTTGGCCAGCCGGGGCAAAATGTAGAGGCATGATCAAGCGGGGTAAATAAACAGAGAGGACCTGTCGAAGTGTAATGACGCGTTAACGGTGTCGGAAGAGGACAACGATGGCTGAGACGACGCCTCAGATATCGTCGTTGGAAAGGGTTCGCCGAAAAAGAACAGGGAAAGACCAGAAGAGATCGAGCGAGCACCACAAGAAAGGACGCAAGCGCAGCTCGATATACCCAGGATAAGTGCTGAAGTCGAATCAGAACGTGTTTGGCAGTGCTGAGTGCCATATGTTGTGTTAGTGTTGCGTTATCTTGTGTCACAAGTGTCGAAGTATCTGTGCTGAGATGTGATGTATAGTGTTGTATAATTGTTGTAAAAGACAGAACCTTGTACGTTTGTATTGTTTTGGAATGTGTGATGAAGCGTTGTACTCATGTCTCATCATCATCAAGCCTGTCTACGTCCACTGCAGGACAAAGGCCTCTCCCATCGTTCCGCCAGTTAACCCGGTCCTGTGCTTGCTGTTGCCAATTATACCCGCAAACTTCTTAATATCTCATCTGCCCACCTAACCTTCTGCCTCCCCCTACCACCCCGCCTCCCTTCTCTGGGAATCCAGTTGGTGACCCTTAATGACCAGCGGTTATCCTCTCTACGTGCTACATGCCCGGCCCATGTCCATTTCCTCTTCTTTATTGCAGCTATGATATCCTTAACTCCCGTTTGTCCCCTAATCCACTCTGCTCTCTTCTTGTCTCTTAAGGTTACACCTACCATTTTTCTTTCCATTGCTCGCTGCGTCGTCCTCAATTAAGTTGAACCCTCTTTGTGAAACTCACAGGTTTCTGCTCCGTAGCTAAGTACCGGCAAGATACAGCTGTTTTAATACCTTCCTCTTGAGGGACAGTGGCAATCTACTTGTCATAATTTGAGAGTGCCCTGCCGAATGTGCTCCACCCCATTCTTATTCTTCTAGTTACTTCAATCTCGTGGTTAGGCTCTGCGGTTATTACCTGCCCTAAATAGACATAGTCTTTTACAACTTCAAGTGCACTATTACCTATCGCAAAGCCGCTGCTCCTCCCGAGGTTGTTGTACATTACTTTCGTTTTCTGCAGATTAATTTTAAGACCCACCTTTTTGCTCTCCTTGTCTAACTCCGTAATCACTGAGTTGCAATTCGTCCCCGGAGTTACTCAGCAATGCAATGTCGTCGGCGAAGCGCAGGTTACTGAGGTACTCTCCATTAACTCTTATCCCTAACTGTTCCCATTCTAGGCTTCTTCTGAAAACGTCCTGTAAGCACGCAGTGAATAGCATTGGGGAGATTGTGTCCCCCTGCCTTACACCCTTCTTTATTGGTATTCTGTTGCTTTTTTTATGAAGCACTATGGTAGCAGTTGATCCCCTGTAGATTTCTTCCAGAATGTTTATATATATATTTCATCTACGCCCTGATTCCGCAGTGTCTGCATGACGGCTGATATTTCTACTGAATCAAACGCCTTCTCGTCATCTATGAAGACTATGTATAGTGGTTGGTTATACTCTGAGCATTTCTCTATTACCTGATTTATAGTATGAATGTGGTCAATTGTTGAGTAGCCTGTTCTAAATCCTGCTTGTTCCTTTGGTTGATTGAATTCTAATGTTTTTTCTTTACTCTGCTAGCAATTACCTTTGTAAATAGCTTGTATACTACAGAGAGCAAGCTGATCGGCCTGTAATTCTTCAAGTCCTTGTCATCTCCTTTCTTATGTATAAAGATGATGTTAGCGTTCTTCCAAGACTCTGGTACTTTTCCCGTCAGGAGACACCTTTTAAATAAAGTGGCTAGTTTTTCTAACACAATCTGTCCTCCATCTTTCAGCAGATCTGATGTTACTTGATCCTCACCAGCAGCTTTGCCTCTGTGCATGCTCTCCAAAGCTTTTCTGACTTCTTCTATCATTACCGGTGGGGTGTCGTCTGGGTTACCACTAGTTCTTATAGTATTAAGGTCGTGGTTGTCTCGGCTACTGTACAGATCTCTGTAAAACTCCTCCGCTATTTTAACTAACCTATCCATATTGGTAGTTAATTTGCTTTCTTTGTCCCTTAGTGCATACATCCGCCTTTTGCCTATCCCAAGTTTCCTCTTCACTGCTTTGACGCTTTCCTCCGTTTTTTCAGAGCGTGCTCAATTCTCTCCATGTTATACCTTCTTACATCGCATACTTTACGTCTATTAATCAGCTTCGAAAGCTCTGCCAGTTCTATTTTGTCTGTTGTACTTGACACTTTCATGATTTGACGCTTCTTAATTAGGTTCTTCGTTTCCTGGGAAAGCTTGCCGGTGTCCTGTCTAGCTACCCTGCCTCAACTTCCACTGCACACTCCGTGATGATACTCGTCAGATTATCATTCATTGTATCTACGCTAAGGTTGGTTTCCTCGCTAAGAGCAGAGTACCTGTTCTTCAGTGACACTCTGAATTCCTGTACTTTCCCTCTCAGTGCTAGCTTATTGATTTGCTTCTTGCGTATCAGTTTCTGTCGTTCCTTCTTCAAGTCTAGGCGGATTCGAGCCCGTACCATTCTATGGTCACTGCATCTTACCTTGCCAACCACTTCCACATCCTGCACGACTCCTGGGTGTGCAGTCATTATAAAGTCTATTTCGTTCTTATTTACGCCATTAGGGCTCCTCCATGTCCACTTGCGGTTTTCTCGTTTCGGTAGAAGGTATTCAAAATACGCAGATTATTGCGTTCTGCGAATTCTACTAGTAGCTCTCCTCTGGCGTTTCTAGTGCCGATGCCATAATCTCCTACTGCCTGGTATCCAGCCTGCTTCTGCCCTACCTTGCATTAAAGTCGCCCATTACTATAGTATACTGTGTTTTCACCTTACTCATTGCCGATTCCACGTCTTCATAGAGCTTTCAACTGAAGCGTCATCATGGCTGGATGTAGGCGCGTAAGCCTGTACTACCTTCATTTTGTATCTTTTATTCAGTTTAATTACAATGCCTACCACCCTTTCATTAATGCTATAGTAATCCTCTATGTTGCCAGCTATGTTTCTGTGAATTAGGAACCCTACTCCCAGTTCTCTTCTGTCTGCCAAACCCCGATAGCAAATGACGTGCCCATTCTGTAGCACAGTATAGGCCTCATCTGTCCTCCTAACCTCACTCAGCCCTATTATATCCCATTAAAGCCTTCTAGCTCCTCGAATAATACAGCTAGACTTCCATCACTAGATAACGTTCTAACGTTAAACGTTGCTACGATCAAGTTCCAATGGTGGCCTGTCCGTATCCAGAGATTCCTGGCACCCTCTGCTGCTTTGCAGATCTGACCGCCGCCGTGGTCAGTTGCTCCGCAGCTGGTGGGGACTGAGGGCCGTGAGTTAATTGACGAATGCCTACGGGAGGGGGTGGCCAGATACTGCACCAGGGTGGCCAATCCTTCTCTGGGGAGATCATCGGTGCGTACCGGCTTTAAGCCGGTACGATCAGACAGTAGTGGGAATGCTCCATGCATGTCTTCTTTATTGTTGTTCAGCAGCGTTGGCGGCCACCCACCACGGAGCCCAACGAGGGGACGCTACAAGGTTACAAATGCTGAAACCTGCAGACGCCAGCCGTACAACGCCACTATAACCCAATGCGCCTAGACCAAGGTAGGCTATTTGCACAGGGTTAACCCTAGCCGCCAGGAAGTTTGGAAGTAAACGGAAGAGAGTAGAAGACAGGACAGATAAATAGTAAGAGATAAAGACGAAGATGTAGGGAGATAGAGATAGGAAAAGGCGACTGCCGATTCCCCTGGGTGGGTCAGCTCAGGGGTGCCGTCTACGTGAAGCCGGGGCCAAAGGGGTGTGTTGCCTCTGCCGGGGGGCCTTAACGGTCCAATCACCCAGCGTCGGCTCAACCCCCAGGATCCCCTTTTCCTCGGACACGGCAAAGCCACGCACGGCTAGGCGTGGGAGGGAGTCGAAACTCCCCCGTTAGCTCGGGTTCATGGTGTCGCTACACACCAAACGCCTACTTGCGCAGGCGCCCCTGCGGCCACTGCCTGTCTGTAGTAAAAGCTGTCTGGTCGTATGTGCAGATTTCAATTCTTCTGATGATGTTTTTACACTTCGTGTTAGGAACAAAAATTTGGATTGTATTTTTGATACCGCTCTTGTGTTGCTCCTGTAACCCGAGTATTCATGTTCCACGCAAACCTGTTATGTGGTGATCTTATTTCTGCGCCGTGAAGTGTAGTGTTATAAGTGGCTGCAAGTATGAAAGTTTGTATCACTCCTGCCTTGGCCACCAAGAGGTGGCTGACAGTATGCAATAAATAAATAAAATAAATAAATAGATTTAAAGGGCCAGTTATCAACCCCGAGGTCAAAAATTGGCTGTAAAAAGAAATATGCGCAGTTTAGCTATGTGAACACGCTGCTGCAACAATTTCGTGAATACATGCTACAATAAAGAAGATATAGGTGTTAGAACACCCGTTTCAGCTGGTTTCAAATTTTCACGTGGCCTCACCACCTTTCTCCACCATAGGAAGGGGAAAGGCATAGCCCGTTGTCATGACTACACCCACTTCAACAACGTGACATGAAGTTGGCGATACGTCATGCCGCACAGCCAACGCTAGAGCAGGGCATCCCCGACGTAGTGGCTTGGGGAGGAACAGCGCTTTGAGGAGCACTTTTCCTAGGGCAACTACCCTTCCCCTAGCGATACAGTAGCGTAGCACTTCTTCATCTTGGAGGCTTTTGTTCTGCCAATACCGCTTGTCCCAGTACTCTTAAGCTCTGTAAACCAGCAGCGGGCTGCACAGGAAAATGAAAATGCGAAATGCGCAGCTGAAACTGCACCACCGTAAGACCAAGGCATCGTTTCACCGGGCAAATGACAAATCGACGAGCTCAGTGGTGCGTAAAGTTGCCCACGGGCAAGATTGCGTCACTGCGCGTACGAGGGGTATTGGTCAGGCAAAGGAAATAGGCATGACAATTGTTTTTCAAAATGGAGGGTCTGCCCAGCACGCAGTGCTGTAATATTCGGAAAATGTGATCACTGCTGTCTACTGTACGAATTGGCGAGCTTGTTTGATGGGTGTAGAAAAAAAAGTGGGGGCCTGCTTGCTGGCCCTTTAAAGCTGAGACAAATATGGCCCAGCACAGAAGAAGTGTGGCCATCTAGTGTCAGGAAATTTAACTATGACACCATTGGTTCTATGTGAGTGCAATTTTTTGTTGTTGATGGTGATTCTAGTCATCTTCAGCCATTCTGGTACAAACTCTCATGACTATATTTGTCAACAGGAGGAAAAGGTTAATCACAGGTGTTCAAATGCAATAACTTACTTAGAACACGATTTCTTGTAGGTGATGTCATTCCAAAAAAAACATCACTTCTTCATCCGCAAGTGCAACCGACCGAGAACCCACACACAAGCCCCCCACATCAGCTATAGCTTCAGCTTCTCTAATTTCATGTGTCAGCTGATTCCGAGACCGGCCAATAACGATGCAGCTGTACAGATCAGGGGAGCACTCACAACCTTTGCAGTGCGCTGCTAGAAACCCTCCTGCATAAAGAAGCTGAAGCTACAGCGGGTATGGGAAACCCGTGCGCGAGCTCGCCATCAACCGCACTCACGGATAAAAAAATGACGCTTCCCGCAATGACACTACCTGCAAGATGAGTTGTGTTTTCATGCATGCAAAAGATGGATGCCAAGGGCATGAGATAAACAGTCAGAAGCCCAGCGCCCACCCCTATAGACGCCTCTGCCGTCTTCAACCCTTCCCCCTTTCATATCTACTGCGCTAAGTCAAGCTAAATTCTTGTCTTCCTACTTTTATAGTAGGAAGATAAGATATAGTAGAAGAATGGCCTCACCGAACGTCTTAATGAGACCATCACTGGTATGCTGGCTATGCATGTCAACGTTGGGCACAAGACGCGGGATAAAATTCTTCAGTAAGTGACTTTTGCATACAATACAACCATCCAAGAAACAACCCAGTAGATGTTGTGCAAGTTGCTCTATTAAAGAAGCCCTGGCAACGATGCTCGACGCTATGCTATAAATAACCGCAAGTACTCATGTACCTGCGGTTATATTTCATGTGTGTGAGTTTTAATTGTAATGTCCAATTGTATTGAGTGATATATTGTGAATGTGACGTGTCACGAGCGACGGACTATGTTACAGTCTGTGAGAGTGTGTGGTGACTGTTCGCGCTCGTTTGTGTGGTTTTGAATATTATGAGATAATATTCTTAAAGTGGGGGCAGTGTCACAGAACGAGCGCTAAAAATGGCCGCGCCGCCAAATTCTTGCGGTAACGCGCGGAAGAGACGCCAGGAGGTTAAAAGAAAAAAAGAAAACAAACATCCAAGGCTCCCCGGGCGCGCGCTCTCCCCTTGAAAGCGTGGCTTCGCCGACGAACCTCCTCACCCCACATCGGCGGCCGAGATAGCCCGCGATATTTCTAGAACGAAGGAGGCGTGGCCACGCCGCGTTGAGTCATCCGACGCGGAGGGCAGTCGAACCGTCTCGCGCCTCTCCCCAGCCTTCGCTGCGCAACGCGCCGACGAAATGAGGAGAACTTTCTGGAATGTCGCGCGGAAGGTATTTAACCGAGCAGCGGAGATGAGAGATCAGAAGGAGATGGAAGTGAGCGCCAGAGCGCGTAGGGATTCCGCCGTGTAGTCGGCGAAGGTTTTGGTCTGTAGGGACGAAGCCGGCGATGAAGAGGATTTCCACCTGAGGGGTGAAGGCTCGAGCTACAGGCAAGAGCGTGTGTTTACCGCTATCGAGCGAAGACGCGTGGCAACAGCTGCGGGTGTGAAGCCGGCGTGTTCCGGCGAAGAAGTTGAAGTTTGAAGAGTGGCCAATTGAAGACGCGAGGTTTCCTGGAAGAGAAACTTCGGGACAGCGGAACGGCAACAACGCTGGACTTTGAGTGAGTGATTCTCGGAAGAGTATCATTTAGACTTTGGTTCTAAGGACTTTGGATTGAATAGGTTTTCTATCTCTTTAGTCTTTAAGGGTCTTGGTTGTTCAATGCATGCGACTGCATTGTAGTGTGTACTGTTGTCTGTGTCCGTTGTTCGAGTGTGGCTAATTGTACTGTGTAGTGTGTTGATTGATTGGTGACATATTGTACTCAGCTATTATGGAGTGAGTATATTTGTGTATTGTTTTTCTGATCTGCCATTATTGAGAATATAATTTTGTTTGTTTATCAACTCTCGGCTCTGACTTGTTCTTTGGGCCACAGCCGGCGTCTGCTGGCGCGCCAATAAGGACCACTTCTAAATTGTCCACGCTTTCGTGGTGCGGTTCGGGGGGCCGATACTTAGGCTCTTGAAATTAGCCCGGCGATCGCCTCCCTAATTAACGGGACTTGTGTGACATCGTCAAACAGCCGTATGGCTTTCCTGCAAAAGAACAAACAGCGGATTGCACAATGTAACACAACTTAGAAAAAAGCAACATAGAAAACATGCGCCGGCCGGGAATCAAACACACATCAACTGCCTGGAAGGCAGCTATGCTAACCACTATACCACCGACGCCCGCATTTGCGAGGCTGCTTTCAGCTGTTCATCCGGAACACGTGCATTGTAACGATGGCCAGAGAGTGACAGAAAATTGGCTCAGGCTCCGTGCTGTGTCTGAATTTGGCTGCCAAAAAAGTTGTGATCACTGCTATCATTATTGTAAGCGCGGCCTCTGAGTCAAATATCGACTCGTTACCTGTGACGCAGCGGAGGTGTCAATGAACCCAAAGGCGCTAACAGTGGTGAAGCACTATTAGAAGTTAGCCCAACTTCAGCGTCAGAAGTTATTTTGTTGCAGAAGAATCTGAAACATGAAACCCTGACTTTTTAAAATATTTGGGCGTTTTCGTGAAACAGCCGAATGGCTTTCGTGCAATAGAACAAACAGCGTATTGCACAATGTAACACAACTTAGAAAAAAGCAACATAGAAAAGATGCGTCGGCCGGGAATCAAACCCAGGTCAACTGCTTGGAAGGCAGCTATGCTAACCACTATACCACCGACGCCAGTTTTTGCGAGGCTGCTTTCAGCTGTTCATCCGGAACACGTGCATTGTAACGATGGGCAGAGAGTGATAGAATATTGCCTGGTGCTCCGTCCCGTGTCTAAATTTGGCTGCCAATAAAGTTCTGATCACTGCTACCATTATTGTAAACGCGGCCTCTGAGTCAACAATCGACTCGTTACCTGTGACGCAGCGGAGGTGTCAATGAACGTAAAGGCGCTAACAGTGGTGAAGCAGTAGTAGAAGTTTGCCACACTTCAGCCTCAAAAGTTATTTTTTTGCAGAAGAATCTGAAACATGAAACTCTGACTTTTTAAAATAGTCGGGCGTTTTCATCAAACAGCCGAATGGCTTTCGTGCAATAGAATAAACAGCATATTGCACAATATAACATAACTTAGCAAAAGCAACAATGAAAAGATGCGTCGACCGGGAATCAAACCCGGGACAACTGCTCGGAAGGCAGCTATGCTAACCAGTATACCACCGACGGCAGCATTTGCGAGGCTGCTTTCAGCTGTTCATCCGGAACACGTGCGTTGTTATGATGGGCAGAGAGTGATAGAATATTGCCTGGTGCTTCGTCCCGTGTTTCAATTTGGCTGCCAGTAAAGTTCTGATCACTGCTACCATTATTGTAAACGCGGCCTCTGAGTCAACAATCGACTCGTTACCTGTGACGCAGCGGAGGTGTCAATGAACGTAAAGGCGCTAACAGTGGTGAAGCAGTAGTAGAAGTTTGCCACACTTCAGCCTCAAAAGTTATTTTTTTTGCAGAAGAATCTGAAACATGAAACTCTGACTTTTTAAAATAGTCGGGCCTTTTCATCAAACAGCCGAATGGCTTTCGTGCAATAGAATAAACAGCATATTGCACAATATAACATAACTTAGCAAAAGCAACAATGAAAAGTTGCGTCGGCCGGGAATCGAACCCGGTACAACTGCTTGGAAGGCAGCTATGCTAACCAGTATACCACCGACGGCAGCGTTTGCGAGGCTGCTTTCAGCTGTTCATCCGGAACACGTGCGTTGTTACAATGGACAGAGAGTGATAGAATATTGCCTGGTGCTCCGTCCCGTGTTTGAATTTGGCTGCCAATAAAGTTCTGATCGCTGCTACCATTATTGTAAACGCGGCCTCTGAGTCAACAATCGACTCGTTACCTGTGACGCAGCGGAGGTGTCAATGAACGCAAAGGCGCCAACAGTGTTGAAGCAGTAGTAAACGTTTGCCCAACTTCATCCTCAAAAGTTATTTTCTTGCAGAAGAATCTGAAACAGAAAAGTCTGACTTTTTAAAATAGTCGGGCCTTTTCGCCAAACAGCCGAATGGCTTTTGTGCAGTGGAAATAACAGTGTATTGCACAATGTAACAACACTCAGCAAAATCAACAAAGAAAAGATGCATCGGCCGGGAATTGAACCCGGGTCAACTGCTTGGAAGGTAGCTATGCTAACCACTATACCGCTGACGCCAGCATTTGCGAGGCTGCTTTCAGGTGTTCATCACGAACACGTATATTGTAACGATGGGAAGAGGGTCACAGGAAATTGTCTGGGGCTCCGTGCCGTGTCTGAATTCGGCTGCCTATAAAATTGTGATCACTGCTATCATTATTGTAAGCGAGGCCTCTGAGTCAACAATCGACTCGTTACCTGTGACGCAGCGGAGATTTTAATGCTCGTAAAGGCGCTAACAGTGGTGAAGAAGAAGTATAAGTTTGCCACACTTCAGCCTCAAAGGTTATTTTCTCGCAAAGAATCTGAAACATGAAACTCTGACTTTTTAAAATAGTCGGGTGTTTTCATGAAACAGCCGAATGGCTTTCGTGCAATAGAATAAACAGCATATTGCCCAATATAACATAAGTTAGCAAAAGCAACAAAGAAAACTTGCGTCGGCCGGGAATCGAACCCGGGTCAACTGCTTGGACGGCAGCTATGCTAACCACTATACCACCGACGCCAGCAATTGCGAGGCTGCTTTCAGCTGTTCATCCGGAACACGTTCATTGTAACGATGGGCAGAGAGTGACAGAAAATTGGCTGAGGCTCCATGCCGTGTCTGAATTTGGCTGCCTAAAAAGTTGTGATCACTGCCATCATTATTGTAAGCGCGGCCTCTGAGTCAAATATCGACTCGTTACCTGTGACGCAGTGGAGGTGTCAATGAACGCAAAGGCGCTAACAGTGGTGAAGCATTAGTATAAGTTAGCCCAGCTTCAGCGTCAGAAGTTATTTGGTTGCAGAAGAATCTGAAACATGAAACTCTGACTTTTTAAAATATTTCGGCGTTTTCATGAAACAGCCGAATGGCTTCCGTGCAATGGAATAAACAGCGTCTTGCACATTATAACACAACTTAGGAAAGAGCAACTTAGAAAAGATGCGTCGGCCGGGAATCAAACCCGGGACAACTGCTCGGAAGGCAGCTATGCTAACCGCTATACCACCGACGCCGGCATTCGCGAGGCTGCTTCAGCTGTTCATTCGGAACACGTGCATTGTAACGATGGGCAGAGAGTGACAGAAAATTGGCTGAGGCTCCGTGCCGTGTCTGAATTTGGCTGCCCAAAAAGTTGTGATCACTGCTATCATTATTGTAAGCGCGGCCTCTGAGTCAAATATCGACTCGTTACCAATGACGCAGCGGAGGTGTGAATGAACGCAAAGGCGCTAACAGTGGTGAAGCAGTAGTAGAAGTTTTCCACACTTCAGCCTCAAAAGTTATTTTTTTGCAGAAGAATCTGAAACGTGAAACTCTGACTTTTTTAAATAGTCGGGCGTTTTCATCTAACAGCCGAATGGCTTTCTTGCAATAGAATAAACAGCATATTGCACATTATAACATAACTTAGCAAAAGCAACAATGAAAAGTTGCGTCGGCCGGGAATCGAACCCGGTACAACTGCTTGGAAGGCAGCTATGCTAACCAGTATACCACCGACGGCAGCGTTTGCGAGTCTGCTTTCAGCTGTTCATCCGGAACACGTGCGTTGTTACGATGGGCAGAGAGTGATAGAATATTGCCTGGTGCTCCGTCCCGTGTCTGAATTCGGCTGCCTATAAAGTTGTGATCGTTGCTACCATTATTGTAAACGCGGCCTCTGAGTCAACAATCGACTCGTTACCTGTGACGCAGCGGAGGTGTCAATGAACGTAAAGGCGCTAACAGTGGTGAAGCAGTAGTAAACGTTTGCCCAACTTCAGCCTCAAAAGTTATTTTCTTGCAGAAGAATCTAAAACATGAAACTCTGACTTTTAAAAATAGTCGGGCGTTTTTTTCAAACAGCCGAATGGCTTTCGTGCAATAGAATAAACAGCATATTGCACAATATAACATAACTCAGCAAAAGCAACAAACAAAAGATGCGTCGGCCGGGAATCGAACCCGGGTCAACTGCTTGGAAGGCATCTATGCTAACCACTATACCACTGACGGCAGCGTTTGCGAGGCTGCTTCAGCTGTTCATCCGTGACACGTGCATTGTAACGATGGGCAGAGAGTGACAGAATATTGCCTGGTGCTCCGTCCCGTGTCTGAATTTGGCTGCCTATGAAGTTCTGATCGCTGCTACCATTATTGTGAACGCGGCCTCTGAGTCAATCGACTCGTTACCTGTGACGCAGCGGAGGTGTCAATGAACGTGAAGGCGCTAACAGTGTTGAAGCAGTAGTAGACGTTTGCCCAACTTCATCCTCAAAAGTTATTTTCTTGCTGAAGAATCTGAAACATGAAACTCTGACTTTTTAAAATATTCGGACGTTTTCGTCAAACAGCCGAATGGCTTTCGTGCAATAGAACAAACAGCGGATTGCACAATGTAACACAACTTAGAAAAAAGCAACATAGAAAACATGCGCCGGCCGGGAATCAAACACACATCAACTACTTGGACGGCAGCTATGCTAACCACTATACCACCAATGCCCGCATTTGCGAGGCTGCTTTCAGCTGTTCATCCGGAACACGTGCATTGTAACGATGGGCAGAGAGTGACAGAAAATTGGCTGAGGCTCCGTGCCGTGTCTGAATTTGGCTGCCCAAAAAGTTGTGATCACTGCTATCATTATTGTAAGCGCGGCCTCTGAGTCAAATATCGACTCGTTACCTGTGACGTAGCGGAGGTGTCAATGAATCCAAAGGCGCTAACAGTGGTGAAGCATTATTAGAAGTTAGCTCGACTTCAGCGTCAGAAGTTATTTTGTTGCAGAAGAATCGGAAACATGAAACTCTGACTTTTTAAAATATTTGGGCGTTTTCGTGAAACAGCCGAATGGCTTCCGTGCAGTGGAATAAACAGCGTCTTGCACAATATAACACAACTTAGAAAAGAGCAACATAGAAAAGATGCGTCGGCCGGCAATCAAACCCGAGTCAACTGCTTGGAAGGCAGCTATGCTAACCGCTATACCACCGACGCCAGGATTTGCGAGGCTGCTTTCAGCTACTCCTCCGGAACACGTGCATTGTAATGATGGGCAGAGAGTGACAGAAAATTGGCTGGGGTTCCATGCCGTGTCTGATTTTGGCTGCCTATAAAATTGTGATCACTGCTATCAATATTGTAAGCGCGGCCTCAGAGTCAACAATTGGCTGGTTGTTTGTGACGCAGCGGAGGTGTCAATGAACGTAAAGGCGCTAACAGTGTTGAAGCAATAGTAGAAGTTTGCCCAACTTCATCCTCAAAAGTTATTTTCTTGCTGAAGAATCTGAAACATGAAACTCTGACTTTTTAAAATAGTCGGGCGTTTTCGTCAAACAGCCGAATGGCTTTCGTGCAATAGGACAAACAGCGGATTGCACAATGTAACACAACTTAGAAAAAAGCAACACACACAGTAAAAATTTTTTACACCCTTATGGGTGTAAAAGGGTGTTTTCAAGATTTACACCCTTTTTGAATGAACGTAACACCTTTTTTTGCTGGTACACCCTCAGAGAAGGGTGTAACTGGCAAAAGGGTGTTATCATGCCGTTCGTGAGGGTGTTGAAGAACAGAAAGGTGTACACCTATAAATGTTGGAATAAAAACTGTTCTATTTAACGTCCCAAAGTTGTCATATAATCATTAGAGACGCTGTACCGAAGGGCTTCGAAAATTTAAACCACCTGGGGTTACTTAAGGTCCACCTAAGTCTAACTACACAGGTCTCGCACTCTTTCTCGTCCACTAAAAATGTGGCCGCCGTGAACTGCCGGGATTCAATCCTTCGACCTTCGGGTCAACAGTTCAGCACCATAAGCACCAGACCACCGGCGCGGGAGTGCACGTGCAAGAATCGAGCTGCATCCATGCTTGCAAATCAAATACCACGCATAGCGCAAGGAATGCATGCCTTTCCTAAGATGACAATGTCGTAGGGATGAAAAAAATCAAGAAAATGATTTAGGCATTGACAAATTTTACAGAACACTAAGAATAATTGAGAAAATGTAAAAGAGACTAACTTCTTCTCGCACTGTATGATTCGACATGCTTTGCCGTTTTATATCGTCCACGTTATATGTGAATAAATGAATGGGCTACTGTCACGATCTACGGACAGCACATATTCATGTGTAGAAGCAATTGAGAAAAAAAAGCTTGAATTTATTACAAAAAACCCTTGCTCGGTCAAAAGCCCTTCGAGTGCAAGTTGTTTTCACAAGATTATCGAAGACGAGACGTGCTTGGTCGAAAAAGAAAACAATGCACTACCTTCTGCAACCATGCGGGAGCACGGGAAGTTGTTCTTTAGGTGATGGAATAAAGGTCAGTGAATGGCACGGTCAGTGCACGCAGCGCCTTTCCGAAGCGGAGGGGAGAAGGGTACGAGAGGAGGGAGAGACACGCCACTCGCCCCCCCCATATATATATATATATATATATATATATATATATATATATATTGTGGGACACTGCGACCCACGCCGTAAGTAAAATTTGTATTTGCTATCTATTCCGTTTGACATCCCCTCGGGGGGGGGTATGAGGTGATCAGCAGGGGGTACTGCAACCCCCGTCGAGTTAAAAAACTTACGTCGAGTTACAGTGCCCCCTCTCTATTTCTCTATGTACCTATAGGGATTTACATTGCCCCCTAAGTGACCAAGGGCCGCCCCCGCCCCCCTTACCCCGTGGTGGGCACGCCTATGCATAGGCCCCATCAATCATTGAATAAAATTTTGTGTGTAAATGTGTGCGTCAACAATAGTACATTTCAAATTCAAGAACGTGAGTGTTTTAGGTGATTATTACCGCTGTTCTTCATTTGTTTAGAATGCATTGTACCTGCAAGCGTTTCAAACTTCGCGCGCGAAAGTCATGTGTTAATTTCTAATTTTGTTTTTTCGTGAAGATAAAATTATTTTGCCCCCTTCGTTTTTATGTTATATATGTGTCCGTTTACTTTTTGTACTTAACCGCATTACTAAAGCATTTTGTTGCGCCATTGTACGTTTGCGGAGCTGTAACCCCGAACTTGTTTTGGCGTGCTCGCTCGCTGGTCGGGCGCTGGCTGATGCTTGTCGGTTCTGCATCGTTTTTTCTCGTTTTTTGAGGTGCGCTTGCGCGCTGCGTTCGTGTTATGTGTTCTGCTGGTGCTGCCTATTACGAAGATGAACTCTACTCAAGCGAGGACGTGTGGTGTCGCATTTTGGAACACTCGCCAGGTACGTACCACATTGCTGCTGTCGGCACTTTGTCAATAACGAGAGCGTGATAACGACGCCATGCTATGTTTTTCGTTACATGTGGGCGATAAGTGAAGTTTTAGATGCGGAAGCATCTTATACTCGCGCCTTGTAGTGCGCCGTCCGCACCGCTTCTCGAACATTCGACAGCTGACGCGCGCGCATGCGCCGTCGCGCCGTCGCCCACCATCTGTGCCGCGCGCGCTTCTCCGTCGAGAACATTCGACAGCTGACAGCGCATGCGCCGTCGCGCTGTATATATACTCAAGGTCGGCGCTCGCTCGCTCAGTCGCCGCTCGTCGGTTGGTTTGTACGCCGCGTCAACGTCCAAGGTTGCGGTGAAATGAATTCCAACGAATCCACAAACACAATGATCGACGTCCCTTTGACCAGCGCCGCCCTTCCGCATACGTGTGTACGTGTTCACTCATTTAACACCCCCTCCTACAACCACGTTAAGCAATTTAGCCATCGACCCAAGTAAGTCGCAATTTAACACCCCATTTCACAACCACGTTAACCAATTTAGCCATCGACCCAAGTAAGTCGCACTTTAACACCCCATTAACCAATTATATGCTCCGCATCCTCCTCAGTGTTCCCCCGAGGGACGCTGCGAGGAATTATTTTTTCAACGTAGCGAACCTGTTTGTGTGTGTCATTTCATCAGGATGAAGGCGTTTTTGTGGGAAGTCAAGCGTGGGCGAGCTTTTTCTTTCGATTCAAGCATGCTTCGGTGTGTGAAGCACATGGTGCGTGCGTGCGCAGTGGGAATTTGGCGGCAGGTTTGTGCGAGTTGTGACGGCGCTCGCCTCTATCGGCAGTGGTGTTGGCAGGGTCCTGCTCGCGATGGACCAATATTTTGGTTAAATAATTGTTGGGCGAAGACGGCATTTGTTAGCTGTAAGCGTTGATTACGCCTAGGGCGCGTATGTTTGGATCTCTTAACTTGAGGATTTTTGTTTTTTTTTGCATGCCTGTTCATATTGTGGTTTTGGGACGTTAAACCCCACAAATCAATCAATGTTCATATTGTGTGCTACAGGAGTCAACGGGTTCATTTGTTGTACGTTCCATATGTTGTACGTCCAAAGCAGTTTGGAAAGTTTCATATGTTGTACGCCCTTTTTTTTAAACTGCTGCCAGAAATTGCTGCGGGTAGCCGAACGTATGCCGGTGTATGCGTCCACGCCGGCACGCATCTTTGAACTACCGTGTTACTCAAGTTCGCGTGCAGCATGCTGCCTCGTCTTAGGTACGACTCGCAAGGCTTGCACGTATGTACGCTTAGGTGTTTATGCAGCCCGTTTAGTCAAATCTGAGCTTACGTTATACACCCGCAACATAGGTTGTCTGATGCGTTCGGAACCCATGAATTTTGAGCCGTTCGTTAAATTTGAACTGTATTTCCGAACAAAATTTTCCTGGCTTATTTGGGCCGAATAACTGTAGCTTAACTGTGCGAGCCCTAATTCGATCAGTAGATCATGCGGTAGAGCACATTTTATTTTATTCAGCTTGTTTTCGCTATGCTTAGATTTCATTTTGTGGCGGTTTATTAAATATTGTATGTGCCTCGCCCAAACTTTGTGTTCAAACTTTGCTAAGCAATTTTACTTGTACGAACAGTAAGAACAGTTTAGACCATCACCTCCAATGGCATTTAATAACAGATTACAAGCTTATGCCGATCTGGTAAGAAACACACATGAAAACATTGAAAAACCACACACTGGCCACGAATAAAAGCACAGTCTTTGTCACTTGTGAATAGGGCTTTTGTGTGGGGGCCAAAACATCATGCTTTCAATTAGGGTCAGCATGTTGTTTTGTCTTCGCATCAGATGACAAGCTTCAGTAAATTCTATAGGCATGCGCTACAGTTATAGAAGGGATCTGTGGTGTTTGCAGAAACGAATATATCATTTCACGCTCAAAACTTGCAATAATGTTAAACATCATTGTATGCATACATAAGGCATGCACGTGTTGCTGTGAAAATGAAAAATTGGACAGTATGTTTATCTGACAATCATGAATATAGACTGCATGTTTCGAAGCTGTTGGCAACGACGCAATTACACAACTTCAGAAATCAGTCTAATCAAACGTTTATTGTGTATTGCTAAATCGTGACCTATGCCTTCCAGTATTCTTGTTACTAGAGATCGATGCAGAAGCTTGCATGCTTTATTGGGATGGTATTTAGCTCAAGATGGGTGCGTTGTATTAGCATTTCCACATTTTTTTCCATTATTTATTAGACAGCCTGTAATGAGGGGTATGTTAGGGATGAGTGAGGGGCACTGCTTTTCTAGCCACTTGGAATCATTGAATTAACAGCCATAATTTAGCAGTTGACAATAGTAATTTAGTGAAACCAATTTTTTATGTTATTGACATAATCGTCCTAATGTAGGGAGCTGAAAGAAAGTTACATTAGTTGTGTTCAAACTAAAATTCGTAATATAACTTTTTGTGTTACCTCCAATGAATACTTGAGCAAAGCGCATACCGTCATGTACGCGCTGCCCTATTAATGAATTGACATGTATACGCACTATGCCAGAGCGCTATTCAAGTATATTTTGTGACACATCTGTTATGTGAAAAATGCATATTTTTTGTAAGGTTGCAGCTATGTTCGCCAAAAACATTGAGTATGTTTTTGTTGTAGCATGTCTGGTTTTCGTACATCCTACTCTTTTAAAACACAACGTTCCAGATCATTCTAAATTGAGTTCCAAATTCTGCTTCGCTAACAGACACATCAGTAAATTGTTTTTTTGTTTCTCTCGCAGTCTATACATGCTCGTCGTAGGAAGAGAGTGTGGGAGACGTCTGGACTAGCCCATCATCAAGGCTGGCTCGTGGAAAATTCGACTGCTGGTGCACATCAGCGGCGCATGGCTTCTGTTTCTTCTGAAAAGGGAGCTGCAGAGAGCCACCTGGTAGCTGTATTCAAGGAGCACAAAGGTTCAGGGTGTTCAAAGTTAACCCTTTTGTTTTTTCTTAAAAGAGAAGTCAGCGCTGTAAGTTATGTATGTAAAGCCATTTCTGCTGATAGCTATGTATCCAGGAGGATGCAATGTGAGACAATAATTATCACTGTCAGCGGTGCCATTAAGTTTTATTAATCAACTTAATATTGACCACAGCAGGAGATCGTGTATGTGTTAAATATTTGAGCCAGTCACATTTCTACATATTATCACTTGTAAAAATTCTAGCATGCCTGTGCTCAGATATCCTGCAGGAAATTTAGTTGCGGCTTGCATTATTATGTGTGCAGGACAGTGAGCACAAGCACAGACTCTGATTTCATGCATTTAATCTGACCGTCGGTGGAAGGCATGGGCAAACATTAAAATGGTTACTCTTGCTCTTCGCTGGCGATAGCAAGAACCGATTGCTCGTTCCGCTATGGAGTGATATTTTGCTGAACCTCACTGCCTTGCCTGCGTAATCATAAAAAGCAAAATTAAACTTTCAAACGGGATATCTAGGAGCATAAACATAATCAAAAAAGTTTTCCAAATGGGACTGTGTAGAAACACGACTGCCTCCAACTTTTTATTGCAAACATACCTGCTTATTTGCGTTACTAAAATTTCAATATTTTTGGTTGATAGGGCAGATGACAGCATTATTTTATCACTTTGTGTCCCCCTGGACACAATCTGCCAAGGTGTTTTTCTGTTCTTAAGGCTAAAATTCAATGTAACTACGCAGTGCACTTAAGAATGTGTCAGTGCTGCTTACTGAGCTCTTTATTGGATATTTTGTTTTTTCCAAGATCTACTGAGTGTGTTGCTTGCCAGACTTGCATGTCATGTTAATTGATGCCTTATGTGCAATTGGCCATTTAAAAACACATTTTGTGTTGTGATAAAAAGTAGCACATTAATGATTTTATCTTCAGGGTAACCTTCACTGAATATTCTATTTTAATATATTTTTGTCACTGTAGTTATTCCATTGCCTTTGGGATGGGAAGTTTAATTCATAAGTACAATCAAGTGTTTTCCCACTGTCATACTTCATCGTACCTAACTTTGCCAATTCCAAACCATGTCGGATATTTTACAGTGATACATACTCATGTTTAACATTGTTAATGATAACTGATAGAAGGCATACTAGAATATTGTAACGTGAGTCCTTGGATCGGGGGGTTGAATGGTGAATTTTTTCAACTACATAGTAATATCTGCTTGCTTTATTTCATGTCAAGTGTAATGAGAATAATATTTACCGAAGTTAACGTGTTAAAACCACGATATAATTATCAGGGACACTGGAGTAGAGGGTTTAAGATATTTTGACCACCTGGGGTTCTTTAAATGCATCCACCACTAAGCAGACAGGTGTCATGCATTTGCTCCTTAATCGAAATTGCAGCCACCACAGCCATGGTTTGATTTTGTGGCCTTCAGTTTAGCAGTCAAGGGTTACTTGAAGCGTATATTAGTTGTGGGCTGTGGTCTTGCTTCTATGATGCATCTTAAGTACAGCAGTTTGTTGCCAACCAGGCATCTCTACTAGTGCACTGGTGTTGTGTTTTTGCATTCATAATTTACTGCAATATTTAACTATTTTATCAAGATGCATTTCTGAGCAGCTCTGCGAAGTGTGTGCTGGTGCTTACTACATTCCTAATTTTTTGCAAGAGGTAATGATTGTTGCATGTATTCTGAGTTAGATATGAGGTTACGAATTTTCCTTCTTTTATACTCTGTGAGAGTATAAAGCCGAACAAGTCACTCTGATATACTTTGCATATTGTACATCAGATGGCTAAATTGTGTGTGCAGAGCTTATATAAACAGCCCATAGTGTTTTGATTGCCTTGAAAACTACCTTAGGATCAGAAAAAACTGTTGTGAAGAGTGGGATAGTCTGGGTGAACAGTGGAAGTTCCTCAGATAGGCTGGTTGATGTTTCGATAGGAGGACTTATGTTCGTCAAAAGTGCCTTTTCTTCTCATCCTTGGCATGTTAGCTTTAAGGGGGTTAGTATAGACGTCATCTCCTGGTGGTGGTGCGTGTCTTTGTTGGCAATTGCTGCCGGAAAAGAAAAAAAACTAGAAAGCAAACAAGTGCAGTCCTCACTTCATTTCAAGTTGGCTGGTAGCAATTCACAATGTTCTCGGAGGGTAGAGAAAAAAATGGAAGCAAAAAAGAGGAAACACGCAAAGTAGGAGCGGTGTGCTGCCGCTACAGACACGAAAGAGCAAAGAGTTTGAAAGTTCGAAGCCAGCAGACGGTCCCCGCGTTTGGCCATCACAAAGGGTTGCCGACGATAAAGGCCTATGTTGTTCTCGAACATGTATGAATGGGACTCACAAGAAAGCGGTTACAAAAAAGCGCGAGAGAGAAGCAGGCGGCTGCCTTTAAATGCTAAGATGTCAAAGGTAAGCGACACCAGATGTGTTCGGAAGAGAATGTGTTTAATTGGGAAAGTCATTGGTTAAAATATGCTTTCGCTATCCCCGTAGGTGGCCCGCTCAACAGAATTGCCTCAAGAATTTGGCGGAATGTTGGCAGAGAAATAGGAAAATTCAGAATGCAAAGTAATTGAGCATCAACAAAACACAGAAAGAAAGGAAAAAATGAAAAAAAGGCGGGTTGGAGGTAGGTGACACGCTAGCGTTAACAGACAAGGAAAGGAAAAAAAGAGACGCAGAGAAATTTGTGGCTTGACAGTGTCTTAAAGGTGCACGGTAAGAGTGTTTTTTGAAGCAACAAAAGAGGAAAGATAGCTGTTGTCGAAAAGGGTCTGGAAAATAAAAACTTTGTAGTTGTGTGTATATAGGCACATGTATATCTATATTTATAATTTAAAAAATTTTGAGAGAACATCAATAGTACAACTTGTAGTCTAGGAGCGATTCCATGTAATACCGGTTATGTCTATTTGAAGGTTGAACCTTTCTCGTTTCTAAATGCTGTCGTAATTATGCTATGGCTTTCAGCGATTCAGAATTGCGACGTGCTACATTGATTCGTGATCGGTGTAGGTACTTACATTTGTGTATCAAATATCATTCCATGTATTTCCTCTCTCAAGGTGAGCAGAAATTTGTAGAACATAAAGCTTTGCTTGGTTGAAATCGTGGCCCTGTTGGTTGTAGTGACTGGCTGCTGCTTTTGGTAAATTGTGTTTTGTGTCTGCACAGTGGCCGTTCAGTCTTACGTGAATTGGCTGCCCAGTTTTGCCTATATATTGTCTGCAGGTGGCACACTTAAGACAGTATATTAGGTTGTTCGAAGTGCAGATGAATATCGATGGGACCTTGTGAATGTAGTCAGATTCTGTGCTTTTTAAGTTGTTAGCCAGCTATATATTTTTACAGGTGGAGCATCTGGGCCGGCCACAGGGACCAAACGTCCAAGTGTTTGCTTTAAGTTTTGCGGGAATTCGGAATGCGTGGCACGTGGCATTTGCAACGCTAACTTAAAGACATGATTGTTTACGCAAACTTAGACTAGGACGTCTAATCCCTGTAGCCGGCCCAGGTGCTCACCCTGCAAATATATACAGCCGGCTACCAACATAAAAAGCACAGCATCTGACTACATTCACAAGGTCACATAGAGCTTCACCTGCACTTTTAAACAACCTAGTATACTTTTCTGAGTGTGCCAGCTATGGAAAACAATATATAGGCGAAACTGGGCCGCCAATTCACGTAAGACTGAACGGCCACCGTGCAGACACAAAGCACAATTTACCGAAAGTAGTAGCCGGTCACTTCCACCAACAGGACCACAATTTCGAAAAAGCAAAGCTTTACGTTCTACAAAATAATTTCGGTCACCACGAGAGAACAAATACATGAAATCATACTTTATACACAAATTTATGTCCCTACACCCATCAGGAATCAATGTTGCACATGGTAATTTGGAATCACTGAAAGCCATTGCATAATTGCGGCCGTATTCAGGGACTAGAAACGTTCAACCTTCAAATAGACATAACTGGTATTACATGGAATCACTCCTAACCTACATATTGTAATAATAATATCACTCTAAATTTTTAAAATTTTAATTATAGATATACATGTGTCTTATACACACAACTACAAAGTCTTTATTTTCCAGAACCTTTCAACCACAACTTCCTTTCCTCTTTTGTCGCTTCAAAAAACACTCCTACCGTGCGCAATTAAGTCATTGCCAAGCCACAAATTTCTCTGCGTCTCTTTTTTCCTTTCCTTGTCTGTTAACGCTAGCGTGTCACCTACCACCAATCCGTCTTTTTTCATTTTTCTTTTCTTTTGTGTTTCTCTCGTCGTTGCTTATTCCCTTTGCATTCCGAACTTGCCTATTTCTCTGCCAACATGCCACCAAATTCTTGAGGCAATTCCGTGGAGCGGGACACCTACGGGGTAGTGAAAGCATATTTTAACCAATGACCTTCCCCAATAAACACGTGGTCTTCCGAACACATCTGGTATCGCTTACCTTTGACATCTTGGCATTTAAAAGTAGCCGCCTGCTTCTCTCTTGCGCCTTTTCGTAACCTCTTTCTTATGACTCCCATTCATAGATGTTCGAGAACAGCATAGGCCGTTATTTCCGGCAACTTTGTGTGATGGCCAAACGTAGGAACCGTCTGTTGGCTTCGAACTTTCAAGCTCTTTGCTTTTTTCGTGTCTGTAGCGGCCACCCATTGGCAGCACACTGCTCCTACTTTGGGTGTTTCCTTTTTTTCCTTTCTTTTTTCTCTCCACTCTCTGAGAACATTCTGAATCACTACCACCCAACTTGAAATGAAGCAAGGACTGCACTCCTCTGTTTTATAGTTTTTTTTCAGGCTACGATTGCCAACAGGGACACATGCCACCACCAGGACATGACGTCCTTACTAACCCCCTTGAAACTAATATGCCAAGGATGAGAAGGATAGGCACCTTTGACGAAGATAGGTTCTCCTATCGAAACTTTGGTCAGCCTATCTGAGGCGTTTCCACCTGTCGGCCCTCATTTTGATTTTGTTGTGAAGAGTGTGTTTTTGAGAAATGGATGCTGATGCTGTTTCTATTACATAGAAAGATGGTGAAAAATAAAACTTGAAATTTTAATATGTGGTGAAGCTTCATGGGGTGAGGGCTGATCTGTTAATCATCTTTCTTCAGCCGCTGACCTTACCTGTTCGAATATTGGCGGTAAAATTCTCTAACTGTAGTATGTATGAAATATCATAATAAATGTGTTTGCTTTCAGTTGAGAGAAAACCTGTGTTGTGGTACATGTACTTGACATTTATCTTACGCTAATATATGTCTACTTTTAGGAAGTGGGAAAAGATATTTATCAATAAGTGGAAACGATGTCTACCAAAGCAGCTCTGTTATTTTTGTATAATCAGAAAGTTTGAAATGAACTAGGTGAGGCTGAACTCGCATGGTTTCGCGATACCAAGTGCAACTGCAAATTAGGTTGCTGAAATATGTATATGTCTACATCCTGCATGAGATGTGTGCACTGTTACGGGTAATAATGTTTTCAATATAATGTGTTTCTGTGTCTACACAAACGTATGCATACCAAGCACTCTTGCTGTATCAAGTCACTGAGCCACCAATTGATATACCCGAGATGCTTATGCTATTTAACACTAAATATTTGTATTTAATTTTATAACCATAACAGGCAGTCTAAATTTCTATAGTTGGCTTTACAAAGAAGGCTTTGAGGAATATCATTGCATTTCAGTAAGCTTGCTTACACACACACATATATATATATATATATATATATATATTGAGATCAAACAGACAATATTGCCAATGAAAGTATAGGGGAAGTTATTAGACCGAATTGTTGTGTAAATGTGAAGAAAAAAATGTGGGTGAAAAGATAACATGCCATGGACAGGAACTGAACGTGCGACCTTCGAATAATGCCTTACTCGAAGGTCGCACACCCTTTCAACACCCTCTTAGAAGGGTGTTGAACACCCTAACATTTTGCTGAACACCCTTCGTGTAGGGTGTTCAGCTAACACCCTTTCAGTAGGGTGTATCTGAAAACACCCATGGGGTGTTCCTCTGGCGACAAGCCAGTTTACACCCTTAAGGGTGTAAAAAATTTTACTGTGTAGAAAACATGCGCCGGCCGGGAATCAAACACACATCAACTGCTTGGAAGGCAGCTATGCTAACCACTATACCACCGACGCCAGCATTTGCGAGGCTGCTTTCAGCCGTTCATCCGTAACACGTGCATTGTAACGATGGGCAGAGAGTGATAGAATATTGCCTGGTGCACCGTCCCGTGTCTGAATTTGGCTGCCTATAAAGTTCTGATCGTTGCTACCATTATTGTAAACGCGGCCTCTGAGTCAACAATCGACTCGTTACCTGTGACGCAGCGGAGGTGTCAATGAACGTACAGGCGCTAACAGTGGTGAAGCAGTAGTAAACGTTTGCCCAACTTTAGCCTCAAAAGTTATTTTCTTGCAGAAGAATCTGAAACATGAAACTCTGACTTTTTAAAATAGTCGGGCGTTTTCTTCAAACAGCCGAATGGCTTTCCTGCAATAGAATAAACAGCATATTGCACAATATAACATAACTCAGCAAAAGCAACAAACAAAAGATGCGTCGGCCGGGAATCGAACCCGGGTCAACTGCTTGGAAGGCAGCTATGCTAACCACTATACCACCGACGGCAGCGTTTGCGAGGCTGCTTCAGCTGTTCATCCGTGACACGTGCATTGTAACGATGGGCAGAGAGTGACAGAATATTGCCTGGTGCTCCGTCCCGTGTCTGAATTTGGCTGCCTATGAAGTTCTGATCGCTGCTATACCATTATTGTAAACGCGGCTTCTTAGTCAACAATCGACTCGTTACCTGTGACGCAGCGGAGGTGTCAATGAACGTAAAGGCGCTAACAGTGTTGAAGCAGTAGTAAACGTTTGCCCAACTTCAACCTCAAAAGTTATTTTCTTGCAGAAGAATCTGAAACATGAAACTCTGACTTTTTAAAATATTTGGGCGTTTTCGTGAAACAGCCGAATGGCTTCCGTGCAATGGAATAAGCAGCGTCTTGCACATTATAACACAACTTAGAAAAGAGCAACTTAGAAAAGATGCGTCAGCCGGGAATCAAACCCGAGACAACTGCTTGGAAGGCAGCTATGCTAACCACTATACCACTGACGCCGGCATTTGCGAGGCTGCTTTCAGCTGTTCATCCGGAACACGTTCATGGTAACGATGGGCAGAGGGTCACAGGAAATTGTCTGGGGCTCCGTGCCGTGTCTGAATTTGGCTGCCTATAAAATTGTGATCACTGCTATCTATATTATAAGCGAGGCCTCTGAGTCAACGATCGACTCGTTACCTGTGACGCAGCGGAGGTGTCAATGAACGCAAAGGCGCTAACAGTGGTGAAGCATTAGGAGAAGTTAGCCCAACTTGAGCCTTCAAAGTTATTTTCTTGCAGAAGAATCTGAAACATGAAACTCTAACGTTTTAAAATAGTCGGGCGTTTTTAGGAAACAGCCGAATGGCTTTCGTGCAATAGAATAAACGGCGTATTGCACAATATAACACAACTTAGAAAAAAGCAACATAGAAAACATGCGCCGGCCGGGAATCAAACACACATCAACTGCCTGGAAGGCAGCAATGCTAACCACTATACCACCGACGCCCGCATTTGCGAGGCTGCTTTCAGCTCTTCATCCGGAACACGTGAATTGTAATGATGGGCAGAGAGTGACAGAAAATTGGCTGGGGTTCCATGCCATGTCTGATTTTGGCTGCCTATAAACTTGTGATCACTGCTATCAATATTGTAAGCGCGGCCTCTGAGTCAACAATCGACTCGTTACCTGTGACGCAGCGGAGGTGTCAATGAATCCAAAGGCGCTAACAGTGGTGAAGCATTATTAGAAGTTAGCCCGACTTCAGCGTCAGAAGTTATTTTGTTGCAGAAGAATCGGAAAATTGAAACTCTGACTTTTTAAAATACTTGGGCGTTTTAGTGAAACAGCCGAATGGCTTCCGTGCAGTGGAATAAACAGCGTCTTGCACAATATAACACAACTTAGAAAAGAGCAACATAGAAAAGATGCGTCGGCCGGGAATCAAACCCGGAACAACTGCTTGGAAGGCAGCTATGCTAACCACAATACCACCGACG
Organism: Rhipicephalus annulatus; assembly: GCA_013436015.1. Taxonomy (NCBI): domain Eukaryota; kingdom Metazoa; phylum Arthropoda; class Arachnida; order Ixodida; family Ixodidae; genus Rhipicephalus; species Rhipicephalus annulatus. The sequence goes on along the minus strand of WOVY01013189.1, from coordinate 30,876 downwards.
CCAGCATTTGCGAGGCTGCTTTCAGCTGTTCATCCGGAACACGTGCATTGTAACGATGGGCAGAGAGTGACAGAAAATTGGCTGGTGCTCCGTCCCATGTCTGAATTTGGCTGCCTATAAAGTTCTGATCGCTGCTACCCACTATTGTAAACGCGGCCTCTGAGTCAACAATCGACTCGTTGCCTGTGACGCAGCGGAGGTGTCAATGAACGTAAAGGCGCTAACAGTGGTGAAGCATTAGTAGAAGTTAGCCTACTTCAGCATCAGAAGTTATTTGTGTCAGAAAAATCTGAAACATGAAACTCTGACTTTTTAAAATAGTCGGGCGTTTTCATGCAAACAGCCGAATGGCTTTCGTGCAATAGAATAAACAGCATATTGCACAATATAACATAAGTTAGCAAAAGCAACAAAGAAAAGTTGCGTCGGCCGGGAATCGAACCCGGGTCAACTGCTTGGAAGGCAGCTATGCTAACCACCATACCACCGACGCCGGCATTTGCGAGGCATCTTTCAGCTGTTGAACGGGAACACGTGCATTGTAACGATGGGCAGAGAGTGACAGAAAATTGTCTAGGGCTCCGTGCCGTGTCTTAATTTGGCTGCCTATAAAATTGTGATCACTGCTATCAATATTGTAAGCGCGGCCTCTTAGTCAACAGTCGACTCGTTACTTGTGACGCAGCGGAGGTGTCAATGAATGTAAAGGCGCTAACAGTAGTGAAGCATTAGTAGAAGTTAGCCCAACACAAGCCTCAGAAGTTATTTTGCTGCAGAAGAATCTGAACCATGAAACTTTGACTTTTTAAAATAGTTGGGCGTTTTCGTGAAACAGCCGAATGGCTTTCGTGCAATAGTATAAACAGCGTATTGCAACTCAAAACAACACTTAGAAAAATTCCGCCATATCCACGAAGTGAATGATGATGAGTGGGCGAAGTTCCGGAGGTAAACCTTGTAAACCATTAATCCTCTGTACATTTTGCCCTCTCGATTTTATTACAGCGCTCCCCCTAGCGTACGTCACCGCACTAAATCGAACGATTGCCTTCAACCAATGACACGCGCCATATTTGACATCATTCCTATTTTATAAGATCTCGCGTCTTTCATCAACTACAAGTACCGCTTTCTAGTTTATAACATCTTGCATCTTTTCATCATCAGCTACAAGTACCACCATCTAGTAAACACTACAAGAACTAAACGAGAGGTGGCTACATACAGGAGACGGTACCGCCATCTAGTGAACACTGCAAGAACTAAACTAGAGGTGGCTACATACAGGGGACGGTACCGCCATCTAGTGAACAATGCAAGAACTAAACTAGAGGTGGCTACATACAAAGGACGCACAGCCCACGCCCTAAGGAGCTTCGCCCCTAAAAAAGCAACATAGAGAAGGTGCGTCGGCTGGGAATCAAACCAGGGTCAACTGCTTGGAAGGCAGCTATGCTAACCACTATACCACCGACGGCAGCGTTTGCGAGGCTGCTTTCAGCTGTTCATCTGGAACACGTGCATTGTAACGATGGGCAGAGAGTGATAGAATATTGCCTGGTGCTCCGTCCCGTGTCTGAATTAGTCTGCCTATAACATTGTGATCACTGCTATCATTATTGTAAGCGCGGCCTCTGAGTCAACAATCGACTCGTTACCTGTGACGCAGCGGAGGTGTCAATGAACGCAAAGGCGCTAACAGTGTTGAAGCAGTAATAGACGTTTGCCCAACTTCAGCCTCAAAAGTTATTTTTTTTTGCAGAAGAATCTGAAACATGAAACTCTGACTTTTTAAAATAGTCGGGCGTTTTCATCAAACAGCCCAATGACTTTCGTGCAATAGAATAAACAGCATATTGCACATTATAATATAACTTAGCAAAAGCAACAAAGAAAAGTTGCGTCGGCCGGGAATCAAACACACATCAACTGCCTGGAAGGCAGCTATGCTAACCACTATACCACCGACGCCCGCATTTGCGAGGCTGCTTTCAGCTGTTCATCCGGAACACGTGCATTGTTACGATGGGCAGAGAGTGATATAATATTGCCTGGTGCTCCGTCCCGTGTATTAATTTGGCTGCCAATAAAGTTCTGATCGCTGCTACCATTATTGTAAACGCGGCCTCTGAGTCAACAGTCGACTCGTTACCTGTGACGCAGCGGAGGTGTCAATGAACGTAAAGGCGCTAACAGTGGTGAAGCAGTAGTAGAAGTTTGCCACACTTCAGCCTCAAAAGTTATTTTCTTCTTAAGAATCTGAAAAATGAAACTTTGACTTTTTAAAATAGTTGGGCGGTTTCATCAAACAGCCGAATGGCTTTCGTGCAATAGAATAAACAGCATATTGCACACTATATTATAACTTAGCAAAAGCAACAAAGAAAATGTGCGTAGGCCGGGAATCGAACCCGGTACAACTGCTTGGAAGGCAGCTATGCTAACCAGTATACCACCGACGGCAGCGTTTGCGAGGCTGCTTTCAGCTGTTCATCGTGAACACGTGCATTGTTACGATCTGCAGAGAGTGATAGAATATTGCCTGGTGCTGCGTCCCGTGTCTGAATTTGGCTGCCTATAAAACTGCGATCACTGCTATCATTATTGTAAGCGCGGCCTCTGAGTCAACAATCGACTCGTTACCTGTGACGCAGCGGAGGTGTCAATGAACGTAAAGGCGCTAACAGTGTTGAAGCAGTAGTAGACGTTTGCCCAACTTCATCCTCAAAAGTTATTTTCTTGCAGAAGAATCTGAAACATGAAATTCTGACTTTTTAAAATAGTCGGGCGTTTTCGTCAAACAGCCGAATGGCTTTCGTGCAATAGAACAAACAGCGGATTGCACAATGTAACAGAACTTAGAAAAAAGCAACATAGAAAACATGCGCCGACCAAATCAAACACACATCAACTGCCTGGAAGGCAGCTATGCTAACCACTATACCACCGACGCCCGCATTTGCGAGGCTGCTTTCAGCTGTTAATCCGGAACACGTGCATTGTAACGATGGGCAGAGAGTGACAGAAAATTGGCTGAGGCTCCGTACCGGGTCTGAATTTGGCTGCCCAAAAAGTTGTGATCACTGCTATTATTATTGTAAGCGCGGCCTCTGAGTCAAATATCGACTCGTTACCTGTGACGCAGCGGAGGTGTCAATGAACCCAAAGGCGCTAACAGTGGTGAAGCATTATTAGAAGTTAGCCCAACTTCAGCGTCAGAAGTTATTTTGTTGCAGAAGAATCTGAAACATAAAACTCTGACTTTTTAAAATGTTTTGGCGTTTTCGTGAAACAGCAGAATGACTTCCGTGCAATAGAACAAACAGCGTATTGCACAATGTAACAGAACTTAGAAAAAAGCAACAAAGAAAACATGCGCCGACCAAATCAAACACACATCAACTGCCTGGAAGGCAGCTATGCTAACCACTATACCACCGACGCCCGCATTTGCGAGGCTGCTTTCAGCTGTTAATCCGGAACACGTGCATTGTAACGATGGGCAGAGAGTGACAGAAAATTGGCTGAGGCTCCGTACCGTGTCTGAATTTGGCTGCCCAAAAAGTTGTGATCACTGCTATCATTATTGTAAGCGCGGCCTCTGAGTCAAATATCGACTCGTTACCTGTGACGCAGCGGAGGTGTCAATGAACCCAAAGGCGCTAACAGTGGTGAAGCATTATTAGAAGTTAGCCCAACTTCAGCGTCAGAAATTATTTTGTTGCAGAAGAATGTGAAACATGAAACTCGGACTTTTTAAAATATTTGGGCATTTTCGTGAAACAGCCGAATGGCTTTCGTGCAATAGAACAAACAGCGTATTGCACAATGTAACACAACTTAGAAAAAAGCAACATAGTAAAGGTGCGTCGGCCGGGAATCAAACACACATCAACTGCCTGGAAGGCAGCTATGCTAACCACTATACCACCGACGCCCGCATTTGCGAGGCTGCTTTCAGCTGTTCATCCGGAACACGTGCATTGTAACGATGGGCAGAGAGTGACAGAAAATTGGCTGAGGCTCCGTGCCGTGTCTGAATTTGGCTGCCCAAAAAGTTGTGATCACTGCTATAATTATTGTAAGCACGGCCTCTGAGTCAAATATCGACTCGTCACCTGTGACGCAGCGGAGGTGTCAATGAACCCAAAGGCGCTAACAGTGGTGAAGCATTATTAGAAGTTAGCCCAACTTCAGCGTCAGAAGTTATTTTGTTGCAGAAGAATCTGAAACATGAAACTCTGACTTTTTAAAATGTTTTGGCGTTTTCGTGAAACAGCAGAATGGCTTCCGTGCAGTGGAATAAACAGCGTCTTGCACAATATAACACAACTTAGAAAAGAGCAACATAGAAAAGATGCGTCGGCCGGGAATCAAACCCTAGACAACTGCTTGGAAGGCAGCTATGCTAACCACTATACCACCGACGCCAGTATTTGCGAGGCTGCTTTCAGCTGTTCATCCGGAACACGAGCATTGTAACGATGGGCAGAGAGTGATAGAATATCGCCTGGTGCTCCGTCCCGTGTCTGAATTTGGCTGCCAATAAAGTTCTGATCGCTGCTACCATTATTGTAAACGCGGCCTCTGAGTCAACAATCGACTCGTTACCTGTGACGCAGCGGAGGTGTCAATGAACGTAAAGGCGCTAACAGTGGTGAAGCAGTAGTAGAAGTTTGCCACACTTCAGCCTCAAAAGTTATTTTTTTGCAGAAGAATCTGAAACATGAAACTCTGACTTTTTAAAATAGTCGGGCGTTTTCGTCAAACAGCCGAATAGCTTTCGTGCAAAAGAACAGACAGCGGATTGCACAATGTAACACAAATTAGAAAAAAGCAACATAGAAAACATGCGCCGGCCGGGAATCAAACACACATCAACTGCCTGGAAGGCAGCTATGCTAACCACTATACCACCGACGCCCGCATTTGCGAGGCTGCTTTCAGCTGTTCATCCGGAACACGTGCATTGTAACGATGGGCAGAGAGTGACAGAAAATTGGCTGAGGCTCCGTGCCGTGTCTGAATTTGGCTGCCCAAAAAGTTGTGATCACTGCTATAATTATTGTAAGCGCGGCCTCTGAGTCAAATATCGACTCGTTACCTGTGACGCAGCGGAGGTGTCAATGAACCCAAAGGCGCTAACAGTGGTGAAGCATTATTAGAAGTTAGCCCAACTTCAGCGTCAGAAGTTATTTTGTTGCAGAAGAATTTGAAACATGAAACTCTGACTTTTTAAAATGTTTTGGCGTTTTCGTGAAACAGCAGAATGGCTTCCGTGCAGTGGAATAAACAGCGTCTTGCACAATATAACACAACTTAGAAAAGAGCAACATAGAAAAGATGCGTCGGCCGGGAATCAAACCTTGGACAACTGCTTGGAAGGCAGCTATGCTAACCACTATACCACCGACGCCAGTATTTGCGAGGCTGCTTTCAGCTGTTCATCCGGAACACGTGCATTGTAACGATGGGCAGAGAGTGATAGAATATTGCCTGGTGCTCCGTCCCGTGTCTGAATTTGGCTGCCAATAAAGTTCTGATCGCTGCTACCATTATTGTAAACGCGGCCTCTGAGTCAACAGTCGACTCGTTACCTGTGACGCAGCGGAGGTGTCAATGAACGTAAAGGCGCTAACAATGTTGAAGCAGTAGTAGACGTTTGCCCAACTTCATCCTCTAAAGTTATTTTCTTGCAGAAGAATCTGAAACTTGAAAGTCTGACTTTTTAAAATAGTCGGGCGTTTTTGTCAAACAGCCGAATGGCTTTCGTGCAATAGAATAAACAGCATATTGCACATTATAACATATCTTAGCAAAAGCAACAAAGCAAAGTTGCGTCGGCAGGGAATCGAACCCAGTACCACTGCTCGGAAGGCAGCTATGCTAACCAGTATACCACCGACGGCAGCGTTTGCGAGGCTGCTTTCAGCTGTTCATCCGGAACACGTGCATTGTTACGATGGGCAGGAAGTGATAGAATATTGCCTGGTGCTCCGTCCCGTGTCTGAATTTAGCTGCCTATAAAACTGTGATCACTGCTATCATTATTGTAAGCGCGGCCTCTGAGTCAACAATCGACTCGTTACCTGTGACGCAGCGGAGGTGTCAATGAACGTAAAGGCGCTAACAGTGTTGAAGCAGTAGTAGACGTTTGCCCAACTTCATCCTCTAAAGTTATTTTCTTGCAGAAGAATCTGAAACTTGAAAGTCTGACTTTTTAAAATAGTCGGGCGTTTTTGTCAAACAGCCGAATGGCTTTCGTGCAATAGAATAAACAGCATATTGCACATTATAACATATCTTAGCAAAAGCAACAAAGCAAAGTTGCGTCGGCAGGGAATCGAACCCAGTACCACTGCTCGGAAGGCAGCTATGCTAACCACTATACCACCGACGCCAGTATTTGCGAGGCTGCTTTCAGCTGTTCATCCGGAACACGTGCATTGTTACGATGGGCAGGAAGTGATAGAATATTGCCTGGTGCTCCGTCCCGTGTCTGAATTTAGCTGCCTATAAAACTGTGATCACTGCTATCATTATTGTAAGCGCGGCCTCTGAGTCAACAATCGACTCGTTACCTGTGACGCAGCGGAGGTGTCAATGAACGTAAAGGCGCTAACAGTGTTGAAGCAGTAGTAGACGTTTGCCCAACTTCATCCTCAAAAGTTATTTTTTTGCAGAAGAATCTGAAACATGAAAGTCTGACTTTTTAAAATAGTCGGGCGTTTTCGTCAAACAGCCGAATGGCTTTCGTGCAATAGAATAAACAGAATATTGCACATTATAACATAACTTAGCAAAAGCAACATAGAAAAGGTGCTTCAGCTGGGAATCAAACCCAGGGACAACTGCCTGGAAGGCAGCTATGCTAACCACAATACCACCTGACGCCCGCATTTGCGAGGCTGCTTTCAGCTGTTAATCCGGAACACGTGCATTGTAACGATGGGCAGAGAGTGACAGAAAATTGGCTGAGGCTCCGTACCGTGTCTGAATTTGGCTGCCCAAAAAGTTGTGATCACTGCTATCATTATTGTAAGCGCGGCCTCTGAGTCAAATATCGACTCGTTACCTGTGACGCAGCGGAGGTGTCAATGAACCCAAAGGCGCTAACAGTGGTGAAGCATTATTAGAAGTTAGCCCAACTTCAGCGTCAGAAGTTATTTTGTGTCAGAAGAATCTGAAACATGAAACTCTGACTTTTTAAAATGTTTTGGCGTTTTCGTGAAACAGCAGAATGGCTTCCGTGCAATAGAACAAACAGCGTATCGCACAATGTAACAGAACTTAGAAAAAAGCAACATAGAAAACATGCGCCGACCAAATCAAACACACATCAACTGCTTGGAAGGCAGCTATGCTAACCAGTATACCACCGACGGCAGCGTTTGCGAGGCTGCTTTCAGCTGTTCATCCGGAACACGTGCGTTGTTACGATGGGCAGGGAGTGATAGAATATTGCCTGGTGCTCCGTCCCGTGTTTGAATTTGGCTGCCAATAAAGTTCTGATCGCTGCTACCATTATTGTAAACGCGGCCTCTGAGTCAACAATCGACTCGTTACCTGTGACGCAGCGGAGGTGTCAATGAACGCAAGGCGCTAACAGTGTTGAAGCAGTAGTAAACGTTTGCCCAACTTCATCCTCAAAAGTTATTTTCTTGCAGAAGAATCTGAAACATAAAACTGTGACTTTTTAAAATAGTCGGGCCTTTTCGCCAAACAGCCGAATGGCTTTTGTGCAGTGGAAATAACAGTGTATTGCACAATGTAACAACACTCAGCAAAAGCAACAAAGAAAAGATGCGTCGGCCGGGAATTGAACCCGGGTCAACTGCTTGGAAGGTAGCTATGCTAACCACTATACCGCTGACGCCAGCATTTGCGAGGCTGCTTTCAGGTGTTCACATCACGAACACGTATATTGTAACGATGGGAAGAGGGTCACAGGAAATTGTCTGGGGCTCCGTGCCGTGTCTGAATTCGGCTGCCTATAAAAGTGTGATCACTGCTATCATTATTGTAAGCGAGGCCTCTGAGTCAACAATCGACTCGTTACCTGTGACGCAGCGGAGATTTTAATGCACGTAAAGGCGCTAACAGTGGTGAAGCAGTAGTATAAGTTTGCCACACTTCAGCCTCAAAGGTTATTTTCTTGCAAAAGAATCTGAAACTTGAAACTCTGACTTTTAAAATAGTCGGGCGTTTTCATCAAACAGCCGAATGGCTTTCGTGCAATAGAATAAACAGCATATTGCCCAATATAACATAAGTTAGCAAAAGCAACAAAGAAAAGTTGCGTCGGCCGGGAATCGAACCCGGGTCAACTGCTTGAAAGGCAGCTATGCTAACCACCATACCACCGACACCGGCATTTGCGAGGCTGCTTTCAGCTGTTGATCGGGAACACGTGCATTGTAACGATGGGCAGAGAGTGACAGAAAATTGTCTAGGGCTCCGTGCCGTGGCTGTTTTGGCTGCCTATAAAATTGTGATCATTGCTATCAATATTGTAAGCGCGGCCTCTTAGTCAACAGTCGAGTCGTTACCTGTGACGCAGCGGAGGTGTCAATGAATGCAAAGGCGCTAACAGTAGTGAAGCATTAGTAGAAGTTAGCCCAACATCAGCCTCAGAAGTTATTTTGCTGCAGAAGATTCTGAAACATGAAACTTTGACTTTTTAAAATAGTTGGGCGTTTTCGTGAAACAGCCAAACGGCTTTCGTGCAATAGTATAAACAGCGTATTGCACATCAAAACACAACTTAGAAAAATTCCGCCATATCCACGAAGTGAATGGTGATGAGTGGGCAAAGTTCCGGAGGTAAACCTGGTAAATCATGAATCCTCTGTACATTTTGCCCACTCGATTTTATTACATCGCTCCCCCTAGCGTACGTCAACGCACTAAATCGAACGATTGCCTTCAACCAATGACACGCGCCATATGTGACATCATTCTTATTTTATAAGATCTCGCGTCTTTCATCAACTACAAGTACCGCTTTCTAGTTTATAACATCTTGCATCTTTTCATCATCAGCTACAAGTACCACCATCTAGTAAACACTACAAGAACTAAACGAGAGGTGGCTACATACAGGAGATGGTACCGCCATCTAGTGAACACTGCAAGAACTAAACTAGAGGTGGCTACATAAAGGGGACGGTACCGCCATCTAGTGAACACTGCAAGAACTAAACTAGAGGTGGCTACATACAAGGGACGCACAGCCCACGCCATAAGGAGCTTCGCCCCTAAAAAAGCAACATAGGAAAGGTGCGTCGGCTGGGAATCAAACCAGGGTCAACTGCTTGGAAGGCAGCTATGCTAACCACTATACCACCGACGGCAGTGTTTGCGAGGCTGCTTTCAGCTGTTCATGTGGAACACGTGCATTGTAACGATGGGCAGAGAGTGATAGAATATTGCCCGGTGCTTTGTCCCGTGTCTGCATTTGGCTGCCTATAAAATTGTGATCACTGCTATCATTATTGTAAGCGCGGCCTCTGAGTCAACAATCGACTCGTTACCTGTGACGCAGCGGAGGTGTCAATGAACGCAAAGGCGCTAACAGTGTTGAAGCAGTAGTTGACGTTTGCCCAGCTTCAGCCTCAAAAGTTATTTTCTTGCAGAAGAATCTGAAACATGAAACTCTGACTATTTAAAATAGTCGGGCGTTTTCGTCAAACAGTCGAATGGCTTTCGTGCAATAGAACAAACAGTAGATTGCGAAATGTAACACAACTTAGAAAAAAGCAACATAGAAAAGATGCGCCGGCCGGGAATCAAACATAGATCAACTGCTTGGACGGCAGCTATGCTAACCACTATACCACCGACGCCAGCAATTGCGAGGCTGCTTTCAGCTGTTCATCCGGAACACGTGTATTGTAACGATGGGCAGAGAGTGACAGAAAATTGGCTGAGGCTCCGTGCCGTGTCTGAATTTGGCTGCCTAAAAGTTGTGATCACTGCCATCATTATTGTAAGCGCGGCCTCTGAGTCAAATATCGACTTGTTACCTGTGACGCAGCGGAGGTGTCAATGAACGCAAAGGCGCTAACAGTGGTGAAGCATTGTTATAAGTTAGCCCAACTTCAGCGTCAGAAGTTATTTTGTTGCAGAAGAATCTGAAACATGAAACTCTGACTTTTTAAAATATTTGGGCGTTTTCGTGAAACAGCCGAATGGCTTCCGTGCAATGGAATAAACAGCGTCTTGCACATTATAACACAACTTAGGAAAGAGCAACTTAGAAAAGATGCGTCGGCCGGGAATTAAACCCGGGACAACTGCTCGGAAGGCAGCTATGCTAACCACTATACCACCGACGCCGGCATTTGCGAGGCTGCTTCAGCTGTTCATTCGGAACACGTGCATTGTAACGATGGGCAGAGAGTGACAGAAAATTGGCTGAGGCTCCGTGCCGTGTCTGAATTTGGCTGCCCAAAAAGTTGTGATCACTGCTATCATTATTGTAAGCGCGGCCTCAGAGTCAAATATCGACTCGATACCAATGACGCAGCGGAGGTGTCAATGAACGCAAAGGCGCTAACAGTGGTGAAGCAGTAGTAGAAGTTTTCCACACTTCAGCCTCAAAAGTTATTTTTTGCAGAAGAATCCGAAACATGAAACTCTGGCTTTTTAAAATAGTCGGGCGTTTTCATCAAACAGCCGAATGGCTTTCGTGCAATAGAATAAACAGCATATTGCACATTATAACATAACTTAGCAAAAGCAACAATGAAAAGTTGCGTCGGCCGGGAATCGAACTCGGTACAGCTGCTTGGAAGGCAGCTATGCTAACCAGTATACCACCGACGGCAGCGTTTGCGAGGCTGCTTTCAGCTGTTCATCCGGAACACGTGCATTGTTACGATGGGCAGAGAGTGATAGAATATTGCCTGGTGCTCCATCGAGTGTCTGAATTTGGCTGCCAATAAAGTTCTGATCGCTGCTACCATTATTGTAAACGCGGCCTCTGAGTCTGCTAGGGCGTTGGCAAGCGACGAGTCCAAGTCGAGGCTGACGCTAAAATGGTTCCCGGCTCACATGGGTAGGGACCTGATACCAGGATCTCCGAACCGCAACGAGGAGGCGGATGCCGCGGCCCGTGATCTCGCCACGTGCCGGACCGCGGCCGCGCCCGCCTCCGAAGACGCGACGGCGACCGAAGAAGAAGGCGAGGAGCAGCTGCTCGATTACGGCGACATCCTCGCGTGGTACAGGGAGCAACGGCGTGGCTTCCCGCCTCCGCACAGGGATCTTACCCGGTGGGAGGCGGTGAGGTTGCGCCAGCTCCAAACCGAGACTGTGCTGACCCCATCGCTAGCGCGACACGTGTGCCCCGAACTCTACGTGAGTGAAATGTGCAGTGTGTGCGCGAGCGCGAGAGCCACCCTGGCTCACATACTCTGGGGATGTGACGCAGACAGCGCGGACGGTCCGGTGTTACCGCCGCAAGTAGAACAGCGTGTGGGGTCTACGGACCCAGAAGACCAGCGAAGGGCCGTCCGGCAGCTCGAGGTCGCACTGGCGCTGCAAAGGCGAAAGGGGGACACCCTCAGTAACCCGAGCGGCGCCGGGGCACGAAGGCCTTGAGGTCTAGGCCCGCGTGACATTAGGACTTCTAGTGTAACGTGAGATAGGGTGAACCCCACGCCCTGCGCGGCCGGAGGGAATCCCGCATGCTGGAACCCAATAAAGTTTATTCTCTCTCTCTCTCTCTGAGTCAACAATCGACTCGTTACCTGTGACGCAGCCGAGGTGTCAATGAACGTAAAGGCGCTAACAGTGGTGAAGCAGTAGTAGAAGTTTGCCACACTTCAGCCTCAAAAGTTATTTTTTTGCAGAAGAATCTGAAACATGAAACTCTGACTTTTTAAAATAGTCGGGCGTTTTCATCAAACAGCCGAATGGCTTTCGTGCAATAGAATAAACAGCATATTGCACATTATAACATAACTTAGCAAAAGCAACATTGAAAAGTTGCGTCGGCCGGGAATCGAACCCGGTACAACTGCTTGGAAGGCAGCTATGCTAACCTGTATACCACCGACGGCAGCGTTTGCGAGGCTGCTTTCAGCTGTTCATCCGGAACACGTGCATTTTAACGATGGGCAGAGAGTGATAGAATATTGCCTGGTGCTCCGTCCCGTGTCTGAATTTGGCTGCCAATAAAGTTCTGATCGCTGCTACCATTATTGTAAACGCGGCCTCTGAGTCAACAATTGACTCGTTACCTGTGACGCAGCGGAGGTGTCAATGAACGTAAAGGCGCTAACAGTGGTGAAGCAGTCGTAGAAGTTTGCCACACTTCAGCCTCAAAAGTTATTTTTTTGCAGAAGAATCTGAAACATGAAACTCTGACTTTTTAAAATAGTCGGGCGTTTTCATAAAACAGCCGAATGGCTTTCGTGCAATAGAATAAACAGCATATTGCACATTATAACATAACTTAGCAAAAGCAACAATGAAAAGTTGCGTCGGCCGGGAATCGAACCCGGTACAACTGCTTGGAAGGCAGCTATGCTAACCAGTATACCACCGACGGCAGCGTTTGCGAGGCTGCTTTCAGCTGTTCATCCGGAACACGTGCGTTGTTACGATGGGCAGAGAGTGATAGAATATTGCCTGGTGCTCCGTCCCGTGTTTGAATTTGTCTGCGAATAAAGTTTTGATCGCTGCTACCATTATTGTAAACGCGGCCTCTCAGTCAACAATCGACTCGTTACCTGTGACGCAGCGGAGGTGTCAATGAACGCAAAGGCGCTAACAGTGTTGAAGCAGTAGTAAACGTTTGCCCAACTTCATCCTCAAAAGTTATTTTCTTGCAGAAGAATCTGAAACATGCAAACTCTGACTTTTTAAAATAGTCGGGCCTTTTCGCCAAACAGCCGAATGGCTTTTGTGCAGTGGAAATAACAGTGTATTGCACAATGTAACAACACTCAGCAAAAGCAACAAAGAAAAGATGCGTCGGCCGGGAATTGAACCCGGGTCAACTGCTTGGAAGGTAGCTATGCTAACCACCATACCACCGACACCGGCATTTGCGAGGCTGCTTTCAACTGTTGATCGGGAACACGTGCGTTGTTACGATGGGCAGAGAGTGATAGAATATTGCCTGGTGCTCCGTCCCGTGTTTGAATTTGTCTGCGAATAAAGTTTTGATCGCTGCTACCATTATTGTAAGCGCGCCCTCTGAGTCAACAATCAACTCATTACCTGTGACGCAGCGGAGATGTCAATGAACGTAAAGGCGCTAACAGTGGTGAAGCATTAGTAAAAGTTAGCCCAATTTCAGCCTCAGAAGTTATTTTGCTGCAGAAGATTCTGAAACATGAATTTTTGACTTTTTAAAATAGTTGGGCGTTTTCGTGAAACAGCCGAATGGCTTTCGTGCAATAGTATAAACAGCGTATTGCACATCAAAACACAACTTAGAAAAATTCCGCCATATCCACGAAGTGAATGGTGATGAGTGGGCGAAGTTCCGGAGGTAAACCTGGTAAACCATGAATCCTCTGTACATTTCGCCCACTCAATTTTGTTACATCGCTCCCCCTAGCGTACGTCACCGCACTAAATCGAACGATTGCCTTCAACCAGTGACACGCGCCATATGTGACATCATTCCTATTTTATAAGATCTCGCGTCTTTCATCAACTACAAGTACCGCTTTCTAGTTTATAACATCTTGCATCTTTTCATCATCAGCTACAAGTACCACCATCTAGTAAACACTACAAGAACTAAACGAGAGGTGGCTACATACAGGAGATGGTACCGCCATCTAGTGAACACTGCAAGAACTAAACTAGAGGTGGCTACATACAGGGGACGGTACCGCCATCTAGTGAACACTGCAAGAACTAAACTAGAGGTGGCTACATACAAGGGACACACAGCCCACGCCCTAAGGAGCTTCGCCCCTAAAAAAGCAACATAGAAAAGGTGCGTCGGCTGGGAATCAAACCAGGGTCAACTGCTTGAAAGGCAGCTATGCTAACCACAATACCACCGACGGCAGTGTTTGCGAGGCTGCTTTCAGCAGTCCATCGTGAACACGTGCATTGTAACGATGGGCAGAGAGTGATAGAATATTGCCCGGTGCTTTGTCCCGTGTCTGAATTTGGCTGCCTTTAAAATTGTGATCACTGATATCATTATTGTAAGCGCGGCCTCTGAGTCAACAATCGACTCGGTACCTGTGACGCAGCGGAGGTGTCAATGAACGCAAAAACGCTAACAGTGTTGAAGCAGTAGTTGACATTTGCCCAACTTCAGCCTCAAAAGTTATTTTCTTGCAGAAGAATCTGAAACATGAAACTCTAACTATTTAAAATAGTCGGGCGTTTTCGTGAAACAGCCGAATGGCTTCCGTGCAATGGAATAAACAGCGTCTTGCACATTATAACACAACTTAGGAAAGAGCAACTTAGAAAAGATGCGTCTGCCGGGAATCAAACCCGGGACAACTGCTCGGAAGGCAGCTATGCTAACCACTATACCACCGACGCCGGCATTTGCGAGGCTGCTTCAGCTGTTTATTCGGAACGCGTGCATTGTAACGATGGGCAGAGAGTGACAGAAAATTGGCTGAGGCTCCGTGCCGTGTCTGAATTTGGCTGCCCAAAATGTTGTGATCACTGCTATCATTATTGTAAGCGTGGCCTCTGAATCAACAATCCACTCGTTACCTGTGACGCAGCGGAGGTGTCAATGAACGTAAAGGAACTAACAGTGGTGTAGCAGTAGTAGACGTTTGCCACGCATCAACCTCAGAAGTTATCTTGTTGCAGTAGAATCTGAAAAATGAAACTCCGACTTTTTAAAATAGTCGGGCGGTTTCGTCATACAGCCGAATGGTTTTCGTGCAATAGAATAAACAGCGTATTGCACATTATAGCACAACTTAGAAAAAAACAACACAGAAAAGGTGCGTTGACTGGGAATCAAACCCAGGTCAACTGCTTGGAACGGAGCTATGCTAACCACTATGCCACCGACGCCGGCATTTGCGAGGCGGCTTTCAGCTGTTCATCCGGAACACGTGCGTTGTAACGATGGGCAGAGAGTGACATAAAATTGGCTGGGGCTTCATGCCGTGTCTGAGTTTGGCTGCCTATAAAATGGTGATCACTGCTATCATCATTGTAAGCGCGGCCTCTGAGTCAACAATCGAGTGGTTAACTGTGACGCAGTGGAGGTGTCAGTGAACGTAAAGCCGCTAACCGTGTTGAAGCAGTAGTACACGTTTGCCCAACTTCAGCCTCGAAAGCTATTTTCTTGCAGAAGAATCTGAAAGATGAAACTCTGACTTTTTAAAAAAGTCGGGCGTATTCGTCAAACAGCCGAATGGCTTTCGTGCAATAGAACAAACAGCGGATTGCACAGTGTAACACAACTTAGAAAAAAGCAACATAGAAAACATGCACCGGCCGTGAATCAAACACACATCAACCGCCTGGAAGGCAGCTATGCAAACCCCTATACCACCGACGCCCGAATTCGCGAGGCTGCTTTCAGCTGCTCATCCGGAACTCGTACGTTGAAACGATGGGCAGAGGGTGACAGGAAATTGGCTGAGGCTCCGTGCCGTGTCTGAATTTGGCTGCCTATAAAATAAAATACCGCAGGGGCGCCTGCGCAAGTAGGCGTTTGGTGTGTAGCGACACCACGAACCCGAGCTAACGGGGGAGTTTCGACTCCCTCCCACGCCTAGTTGTGCGTGGCTTTGCCGTGTCCGAGGAAAAGGGGATCCTGGGGGTTGAGCCGACACTGGGTGATTGGACCGTTAAGGCCCCCCGGCAGAGGCAACACACCCCTTTGGCCCCGGCTTCACGTAGACGGCACCCCTGAGCTGACCCACCCAGGGGAGTCGGCAGTCGCCTTTTCCTATCTCTCTCTCCCTACATCTTTGTCTTTATCTCTTACTATTTATCTGTCCTGTGTTCTACTCTCTTCCGTTTACTTCCAAACTTCCTGGCGGCTAGGGTTAACCCTGTGCAAATAGCCTACCGTGGTCTAGGCGCATTGGGTGTTAGTGGCGTTGTACGGCTGGCGTCTGCAGGTTTCAGCATTTGTAGCCTTGTAGCGTCCCCTCGTTGGGCTCCGTGGTGGGTGGCCGCCAACGCTGCTGAACAACAATAAGGAAGACATGCATGGAGCATTCCCACTACTGTCTGATCGTACCGGCTTAAAGCCGGTACGCACCGATGATCTCACCAGAGAAGGATTGGCCACCCTGGTGCAGTATTTGGCCACCCCCTCCCGTAGGCATTCGTCAATTAACTCACGGCCCTCAGTTCCCACCAGCTGCGGAGCAACTGACCACGGCAGCGGTCATATCTGCAAAGCAGCAGAGGGTGCTAGGAATCTTTGGATACGGACAGGCCACCATTGGAACTTGAACTTAGCAACGTTTAACGTTAGAACGTTATCTAGTGAGGGAAGTCTAGCTGTATTATTCGAGGAGCTAGAAGGCACTAAATGGGATATAATAAGGCTGAGTGAGGTTAGGAGGACAGATGAGGCCTATACTGTGCTACAGAATGGGCACGTCATTTGCTATCGAGGCTTGGCAGACAGAAGAGAACTGGGAGTAGGGTTCCTAATTCACAGAATCATAGCTGGCAACATAGAGGATTACTATAGCAATAATAAAAGGGTGGTAGGCATTGTAATTAAACTGAATAAAGATACAAAATGAAGGTAGTACAGGCTTACGCGCCTACATCCAGCCATGATGACGCTTCAGTTGAAAGCTTCTATGAAGACGTGGAATCGGCAATGAGTAAGGTGAAAACACAGTATACTATAGTAATGGGCGACTTTAATGCAAAGGTAGGGAAGAAGCAGGCTGGAGACCAGGCAGTAGGAGATTATGGCATCGGCACTAGAAACGCCAGAGGAGAGCTACTAGTAGAATTCGCAGAACGCAATAATCTGCGTATTTTGAATACCTTCTACCGAAAACGAGAAAACCGCAAGTGGACATGGAGGAGCCCTAATGGCGTAAATATGAACGAAATAGACTTTATAATGACTGCACACCCAGGAGTCGTGCAGGATGTGGAAGTGGTTGGCAAGGTACGATGCAGTGACCATAGAATGGTACGGTCTCGAGTTTGCCTAGACTTGAAGAAGGAACGACAGAAACTAATACGCAAGAAGCCAATCAATCAGCTAGCACTGAGAGGGAAAGTACAGGAATTCAGAGTGTCGCTGCAGAACAGGTACTCGGCTCTTAGTGAGGAAACCAACCTTAGCGTAGATACAATGAATGATTATCTGACGAGTATCATTACGGAATGTGCAGTGGAAGTTGGAGGCAGGGTAGTAAGACAGGACACTGGCAAGCTTTCCCAGGAAACAAAGAACCTAATTAAGAAGCGTCAAATCATGAAAGTGTCAAGTACAACAGAAAAAATAGAACTGGCAGAGCTTTCGAAGTTGATTAATAGACGAAAGGTGTGCGACGTAAGAAGGTATAACATGGAGAGAATCGAACACGCTCTGAAAAACGGAGGAAGTGTCAAAGCAGTGAAGAGGAAACTTGGAATAGGCAAAAGGCGGATGTATGCCTTAAGGGACAAAGAAGGCAAATTAACTACCAATATGGATAGGATAGTTAAAATAGCGGAGGAGTTTTACAGAGATCTGACCAGTAGCCGAGACAACCACGACTTTGATACTATAAGAACTAGCAGTAACCCAGATGACACCCCACCAGTAATGATAGAAGAAGTCAGAAAAGCTTTGGAGAGCATGCAAAGAGGCAAAGCTGCTGGTGAAGATCAGGTAACATCAGATCTGTTGAATGATTGAGGACAGATTGTGTTAGAAAAACTAGCCACTCTATTTACGAGGTGTCTCCTGACGGGAAAAGTACCAGAGTCTTGGAAGAACGCTAACATCATTCTAATACATAAGAAAGGAGATGACAAGGACTTGAAGAATTACAGGGCGATCATCTTGCTCTCTGTAGTATACAAGCTATTTACAAAGGTAATTGCTAGCAGAGTAAAGAAAACAATAGAATTCAATCAACCAAAGGAACAAGCAGGATTTAGAACAGGCTACTCAACAATTGACCACATTTATACTATCAATCAGGTAATAGAGAAATGCTCAGAGTATAACTAACCACTATACATAGCCTTCATAGATTACGAGAAGGCGTTTGATTCAGTAGAAATATCAGCCGTCATGCAGACACTGCGGAATCAGGGCGTAGATGAAATATATATAAACATTCTGGAAGAAATCTACAGGGGATCAACTGCTACCATAGTGCTTCATAAAAAAGCAACAGAATACCAATAAAGAAGGGTGTAAGGCAGGGGGACACAATCTCCCCAATGCTATTCACTGCGTGCTTACAGGACGTTTTCAGAAGCCTAGAATGAGAACAGTTAGGGATAAGAGTTAATGGAGAGTACCTCAGTAACCTGCGCTTCGCCGATGACATTGCATTGCTGAGTAACTCAGGGGACGACTTGCAACTCATGATTACGGAGTTAGACAAGGAGAGCAGAAAGGTGGGTCTTAAAATTAATCTGCAGAAAACGAAAGTAATGTACAACAACCTCGGGAAGGAGCAGCGCTTTGCGATAGGTAATAGTGCACTTGAAGTTGTAAAAGACTATGTCTACTTAGGGCAGGTAATAACCGCAGAGCCTAACCACGAGATTGAAGTAACCAGAAGAATAAGAATGGGGTGGAGCACATTCGGCATGCACTCTCAAATTATGACAAGTAGATTGCCACTGTCCCTCAAGAGGAAGGTATATAACAGCTGTATCTTGCCGGTACTTAGCTACGGAGCAGAAACCTGGAGACTCACAAAGAGGGTTCAACTTAAATTGAGGACGACGCAGCGAGCAATGGAAAAAAAAATGGTAGGTGTAACCTTAAGAGACAAGAAGAGAGCAGAGTGGATTAGGGGACAAACGGGAGTTAAGGATATCATAGCTGCAATAAAGAAGAGGAAATGGACATGGGCCGGGCATGTAGCACGTAGACAGGATAACCGCTGGTCATTAAGGGTCACCAACTGGATTCCCAGAGAAGGGAAGCGGGGTAGGGGGAGACAGAAGGTTAGGTGGGCAGATGAGATTAAGAAGTTTGCGGGTATAAATTGGCAACAGCAAGCACAGGACCGGGTTAACTGGCGAAACATGGGAGAGGCCTTTGTCCTGCAGTGGACGTAGACAGGCTGATGATGATGATAAAATTGTGATCACTGCTATCATTATTGTAAGCGCGGCCTCCGAGTCAACAATCGACTCATTACCTGTGACGCAGTGAAGATGTCAATGATCGTAAAGGCGCTAACAGGGGTGAAACATTAGTAGAAGTTAGCCCAACTTGAGCCTCAGAAGTTAATTTGTGTCAGAAGAATCTGAAACATGAAAATCTGACTTTTTAAAATAGTTGGGCCTTTTCGTCCAACAGCCGAATGGCTTACGTGCAGTGGAATAAACAGCGTCTTGCACAATATAACACAACTTAGAAAAGAGCAACATAGAAAAGATGCGTCGGCCGGAAATCGAACCCGAGTCAACTGCTTGGAAGGCAGCTATGCTAACCACTATACCACCGACGCCGGCATTTGCGAGGCTGCTTTCAGCTGTTCATCCGGAACATGTACATTGTAACGATGGGCAGAGGGTGACAGGAAACTGTCTGGGGCTCCATGCCGTGTCTGAATTCGGCTGCCTATAAAATTGTGATCACTGCTATCATTATTGTAAGCGAGGCCTCTGAGTCAACAATCCACTCGTTACCTGTGACGCAGCGGAGGTGTCAATGAACGTAAAGGCGCTAACAGTGGTGAAGCAGTAGTAGAAGTTTGCCACGCTTCAACCTCAGAAGTTATCTTGTTGCAGTAGAATCTGAAAAATGAAACTCTGACTTTTTAAAATAGTCGGGCGGTTTCGTCAAACAGCCGAGTGGCTTTCATGCAACAGAATAAACAATATATTGCACAATATACCACAACTTAGCAAAAGCAACAAAGAAAAGATGCGTCATCTGGTAATCAGAGAGACGCTCTAGGTGCCAACCAGTGCGGACGCGCGAAGATCGGCTCCTGCTTTCAAGAATGCTTTCCTGTGGTATTCACGAATTTGTCGCCGAGTTTTTACTCTCATCGTGTGCCTAAGTTCTTAAGAAATCAGCAGATACCACCTTTGTGCCGGTGAGTGGACTTTTAAACCGTTTTTTGGGACATTTTTACACGGCAACGCCACCGGGGGATTTAGGCCTAACCAAGTAGGCGATTGTCGCCGATGCGCCGGCCCGGCGCAAACGCGACTCAACGCTCTGCGCGTTGCAGTATCTGCAACTGGTAATGGAATACCAAGTAGATGGAGAGGACATCTCTCCAGAGGATTGCACGGAAGAAATGGGTTGGAAGGAAGCCGAAACGAGACGCTCAAGGAATAAGCAAGCCGCGGTTAGCGTTTCTGCTGCCAAGGGTTCGACCGAGGCCGGCGTTGCGGGAGACGCTCGAGCCAGTCGTAGTAGGTATGACACCAAGCATACAATCGTGCGAGCTGGACGCATGCCGCCACTACCTAAGGACTTCAGCAAAATTGTGCTACGACCACGTGGAGGATTAAATATCTCGAGAATTGGCACTGGAGCCGTGGCAGACGCGATAGTACTGGCGGCCGGCGTCAAAGAGGAAGAGGCCATGCAGGACATCATCTGTTCCAACTTGCAGCAGAACATTATGGTGGCAAGCACTCCGGACCAAGACAGAGCTTCAAGATACCTCAAGGTCAAGCAAATTGACATTGGAGGCAAAGTTTTCGAGGTTAGCGCGTACGCCGCGGCACCCCACGACACTTGTAAAGGAGTGATTCGCGGGATCCCCGTAAGCGATACTCAGGACATTTTGACCCGAAAGATTGTGAACGCGAACAACCCGCTCGCGCTGCAGGCCAAGAGAATCAAGAACACCGGGACAATCATCATAGCGTTCGAAGGACACAAGGTGCCCAGATTCGTGAGATATGGACCTTCACTTTTGCAGTGCTCCCTTTACCGCAAGAACATCGATATTTGTTACGTCTGCGGAAAGCTGGGACATCGGGCTGACGTCTGTCCGAACCCAGCTGAAACAATCTGCAGAGGCTGCGAAATCAAGAACCCAGATAGCCTGCACCAGTGCAATCCAAGATGCAGGCTGTGCCACGGTCACCATCCCACGGCAGACAAGGAGTGCAAGAACAGGTTCTTAGTGCCATACGTCGTCAGACGCAGACGTTGGGAAAGATCGCGAGCAGCCGCAGAAGCCCGGGACGCATCAATCACATCGAGTCCAGACATCAATGACAAGCAGCTTATTCCAGCCTACGGGACACAGAGCATCCAGACTACACAAGAACAGGAAAGGCGGCCCCACTCCAGGGGGAGGTCGCGTTCCAGAAGAGCTTCTAGACCCAAGGCCCGCTCCCAATCACGGGGGCCCTCGAGTTCTCAAGGTCACCATCAGGGTCGGGATCAGCCTGGGCGGCACCCGAACGGCCAGCTACCTGGCGTTCAGTTCAAGATCACGGCTTCACACCCGGGGAGGACGCCTGCAGTTACTTCGAAAGGCAGCTGGGCTGAGCGAGTGCGCAACGGCGGGGCAGAGGTGATGACAGGTAAGCTGCCAGAGCATGATAGAATTGCACAGCTAGAGCAAGAAAACGCGAGACTTACAAAATCAAATGAGAGGCTATCAGCTGAGTTAAAGGAAATAAAAATTCTTCTCACTAAGCTAACCAGCGCGCAATCTTCACAGCCAATGCCTCAGCCAGTTGATGTCCCTGTGGCTGAAAACGTGGGGGACTCGAGAACCGCGAAAAAGAGGGCAGTCATGGCAGAACACGTGGAAGCCAACCAAACGACCATGTCAGATATGAAAGAGGAGTTTGACACGCTCAGCAAAGTAGTAGCCAATCTTAGCGAGCAGATGGGTAGGCTACAATCAAGCGTGGCGGCACTGGAAGAGCATATGACTTTGCGCATTACAAAGCTCGAAGCAGATCTGCACAACACAGCAAGGCCTCCTCATGCACCAAGCTCACCCCTTCGGCCACCAATACTAGTGGTACCAAACCTGTCGACAGGTGCAGCATCAGACTCTGGCCACCCATGTAATAACCATGATGGCAGCGCTACGTGAAGCATTTCGTATCTGGCAATGGAACTGTAGAGGTTACCTTAAAAAGAAGGCAACCCTGCAGCAGTATATCAGGAGCAGCCAAGAAAAGCCTCATATTATATTATTACAAGAGACCCTTTCACCGCAAGCAACGTTGCCTGGATTCCGGCCTGTAATAGGGGATACTGAAGGGAGGGGAGTCTGCACCTTCGTATGCAACAAACTAACGCACGTAACCCATGACCTCAAGATAGAAGCAGGCCGATTGGAACACGTCTTGGTAGAGATCGTGCCGGGTACCAGACCGTCAGAGCATTTTCATTCTTAATATATACAGCAGTCCAAAGGAACAAAAGCAAGGGTTCAAGACGGTTCTAAAGAAAGCTGTTAATATCGCCGGGGAATGTCCACTCGTCATAGCAGGTGATTTCAACGCCCCTCATCATACATGGGGTTACAAGTACAACACTGGGAAAGGAAATCGACTTTGGCAAAGTGCCAGTGAACTTGATCTCACCCTAATCACAGACCCCAGCCTACCAACAAGGCTTGGTACATCTTGCTGCAGGGATTCCACCCCGGACCTTACATTTGTAAGGAACATCAAGAAGGCCCAGTGGATGAACCTTGCTGTAGACCTAGGGAGTGACCACTGCATTCTTGCCACTACCTTCTCCGTGGAGCGTAAAAATCAGAGAGAATTCCACTTCACAGACTGGGATAAGTTCAGGAAGATAAGGATGGAAAGGGAACAAGATGGCCACAGACAAGGCTTGGAGCAGTGGGTCAAACAGATTAAAGATGACATCAAATCCGTCTCCTCCACCATTACCACAGATCTTCCGGTTGAAAGAATGGATAGCCGGCTTGCTCATCTTCTTGAGGCAAAGCAAGCACTACTGAACCGTTGGAAGGGTCAGCGCCTGAACCGAAGACTGAGGAAGAAGATAGCTGAGGTAAACAGATCAGTCGAGGAACATTGTCGCTCACTATCGAGGCAGCAATGGGACGAAATCTGCAACTCCGTCGATGGTCAGATGCGCAATGGCAAGACATGGAATATGTTAAAGCATCTCCTCAACGAAAACACCACCAAAACAAATCAAAAGCATGTCATCGCTCGAATTTTGCATAAAGAGATAGGGCGCACTACAGAACAGCAAGTTGTCCAGCAGCTCGTGCATAAGTACCTCCCTATCAAAAGAGGATTGGCACCACCAAGTAGACAGTACCAGGGCACGCCAAATCCAGGTCTTGAGGGCGACTTTAACATCGAGGAGATCAGAAGAGCCTTGCATGATCTCAACGGCAGGTCGGCCCCTGGCCCGGACAGGTATATCAAACAAGGCCCTGCGTAACCTTGATGACGATTCAATTGAAACCCTGAGAGATATGATCAATTCAGCATGGAAAGAAGGCAGGGTGCCAGAGCAGTGGAAGCTGGCCAGCACGATCCTTATTCCTAAGCCAGGAAAGCCGCCTAACTTGGACAACATGAGGCCAATATCCTTGACATCATGTATCGGCAAGGTCGCAGAACATGCCATACTGCACAGGATAAACAAGTACTTGGAAGATAACAACATATATACACACAATATGGTTGGATTCAGGGCAGGGCTATCCACACAAGATGCATTGAAGCTTATCAAACACCAGGTCATTGACAATGAAACCAGAGACGTGAGAGCCATTCTGTGCCTTGATCTAGAAAAAGCGTTTGACAACATCCACCACTCATTTATACTCGAAGCAATTTCCAAGCTTGGTCTAGGGAAAGCCTTCTATGACTACGTATGGTCCTTTCTTACAGATCGGAAAGCCGTGATGAAGATTGCAGATATCGAGACCGCAGAAATCGAACCAGAAGCAAGGGGCACGCCACAAGGGGCAGTGATTTCACCAATGCTGTTTAACATTGCCATGATTGGACTGTCAAAGAAATTATCGAGCATTGAAGGATTGAAGCACAGCATCTACGCAGATGACATTACCATCTGGTGCACAGGTGGAAGCGAGGGGCAGATTGAGAGCGCTCTGCAAGAGGCGATTGACACCGTAGAAGACTACCTTCGCCCTTCCGGGCTCAAGTGCTCCTCGAGTAAGTCAGAACTTTTGCTTTATCGGACTGCACGCCGGGGACCAAAGCCCAGGGGATGGAAGCCGTTAAACCAGATAGACATCCATCTCCGTACAAATCAAGGGGATGCCATCCAGAGGGTCGACTCCATCAAAGTCCTGGGAATGCTGATAGAGTCTACCGGCTCCAACAGCAAATCTATAGCCAAGTTAACTCGGAAAACAGACAGTGCGGTGCACCTCATACGCAGAGTGGCCAACAAAAGAAATGGGATCAAGGAAGACAACCTCATCAGGTTGATGCATGCGTTTGTTCTAAGTCACTTCACATACGAGGCAGCAATGCACAACTGGTCAAGAGCAGAGTCCGAGACACTGAATGTGCTCCTCAGGAAAGTTATCAAGAAGGTCCTGGGCCTACCCATACATACCAGCACCGAGCGTCTGCTTGAGCTTGGCATACACAACACGCTCGAAGAAATAGCAGAAGCCCAAGAGAGAGCACAGTTTGCAAGGTTATCTACTACAAGGTCGGGGAGAATGATCCTGCAGGAGCTGGGCCAAAACCCAATAGCAATCAGACGCAATTACAATGATATCCCTGACAACATCAGGGAGACTATCACAGTATCTCCTATACCGAGAAACATGCATCCAGAACACAACGTCGGAAGAAGAGTAGCGAGGGCCAGGACTATACTTCGTCAAGTCTCAAACGAGGAACGAGGGGTCGTATTTGTTGACGCGGCTTCCTACGCCAATGGGAAAGCGTTTGTGGCAGTGGTAGTCGATGGGGCTGGCCATGTCGTCAACTCAGCGACGGTCAGGACGAAAGACCCAATCATTGCGGAACAAGTGGCCATCGCCTTAGCACTCAAGATGGATAACATTGAAGTGGTCTACAGTGATTCCATGGCAGCACTACGGGCGTTTCGCCAAGGGGACGGTCTGTGAACAAACGCTGAAAATACTGCAAGGCAAGAACATAACACATCATCTTCTGAGTTGGTTCCCAGCTCACCTTGGACAAATCAACGATTCCCCTCCCAATCTCAACGAAGCAGCACACGAGGCGGCGCGAGAACTCTCCAACCACGCCTCCCCGGGGATGCGTTCTAGCGGTGAAGGGGATAACCGGGAAATTCTTACAACATATAACGAGCTCACTAAACATTTCTACCTGTCTAGAAGGATTTTCCCTCCACCTCACAAAAATCTAACCCGGCCCCAAGCACTCACATAAAGGCTTTTGCAAACGCGGATGTACCCTACTTTGAAAATGTTACACATCATGTACCCTGACCTATATGCAAGTAATCTTTGTCCACATTGTGGGGAAATAGCTTCATTAGAACACATGCTCTGGCAGTGCACCAAATTCGCTCATTTATCGCACATCACCTCTGCCAGATGGGAGGCGGCAATCCGCAGCTCATCCTTGGCAGATCAGCTCTGGGCTGTCCACCAAGCCCGCGAGGCGGCTGAGGAGCTTGGCATCTCAGTCCCCACGTGGGAGCTGCCCGCAACACAGTGATCTGTGTTTTGGAGGACCAAATAAAAGTTTATCCAATCCAATCCAATCTGGTAATCGAACCCGGGTCAACTGCTTGGAAGACAACTATGCTAACCACTATACCACCGACGCCGGCATTTGCGAGGCGGCTTTCAGCTGTTCATCCGGAACACGTGCGTTGTAACGATGGGCAGAGAGTGACAGAAAATTGGCTGGGGCTTCATGCCGTGTCTGAGTTTGGCTGCCTATAAAATGGTGATCACTGCTATCATCATTGTAAGCGCGGCCTCTGAGTCAACAATCGACTGGTTACCTGTGACGCAGTGGAGGTGTCAATGAACATAATGACGCTAAAAGTTGTGAAGCATTAGTAGAAGTTAGCCCAACTTGAGCCTCTGAAGTTATTTTATTGCATAAGAATCTGAAACATGAAACTGTGACTTTTTCAAATAGTCGGACGTTTTCGTCAAACAGCCGAATGGCTTTCGTGCAATAGAATAAACAGAATATTGCACAGTATAACACAACTGAGCAAAAGCAACATAGAAAAGGTGCTTCGGCCGGAAATCGGACCCAGGTCAACTGCTTGGAAGGCAGCTATGCAAACCACTATGCCACCGACGCCGGCATTTGCGAGGCGGCTTTCAGCTGATAATCCGGAACACGCGCATTGTAACGATGGGTAGAGAGTGATAGAATATTACCTGGTGCTCCCCCCCGTGTCTGATTTTGACTGCCTATAAAATTGTGATCAATGCTATCATTATTGTAAGCGCGGCCTCTGAGTCAACAATCGACTTGTTGCCTGTGACGCAGCGGAGGTGTCGTTGAACGTAAAGGCGCTAACAGTGTCGAAGCAGTAGTAGAAGTTTGCAACACTTCATCCTCAGAAGTTATCTTGTTGCAGAAGAATCTGAAGCATTAAACACTGACTTTTTAAAATATTTGGCGTTTTCGTCATACAGCCGAATGGTTTTCGTGCAATAGAATAAACAGCGTATTGCACATTATAACACAACTTAGAAAAAAGCAACATAGAAAAGGTGCGTTGACTGGGATTCAAACCCGGGTCAACTGCTTGGAAGGGAGCTATGCCACCGACGCCGGCATTTGCGAGGCGGCTTTCAGCTGTTCATCCGGAACACGTGCGTTGTAACGATGGGCAGAGAGTGACAGAAAATTGGCTGGGGCTTCATGCCGTGTCTGAATTCGGCTGCCTATAAAATTGTGATCACTGCTATCCTTATTGTAAGTGAGGCCTCTGAGTCAACAATCCACTCGTTACCTGTGACGCAGCGGAGGTGTCAATGAACGTAAAGGCGCTAACAGTGCTGAAGCAGTAGTAGACGTTTGCCACGCTTCAACCTCAGAAGTTATCTTGTTGCAGTAGAATCTGAAAAATGAAACTCTGACTTTTTAAAATAGTCGGGCGGTTTCGTCAAACAGCCGAGTGGCTTTCGTGCAACAGAATAAACAATATATTGCACAATATACCACAACTTAGCAAAAGCAACAAAGAAAAGATGCGTCATCTGGTAATCGGAGAGACGCTCTAGGTGCCAACCAGTGCGGACGCGCGAAGATCGGCTCCTGCTTTCAAGAATGCTTTCCTGTGGTATTCACGAGTTTGTCGCCGAGTTTTTACTCTCATCGTGTGCCTAAGTTCTTAAGAAATCAGCAGATACCACCTTTGTGCCGGTGAGTGGACTTTTAAACCGTTTTTTGGGACATTTTTACACGGCAACGCCACCGGGGGATTTAGGCCTAACCAAGGAGGCGATTGTCGCCGATGCGCCGGCCCGGCGCAAACGCGACTCAACGCTCTGCGCGTTCCAGTATCTGCAACTGATAATGGAATACCAAGTAGATGGAGAGGACATCTCTCCAGAGGATTGCACGGAAGAAATGGGTTGGAAGGAAGCCGAAACGAGACGCTCAAGGAATAAGCAAGCCGCGGTTAGCGTTCCTGCTGCCAAGGGTTCGACCGAGGCCGGCGTTGCGGGAGACGCTCGAGCCAGTCGTAGTAGGT
This sequence comes from Rhipicephalus annulatus, assembly GCA_013436015.1. Taxonomy (NCBI): domain Eukaryota; kingdom Metazoa; phylum Arthropoda; class Arachnida; order Ixodida; family Ixodidae; genus Rhipicephalus; species Rhipicephalus annulatus. Next base: position 3,089 of record WOVY01013189.1, on the reverse strand, counting down.
ATGACACCAAGCATACAATCGTGCGAGCTGGACGCATGCCGCCACTACCTAAGGACTTCAGCAAAATTGTGCTACGACCACGTGGAGGATTAAATATCTCGAGAATTGGCACTGGAGCCGTGGCAGACGCGATAGTACTGGCGGCCGGCGTCAAAGAGGAAGAGGCCATGCAGGACATCATCTGTTCCAACTTGCAGCAGAACATTATGGTGGCAAGCACTCCGGACCAAGACAGAGCTTCAAGATACCTCAAGGTCAAGCAAATTGACATTGGAGGCAAAGTTTTCGAGGTTAGCGGGTACGCCGCGGCACCCCACGACACTTGTAAAGGAGTGATTCGCGGGATCCCCGTAAGCGATACTCAGGACATTTTGACCCGAAAGATTGTGAACGCGAACAACCCGCTCGCGCTGCAGGCCAAGAGAATCAAGAACACCGGGACAATCATCATAGCGTTCGAAGGACACAAGGTGCCCAGATTCGTGAGATATGGACCTTCACTTTTGCAGTGCTCCCTTTACCGCAAGAACATCGATATTTGTTACGTCTGCGGAAAGCTGGGACATCGGGCTGACGTCTGTCCGAACCCAGCTGAAACAATCTGCAGAGGCTGCGAAATCAAGAACCCAGATAGCCTGCACCAGTGCAATCCAAGATGCAGGCTGTGCCACGGTCACCATCCCACGGCAGACAAGGAGTGCAAGAACAGGTTCTTAGTGCCATACGTCGTCAGACGCAGACGTTGGGAAAGATCGCGAGCAGCCGCAGAAGCCCGGGACGCATCAATCACATCGAGTCCAGACATCAATGACAAGCAGCTTATTCCAGCCTACGGGACCCAGAGCATCCAGACTACACAAGAACAGGAAAGGCGGCCCCACTCCAGGGGGAGGTCGCGTTCCAGAAGAGGTTCTAGACCCAAGGCCCGCTCCCAATCACGGGGGCCCTCGAGTTCTCAAGGTCACCATCAGGGTCGGGATCAGCCTGGGCGGCACCCGAACGGCCAGCTACCTGGCGTTCAGTTCAAGATCACGGCTTCACACCCGGGGAGGACGCCTGCAGTTACTTCGAAAGGCAGCTGGGCTGAGCGAGTGCGCAACGGCGGGGCAGAGGTGATGACAGGTAAGCTGCCAGAGCATGATAGAATTGCACAGCTAGAGCAAGAAAACGCGAGACTTACAAAATCAAATGAGAGGCTATCAGCTGAGTTAAAGGAAATAAAAATTCTTCTCACTAAGCTAACCAGCGCGCAATCTTCACAGCCAATGCCTCAGCCAGTTGATGTCCCTGTGGCTGAAAACGTGGGGGACTCGAGAACCGCGAAAAAGAGGGCAGTCATGGCAGAACACGTGGAAGCCAACCAAACGAACATGTCAGATATGAAAGAGGTGTTTGACACGCTCAGCAAAGTAGTAGCCAATCTTAGCGAGCAGATGGGTAGGCTACAATCAAGCGTGGCGGCACTGGAAGAGCATATGACTTTGCGCATTACAAAGCTCGAAGCAGATCTGCACAACACAGCAAGGCCTCCTCATGCACCAAGCTCACCCCTTCGGCCACCAATACTAGTGGTACCAAACCTGTCGACAGGTGCAGCATCAGACTCTGGCCACCCATGTAATAACCATGATGGCAGCGCTACGTTAAGCATTTCGTATCTGGCAATGGAACTGTAGAGGTTACCTTAAAAAGAAGGCAACCCTGCAGCAGTATATCAGGAGCAGCCAAGAAAAGCCTCATATTATATTATTACAAGAGACCCTTTCACCGCAAGCAACGTTGCCTGGATTCGGGCCTGTAATAGGGGATACTGAAGGGAGGGGAGTCTGCACCTTCGTATGCAACAAACTAACGCACGTAACCCATGACCTCAAGATAGAAGCAGGCCGATTGGAACACGTCTTGGTAGAGATCGTGCCGGGTACCAGCAACCGTCAGAGCATTTTCATTCTTAATATATACAGCAGTCCAAAGGAACAAAAGCAAGGGTTCAAGACGGTTCTAAAGAAAGCTGTTAATATCGCCGGGGAATGTCCACTCGTCATAGCAGGTGATTTCAACGCCCCTCATCATACATGGGGTTACAAGTACAACACTGGGAAAGGAAATCGACTTTGGCAAAGTGCCAGTGAACTTGATCTCACCCTAATCACAGACCCCAGCCTACCAACAAGGCTTGGTACATCTTGCTGCAGGGATTCCACCCCGGACCTTACATTTGTAAGGAACATCAAGAAGGCCCAGTGGATGAACCTTGCTGTAGACCTAGGGAGTGACCACTGCATTCTTGCCACTACCTTCTCCGTGGAGCGTAAAAACCAGAGAGAATTCCACTTCACAGACTGGGATAAGTTCAGGAAGATAAGGATGGAAAGGGAACAAGATGGCCACAGACAAGGCTTGGAGCAGTGGGTCAAACAGATTAAAGATGACATCAAATCCGTCTCCTCCACCATTACCACTGATCTTCCGGTTGAAAGAATGGATAGCCGGCTTGCTCATCTTCTTGAGGCAAAGCAAGCACTACTGAACCGTTGGAAGGGTCAGCGCCTGAACCGAAGACTGAGGAAGAAGATAGCTGAGGTAAACAGATCAGTCGAGGAACATTGTCGCTCACTATCGAGGCAGCAATGGGACGAAATCTGCAACTCCGTCGATAGTCAGATGCGCAATGGCAAGACATGGAATATGTTAAAGCATCTCCTTAACGAAAACACCACCAAAACAAATCAAAAGCATGTCATCGCTCGAATTTTGCATAAAGAGATAGGGCGCACTACAGAACAGCAAGTTGTCCAGCAGCTCGTGCATAAGTACCTCCCAATCAAAAGAGGATTGGCACCACCAAGTAGACAGTACCAGGGCACGCCAAATCCAGGTCTTGAGGGCGACTTTAACATCGAGGAGATCAGAAGAGCCTTGCATGATCTCAACGGCAGGTCGGCCCCTGGCCCGGACGGTATATCAAACAAGGCCCTGCGTAACCTTGATGACGATTCAATTGAAACCCTGAGAGATATGATCAATTCAGCATGGAAAGAAGGCAGGGTGCCAGAGCAGTGGAAGCTGGCCAGCACGATCCTTATTCC
>WOVY01013188.1:0-17932 GCA_013436015.1 Rhipicephalus annulatus | reverse complement strand
GCTGAAAACGTATGAATAGACGGCGACAGACTCGCCGTGTAGGCGGAGAGTGGGTAGAGTTCGGACGTGTTTTTGGAGAGCTCCGGAATGACAGCTACAGATAAGTGTTTTTGCATGTTTCCAGCTTGCCTCTGTCTGTAGCGTTATGAGAACGTAAGGCGCTAGCGTAAAGCTTGATTAGGTCTATTACGGTGTACGTTTTTTTTAGTATTTTGTACTGGTGTCTTTTCTCCAGCCACCACGTGGCTGAGGTCTGCGCGTAGACCGACCACGTGCATGCGCAGGTGCTGTGAAGTGTAGCGTATTTATTTATTATTGTGGTTCTTTTTGGCTTAGACCAGTGTATTTTAGTACAGTTTTCTAACACGTGGGCATCGGTAAACTGAGCTAGCCATGGTCAAAAAGACCGTAAAGTGTTCAGAGTGCGGGGTAGGTTGGAAGGTGGAAGTTAGTGCGGAGGAGAAAGCAGAAGATGACGCCAAGTGTAGACAGTGCGAGTTCGAGGAGAAAATGAAAAATATGATGGCGGTCCAGAGTGGGCTCATGGAGAAAATCGCAGAGCTGGAGAATGCATTGGCGAAGGAGCGAGAGAAAACGTCAGCCATGGAAGAAAGGCTCCGGTCAGCCGAGAAGGGCCTATCGAAGGTCGTGAAAGGGAACGAAGACGCAGGTGACGGCGGAAGCATTATGGCGACGACCCCCCGTGCGGGAGAGATGAAGGAAACAGGCATGACAAAGGCAGATACATTGGCCACAGGGCCCAGCTACCGGGAAGTAGTTTTGAGGGAGGGAGGGAGCAAACCAGCAGCCGTGACTCACGCTAGTCACCTAGTCAGCAGCCAGGTGCAGGTTTCAGAAGGAATGTCTGAACAGGTCATCATCGCCGGTGACTCAAATTTAGTCCGATGCGCAGCGGCAATCAAAGAAAGGGTGAAAGGCGACAAGAGAGTTGCGATAGGGACGTTCCCAGGACAAACGCTGGGGACAGTAATGAGTCAAGCGGGTGAACAACTCGCAGCTAAAGCTAACAATCGTAACCTCGTTGTAATTGCAGGAGGGCTAAATGACGTCCTGAAAAAAGAATCGTCAGGACTAGCGACGACCTTGGCGAAAGGGGGTGGATGACATGCGCGCCGTGTCCCCCAGGTGCAAATTGTAGTATGCACAGTACCGGAAGTACCAGTACGCAACGTCAACCTACAAAGAGCGGTTGTCGACGCAAACAAATAGATATGGCGAATTAGTCGAGAGAAGGGTTTCGAGGTAGTGGATTTAAACAGGGAAGTGCACAGGTGGGGTGGATTCCCAAAGAGACAAGATTCATTTCGATAAGAGGCTTGGACACGAGGTGGGCTGGCGACTGGCAGGCCGCGCAGTAGCTTTTTTGGGGGGCTCACGGGCCCTTCGGAGTCCGGGGTAGCTCGTAACAGGGAAAACAACCAGGAGGACGCTTTGACAGGTAGAATTGCGAAAAACCAGAAAAAAAGGTAAAAGAAAAAGGAAAAAGGCGCGTGTTGCAATTAGTTACATAAACATGCAGGGTGGCAGAAAGAAGGCAAAATGGTTAGAGATTGAGGAGCAGTTAAACAAAGAACCAGATAGGCGTGTATGCGGTTACAGAAACACACCTTAGAGACTTGGAAGAGCCACCACATATTGAAAATTATGTTTGGGAAGGGTTGTAACAGGACCATATCGGAAAGGAAAGGTGGGGGTGTAGGAAATGCTAATTCATCGCGGAGCCAAATGGGTTAGAGGTGAAACAGACGTGTTCAGAGCACCTCTGGGTTCTGGGCACAGTAGGTGGAAAGGAAACGTGGCTAGGGTAGCCTACTTGTGGACGGGGAATAACTGCAGAGAAAAGAATCAGGAGATAGTGGATTGCATGAGTGCGGATATTAAGGAATTTGGTAATGGGGCCGAAATCATCCTTCTGGGGGACATGAATGCCCACATACATGACCTTGACGGATATTCAGACACCAATGGGAAGTTATTACTAGATCTTTGCGAGCAACATAGTCTGGAGATAGTTAACACGGGGCCTAAATGTGACGCCAGATCACATGGGAAGTCGGAAACAAGCAATCAAGTATTGATTATTGTCTCATGACTGAAGGAATTTATCACAAACTGACAGAAATGAGGATAGACGAGGAAGGCATTAACAGCTTGGGTAGTGATCATAAACGAATAACATTACAAATGGGATACGAAACTGAAAATATGAGCATGGAATCAAAGTCTGGCAGCTCGTATTTAAATGACAAACAAATAATAAATATAGCCGCAAGAGTCGAGGAAGAAGTAGGCGAAATACCAGGCAAGGACTGGGAGTATAGTGAGCTGTTACATCTAATGACGAAGGAGATAGGGAAAGAGAAGAAAACTGTTTGCTGGAAGGAAAAAGGAAGCCAAAAAGTTGGTGGAACAGGGAAATCCGGGAGGCGATCGAGAAGCGACGCGAAGCATCACGGGAGCATAGAAAGGCAAAAAAGGAGAAGCAGCCGCAGGACGAAGTCAAAAAATATGGGAAATATATTTAGAGAAAAAATCCCTTGTACAGAAATTGGTAGAGGCAAAAATTAAAGGTGAAAGTGAACGCTGGATGACAGAGATACACGAAAAAAAGGAGGCCGCGCCTAGGATTTTTTGGAGCCACATAAAGGCGCTAGGTAGGAAGTCTGTCACAACGCAACAACATATTCTAGATGAAGGAGGAAATCAATTGGAAGGGTACGAAGCGCTAGGTTACATCCAAAAGGTAACAGCCGATTCGTTTCAAAAGAGCGTCCAGGGGATCTCCCCGGTGAGTAAAAGTGTGGCGGAGAAAGCAACAGAGGAAGAGCTAGTACTTGATAATTTCAACTGGAAAAAGGCCGAAGGAAAAATTCCAAAGCGCACTGCCGCGGGTTTAGATGGGATTCCCGTTAGCCTCATTAACGAACTAGGACATAACACTAAAGAAGCTTTGTTAAAAGCAGTAGAAAAAAGCTTAAAGGACGGGACAAATACCGGACAGTTGGCGACAAAGTAGAATGAACTTAATCTATAAAGGCAAGGGAGAAAAAGGACAAGATTCGCTCGTATAGACCACTAACCATTACATCGGTACTATACAGGTTGGCGATGCAAGCAGTAAAAATGAAAATAGAAACATGGGCCGAACATAACGATATTTTGGGAGAACTTCAGAACGGATTTCGAGTCGACAGGCGGTTAGACGATAACCTGTTTGTTCTCACTCAGTGTATAGAAATATCTAAAATAGAGAATAGGCCCTTGTACGTGGCTTTTCTAGACATCACTGGGGCATACGACAACGTTAATCAGGAAATTTTGTGGGATATATTGAAAGGAATGGGCATGGGCGACGACTGTATACAGCTTTTGAGGGAGATATACCGAGAAAATACAGTTTGCATAGAGTGGGAAGGAATGCGTAGCAAGAGAACGTTGAGGTTAGCAAGGGTCTGAGACAGGGATGTCCTTTGTCCCCGCTGTTATTCATGTTGTACATGGTGAGTATGGAAAAAGCGCTAGAAGGTAGCAACATTGGTTTTAATCTGTCACACAAACAGGGCGGCATGATGATTGAGCAGAAGCTTCCAGGTTTATTTTATGCGGACGATATCGTCTTATTTGCGGACAGTCGAGATGATATACAGCAGCTGGCGAATATATGCGGAAGGGAAGGTGAAGCTCTTGGACTAGGATTCAGTGTAACGAAGTGTGGATTGATGGTATTCAATGATCCCTGTGATCAGACGGTGTCCATACAAGGCCAAGAAATACCGAGGGTAAGCGAATACAAGTACCTTGGAGTATGGGTAAATGAGAGTGATAGATACATGGAGGTACAGGAAAAAGCCTCGGCAGCAAAAGGAAAGAGGAATGCGGCAATAATGAAGCACAGAGCGTTGTGGGGATACAATAGGTATGAGGTGCTTCGAGGTCTGTGGAAGGGTGTTATGGTTCCAGGGCTTACTTTTGGGAACTCAGTGGTGTGCATGAGGGCAGAGGTGCAATCGGGAATGGATGTAAATCAAAGGACTGTGGGACGCCTCGCGTTGGGTGCTCACGGGAAGACGACAAACGAGGCTGTAAAGGGCGATATGGGGTGGGCAGGTTTTGAGGCGAGGGAAGCGCAGAGCAAAATAAGGTTCGAAGAAAGGCTAAGAAATATGAAGGAGAGTAGATGGGCAGAGAAGGTGTTCCGTTATTTGTATAGGAAGAGCGTGGACACACAGTGGAGAAAAAGAACTAGAAGACTCACTAGTAAATATACGGCTGGTACTGTAAGCCATATGTCAACAAAGAGCGTTAAGGGAAAAGTCAGGGAGGCGGAGAGGATTTACTGGATGGCAGCTATGGAGAAAAAACCGGCTTTGAGTAACTACCGAAAGGGCAAAAATGAAATAAGGAGGGAGGCATTTTACGATAATTCAAGGGGAAGCGCTTTACTGTTTGAAGCGAGATCGGGTTGCCTTAGAACGCGTAGTTATAAAGCAAGATTCAGTAAAGAAGAAGAACAATGCACATGCTGCGGGAAAGATAAGGAAACGGCGGAGCATGTTCTAATTGAATGTGGAGATATCCACCCAGGTGTACGTTTGGGCACGAGCCTACAGGAAGCCTTGGGTTTTAGGGACAACAATGGAAAGCTGAACACACCCGCGATTGAAATAAGTAAGAGACGGTTAGAGTATTGGTGGCAGAAAATTAGAGAGAAAGGACAAAAATAAATATTGGAAAAATAAAATATGGACAGTGTGCCGTAAATGGCAGAGAACTTAAGCTGAAAATTTACCTTTTTTTCCATTAAGATAGAATTTATCGAAGTAGAGGCATTAGGCCAACATCAAAAAAGAAAAAAAGGGTTTTTTTTTTTTTTTGTCGAGCCTGGTGGCATACTTGTCACCACCCCGTTATAAAGGGGACGCTCATAGCATCCATCCATCCATCCATGGACATTTTTTGGGGGACGTTTAGGTGGTGGGAACGAAAGGTCTAAGGTTCCTCACTAGCTTGTGAGGATCTTTACCGTGCGGTGGTTATTTATCCGTGGTCTTTGCTTGGCCGGGAGCCTCATGCATTCGCGAGAACCGCCTCTGCGCATGAATACGTGGTCTCGTTCTGTAATACTGTCTATAAGCAATGTGGTAACGACTTGCCCGATCATGAACACCGTGTGTTATGCTATTTGTGGATGTATGCCGTACGTGTATGTCTGGTAAGTGCATGTGTAGCGTAAGGATCGATGTGTCGCTTCGGTGAAGTGTATGCTTGCGCCAAAACTTTCATTGAAGCTTCTTCTTGCGTAACTGCGTGAGACAGATACGAAATGCACAAGTTGGAAGTGATGGACTATTACCAGGCGTTCACACGACGTTATTTTCCAAGTGGCTTAAATATGTTGTCGCCGAATACGATAATCGGTTTCCAAGCTATGTCTTTTCTTGTGGGTGTATACAAAGAAAAAAAAATAAAGTTGAAGATATGCTGGGAGCACTATAAATATTCGCTCAAAATTGCCACCTTAAGCGTCTTCTTAAAATTAAACAGTGCCGCAAGGCAGTCGTGCCTTGCGGTGAAGTGCACGCTGTGTATTGCGGTAAAGCATACATATTGTGCGCGCTCGTGTTTAAATTGGAAATGTAGCACTGACATTGGGCCTCGTGTGTGCACCTAAATTGTACACGCGCTATCCTCTGCCTCATCAGTGACGATGCGGCAGTCAGTATCGTCATCATCTTCAGCTTGTGTAACAAGCACAGAACAATTTACCTAGTAAAATATATTTTGTGGCAGGCAATTCGCAAGGCATTCAGATGTTAGTTCATTGCAGGATTAATTCAAGATTGTTAAATGGCACCTTCAAATAAACGAAACATGCATATGAGAGGCTTCAGTCGTACTTCAAAATCTGTGCCATGCCTCAAATTGAAAATGATTATAAAGGAAATATATGCTAAGGCTGGGTGTAGATTACCATTCACAATTCAATTACCATTCATATTTTAGAAACTTAGAAAATTTGTAGCTCATGTTTTCCTATCGAATAAGCACAAAAATAACTGTTGAAGAATGGTCTACAATTACTCACACAGTTTGCAAGAAATAGATCTTTGAAATGTATGTCGTGCCAGAACTAAGTGCAAGGTGGTTAGAGGAAACTGGTTATGACCCGACATAATAGCGCATGTTCGAACGTTTTACATGGGCTGCTTGTTGGCAAAATGGGGTGGGAATTAGGTAAGTGCCTGCAGGGATCTGCACCAAGAGACGAAACCTGCTACATCTTTTTCATAAATTTCATTATTTGTGTCAAGCATGCGTGCACTCTTCGTTGTTGTGTTCTCTCAGGGTGCAAGTATATGGTATACGCTTGAAATCCATACGTTACCCCTGCGATTTGAAGATGTTATCACAGTGGACATGAACGTACAATGTAGTTGAAAACGTTGCCGGGCACCAACTTTCTTAACAATCTGAACCCGCTTATACTACAAAAGTTACCACGTGACTTCAGCCAAATAGTTTCTAACTGTTGTGGTTACTGTCAGATAAAAGTAATAATGAGCTAGTTGTGCTTGGACAACAGTCTTGCTTTACTGTATTAAAATACACTAATTTAGTACCTGCATATAGAACTGACCACCTATTTTTTTTTATTTGTGGTCCTATTTGTTACAGTTTACTTTCAAAATATTTCATACAAGGTGGTTAAGTTTTAAGTCCATACAGTGGGCAAATTTTATCAGCAGTACCGCATGCTGTACAATCACTTTTACTTCTCCTAGAAAGCATGGTGTTCCACTATTCCGGTATGTCTCGGCTGGGCTTTTCGACGTCGACGACTGTACATGTCAAACAGTTTGCCAAGTGTAACTACTTACTCCCCCATAACTCTAAATTTTGTCGAGCCATAATAAATAATTGCCAGTAAGAACCAGTTACAAAACCCTTTTTTTATGAAGTGCTCTTTAATCAGGGACCTAACAATTCTGTACATAAACGATGACAGCAACCACTTCTCCACAGATTAAACGATTAGGTTGTACTCATAAAAGCATTAATATAATCAGACTCTTTTTTTTTTGGAAAGTAAATACAATGCATAAATAGTCTTACCAGTCTGTGATTCAATTATTGTCTGATCGTACCGGCTTAAAGCCGGTACGCACCGATGATCTCACCAGAGAAGGATTGGCCACCCTGGTGCAGTATCTGGCCACCCCCTCCCGTAGGCATTCGTCAATTAACTCACGGCCCTCAGTCCCCACCAGCTGCGGAGCAACTGACCACGGCGGCGGTCAGATCTGCAAAGCAGCAGAGGGTGCTAGGAATCTCTGGATACGGACAGGCCACCATTGGAACTTGAACTTAACAACGTTTAACGTTAGAACGTTATCTAGTGAGGGAAGTCTAGCTGTATTATTCGAGGAGCTAGAAGGCATTAAATGGGATATAATAGGGCTGAGTGAGGTTAGGAGGACAGATGAGGCCTATACTGTGCTACAGAATGGGCACGTCATTTGCTATCGGGGCTTGGCAGACAGAAGAGAACTGGGAGTAGGGTTCCTAATTCACAGAAACATAGCTGGCAACATAGAGGATTACTATAGCATTAATGAAAGGGTGGTAGGCATTGTAATTAAACTGAATAAAAGATACAAAATGAAGGTAGTACAGGCTTACGCGCCTACATCCAGCCATGATGACGCTTCAGTTGAAAGCTTCCATGAAGACGTGGAATCGGCAATGAGTAAGGTGAAAACACAGTATACTATAGTAATGGGCGACTTTAATGCAAAGGTAGGGAAGAAGCAGGCTGGAGACCAAGCAGTAGGAGATTATGGCATCGGCACTAGAAACGCCAGAGAAGAGCTACTAGTAGAATTCGCAGAACGCAATAATCTGCATATTTTGAATACCTTCTACCGAAAACGAGAAAACCGCAAGTGGACATGGAGGAGCCCTAATGGCGTAAATAAGAACGAAATAGACTTTATAATGACTGCACACCCAGGAGTCGTGCAGGATGTGGAAGTGGTTGGCAAGGTAAGATGCAGTGACCATAGAATGGTACGGGCTCGAATCCGCCTAGACTTGAAGAAAGAACGACAGAAACTGATACGCAAGAAACCAATCAATGAGTTAGCACTGAGAGGGAAAGTACAGGAATTCAGAGTGTCACTGCAGAACAGGTCCTCTGCTCTTAGCGAGGAAACCAACCTTAGCATAGATACAATGAATGATAATCTGACGAGTATCATCACGGAGTGTGCAGTGGAAATTGGAGGCAGGGTAGCTAGACAGGACACCGGCAAGCTTTCCCAGGAAACGAAGAACCTAATTAAGAAGCGTCAAATCATGAAAGTGTCAAGTACAACAGACAAAATAGATCTGGCAGAGCTTTCGAAGTTGATTAATAGACGTAAAGTATGCGATGTAAGAAGGTATAACATGGAGAGAATTGAGCACGCTCTGAAAAACGGAGGAAACGTCAAAGCAGTGAAGAGCAAACTTGGGATAGGCAAAAGGCGGATGTATGCACTAAGGGACAAAGAAGGCAAAATAACTACCAATATGGATAGGATAGTTAAAATAGCGGAGGAGTTTTACAGAGATCTGTACAGTAGCCGAGACAACCACGACCTTAATACTATAAGAACTAGCAGTAACCTAGACGACACCCCACCGGTAATGATAGAAGTCAGAAAAGCTTTGGAGAGCATGCACAGAGGCAAAGCTGCTGGTGAGGATCGGGTAACATCAGATCTGCTGAAAGATGGAGGACAGATTGTGTTAGAAAAACTAGCCACTCTATTTACGAGGTGTCTCCTGACGGGAAAAGTACCAGAGTCTTGGAAGAACGCTAACATCATCTTAATACATAAGAAAGGAGATGACAAGGACTTGAAGAATTACAGGCCGATCAGCTTGCTCTCTGTAGTATACAAGCTATTTACAAAGGTAATTGCTAGCAGAGTAAAGAAAACATTAGAATTCAATCAACCAAAGGAACAAGCAGGATTTAGAACAGGCTACTCAACAATTGACCACATTCATAATATCAATCAGGTAATAGAGAAATGCTCAGAGTATAACCAACCACTATACATAGCCTTCATAGATTACGAGAAGGCGTTTGATTCAGTAGAAATATCAGCCGTCATGCAGACACTGCGGAATCAGGGCGTAGATGAAATATATATAAACATTCTGGAAGAAATCTACAGGGGATCAACTGCTACCATAGTGCTTCATAAAGAAAGCAACAGAATACCAATAAAGAAGTGTGTAAGGCAGGGGGACACAATCTCCCCAATGCTATTCACTGCGTGCTTACAGGACGTTTTCAGAAGCCTAGAATGGGAACAGTTAGGGATAAGAGTTAATGGAGAGTACCTCAGTAACCTGCGCTTCGCCGACGACATTGCATTGCTGAGTAACTCAGGGGACGAATTGCAACTCATGATTACGGAGTTAGACAAGGAGAGCAGAAAGGTGGGTCTTAAAATTAATCTGCAGAAAACGAAAGTAATGTACAACAACCTCGGAAAGGAGCAGCGCTTTGCGATAGGTAATAGTGCACTTGAAGTTGTAAAAGACTATGTCTACTTAGGGCAGGTAATAACCGCAGAGCCTAACCACGAGATTGAAGTAACTAGAAGAATAAGAATGGGGTGGAGCACATTCGGCAGGCACTCTCAAATTATGACAAGTAGATTGCCACTGTCCCTCAAGAGGAAGGTATATAACAGCTGTATCTTGCCGGTACTTAGCTACGGAGCAGAAACCTGGAGACTCACAAAGAGGGTTCAACTTAAATTGAGGACGACGCAGCGAGCAATGGAAAGAAAAATGGTAGGTGTAACCTTAAGAGACAAGAAGAGAGCAGAGTGGATTAGGGGACAAACGGGAGTTAAGGATATCATAGCTGCAATAAAGAAGAGGAAATGGACTTGGGCCGGGCATGTAGCACGTAGACAGGATAGCCGCTGGTCATTAAGGGTCACCAGCTGGATTCCCAGAGAAGGGAAGCAGGGTAGGGGGAGACAGAAGGTTAGGTGGGCAGATGAGATTAAGAAGTTTGCGGGTATAAATTGGCAACAGCAAGCACAGGACCGGGTTAACTGGCGGAACATGGGAGAGGCCTTTGTCCTCCAGTAGACGTAGACAGGCTGATGATGATGATGATGATTGTAGCTAAACTATCATTGAAAGCCAGAGTCATTTACAAATGCCATGTGAATTCCCGGAAAGTGCTAGGTAGCTTTATATAAATTGGGGATGTCTGTAAAAAAGGAAAAAGCCTACATTTATGTTGAGCAGAAGTCCAAGTGAACATGCATGCATATGTTCATGAACTAGTTCCCTGTAACATGTGGTGCAACAGCTCTGGCTTAAAAGCTTCAGGCAGCTTTTATGCTGCTCCAAAAAGATTTTAGTTGCACCACAAGCTCCGGATATGCCTTTCATGAGTCACGTCACTGTGCCTGTTCAGTGTTTAAAAAACAGGTTTGAAGGGGATGGTAAAAATTTTTTTGAAGGGGTGAGTAGCAGAGAGCATTAATTTATTAAAGTCTTCAATTTTATTATGTTAGCTCTGAGGCTTGCAGGTATGTTAAATGAGCATGGTCATATGAGTAACACCTCATAGGTCAATAATTTTTTGGTTGACAGCAAGGTATGAAGAGACAGGATTATGAAAATTGCAGAAGTAGAAGTAATGAAGTTGTCGAGAAGACTTTGTTAACAGTACATTTACAGGCTTCACGCACAATTTGCTTTCCAGCAGGGTGAATTTACTTTTGCTGATGCTTCCGATGGCATCATTGCACTTCATAAGCACTGGTTTTATGCACTGCACGTGACGATCTTGTTTTTTCAAGGTTCATGTACTGATTAAAAAGTATAGGATCAAGAAACTTACATGCTGTCTTAAGGCATAATCATGCTCACCATAGAGGTAATTGGTGAAATTTTAGTGAGTTGTATGTGGGAGGTCTGTGTACATAACATCATAGTAATCTTGCAATGCTGTAGCTTTATTTGTGTAACGAGTGAAGCTTCTTTTCCTGTTAAAAATTTCTGCCAAGCAAACAAGTTCCAACAGTAGGATTTGCCCTTGGATAATGCAGGTGGTAAGAGTGAGCTTATTCAGAAGCCCTTCAAGAGTACCCACTGAAGGAATTAGTACCTATAGGGCAAAAATTCCAGTGCACCAAGAAGGGCAAGGGAGGACGGTGCAGGTTAACATTTCAGGAGGACATCTTCTGGACATCATCCTTCTCTAGCCACAAGCTTGTATGGCCAATGTTTAGCAGACTCCTACTAACATAAACTAGGTATAAATGTTGCTTTTCTATTGCAAGATGACACACCATATACCTTTTGAGAGTCTCCTCACCACAAGCTCTTACATTAGCCTAAAAATATTTTTTTTCTACGGTGCCCTTTTTTTTGTCCTAAACAGTTGTCTGAAGCAACAATATGCACATTGTGACAGTCTAGCTGGTGACCACAGAGATGGCTCCCGCCATCACGATGTATACTCCACTCAAAATGTAAGACACTGTAAAATCATAGTCCGGTGTGCGTGTATACGACCTTGGACATGCAAGCAGTGACCACTTCTCTTGTGTTCTCTGCACTGGCGAATGCTTGTTGCACACCTGTTCAAGATTGTGACAGTGAAATTAGTTCTGGCAATGCTGTCTCAGAGGTAAGACTGTGTACGCCCTTAGGAACACCATGGTGGAACGAGCAGAGATTCATATCAAATGTAGTAATAAACTGGCAACACCATGGTGATACAAGCACACTTGCATTAATTTATTACATTTTTATTGAGGCAGACATCACACAGCTAAGCCTAGTTGTGATCTCTTTTCATTATTGTCTACATAGTTTTTCCGTTGGTCACAGCACAGGAAGAAAAATTTCTCTGTGGGAGCACCATATTTTAATCTTGCATGACTCCAATGAAGCACTGTGCGAACATATATATTGAAAATGTCAATACTTCGGGTCCTATAAATGGTGAACTGGTTGTCACATTCAGCCGGTGATCCTGCAGGAGCTTTAGCATATACTCTAAGGTCATTTTGCATCAACAATGCCACATACAGTAGTTTAACAATGGTTGTTAATGGGCAAGATGATGCATAGCTTCAGGGAGCTAATTAGGCTAAGGGGGAAAATTATAGACGCCTAAGCACCACTGGAAAAATGAGAAAGCACAGAAAAAGAGCATCGGTCGCAGCTGAACTACAGAAAATATTTACACTGCACCACACATTCGCATCGTCTAGAATTTTCCCTAATAATGTTATACCAACCTGCCTAGCAGCAAGTACTTCTAAGGTAATAAAGTGCAGAATGACACTTGCATAAGACAGGGAACAGGACGCGAGTTAACTGCCATCTATCTTTGTTTGTGCAGGGTGTCTACCAACCTGGGAAAGTCTGGAAATTGGGGCCTTGCTTGAAAACTGTAGGAACTTTGGTAAAACCTGGCTAATTCATGGAAACTGGCGGCAGTCTGTGCCACCATCACAAAAATAAGCATTACCCTTGATCAATACTATAAAAGTCACTCCTTCAACTGCAACTGCAGTGAACAGCTAGAAGAGGCCTAAAAAAAGGCAATGCATAACTGTTTCTTCTTAGTGTACAAACAAAAGGATACACCGACCAAAATAACACAAAGTTTACTGATGTTTGGGCACCTGATATTGTTCTGAATGACAGCCATAAGAAAGGTACATCGTATTTAAATATGACTAGGTGCGTGATGTAAGCACCAAAAGTATATGGTCAGCGTTCCATAAATCTTATTGAGTATATGTGCAGCTGTGTGAATGTGCAGGGATTCCAGGTGCTGGCATGATGCAAGCTTGTTTTCTTCGACCAGAACACGGTTGCTTGACCAGTCAATTTTGAAAGCCTGAATATTCCGCATGTTCAGCGAGGGCATCCAAGGCCACCCATGATTTGGTGACTTCATTTTGAACTGTTGTGTTGTTTAACTCTTTCATTGAAATCACAGGTCTCATAGACTGACATGTTGTCACACTAGTGGCAGACTACAGTGTAAAGAAGACTACAGAAAGTTCGCTCGGCAGCTTATTCTTCCCATTGACTAAAGCATTCCTTAGCTTCCATGTTGGTACATGCACTATTTTGATGTATGTTCCTTCTACATATCACATATCATATCTGACTTTCCAAGCACAGCATTTCTGACATCGGTAAATTTGTGCATATTTGTCGTGGCCACAAATTCGGCTTGGCTTGAAGGCCTTTTAGTTTGGTGCTTATGTTAGAACTGCCATCACAAGAGGTTAGCTGGGCTATGTTTTGCCTTGTATAATATTATTGCTATTATTATTATTATTATTATTGGCGATGCAGCTGCAAACGTCCTCCGCTATGCACTTATTGCAGATATTTCAAGAGTAGCACACTCTCTTCTCATTTCATTTCCTTGAGATGGTGTTATTAAATCCATGAGTATTTTTTATCATTATGTTCATAGAAGAGTACGTAAATGAAGGTAGCATGAAGGTAACCAAAACACGCAACTTAGCTTCACAAAAAAAGCCTACTGGCTTTTTCAGCTTGCCTTTGTTGTACATAGCCTGGTCACTCCTCACAACGGTGTTCATGCTGTCTGAGACGCATCTGGAAGCTAAGTTGCATGTTTTGGTTGGTGACAAGGAAGGCTTCTTTTCAACTCTAGATGGCTCTATGTATAATGATAAGGTAGCCACTGGTTTGGAAAAAAGCTGAATAAATCATTTTCTGAGCAACTGCAGCCAATCAATTTATGTCGATGGACATGCATCTTCACTTTCACATGCAAAGTCTGGTGTTCCCCAGGGATCAATCATGGGAACAGTTTTGTTTTTCATTTACATCAACAACATTGGACATGGTTTGTCATCTACTATCAAATTATTTACATACAACTACATCATTTATAGAAAAATTGACAGTACCCAAGCTAAGGAGTCATTATAGTTGGACCCTAATAAACTCGCATTTTGTGTCACCATGGCAAATTAACACTTTCAAAACGAAGGCCATGACGTTTACAAGAGCACATAAAACAGAAATAAGTCAATATGAAATTCAAGCTCTCCCCATTGAAAAAGTATCCCTATTTAAATATCTTGGAATTCATTTATCTTCTGACCTGCCTTAGAATAAGCGCATCGATATCATAACTAGTGAGGTGTCAAAACCACTTGGATTTATTAAAAGAAACCTTTACTTGGTGAACTATACCTCTAAAATGCTAGCGTACACTACACTTGTCCGTTGAAAGATAGAATATGCATCCATCATCTGGAACCCACATCAATCATATCTCATCGATTAACTAGAATCAATACAAAATGAAGCAGCAGGATTTATCACCAAGTAGTATTCTCGCAACTGCAGCACTACAGATATTACACACTCACTTTCATTACCCCTTCTTGAAACACGCAGACTGTCGTTGCTGTTGTTGCATTTTCATAGATTTCATCCTAGTAAATCTGTCTTTGTAAAGCTTGCACAAACACACCTCATAATATTTTGAAACATATTGACAACCAATTCAAAATACAGCCTTTTTTGGTACACACAATTATGTATCAACACTCACATTACTTCGAAGCACACATCACTGGAACACACTGCCGAGCGACATCGCTTGATTCATTGATCATGCCGCCTTAGTAAACCAATTCAATATTTTCTTGGACATATGACTTACCTATCTGTGTGAGTTTGTAAGTGCATGTATGTGCTTATTTTTACTCTTCTTTCATTGTAAGTATATTTTCTCCTTAAAAATGATAGTCTTGCTTGGGATATTCCAACCCAAAAATTTTAGTCTGTCTGTCAGCAAAAAGGCTCAAGTACGACCACATCCACAGCATCCACCAGTATTGCTCATGTTTCTGCGTTCATACTTGTACGATTGTCAATAAAAAGCAAATATTGAGCATATTTGAGGCACAATATCAACACGTCAATATTGTGCACTGTGTTTATTTATACTAGAAAAGGTATAAATAAGTAATTCTAAGCACTGCAGCTGACAATGCGACGCTTCGCATGGAAAGGCGAGTCTCCTACGCTTTTCTAAGACGATACTGTGCTGCTACCTGTCTTGAAATCTACAAAGTATGGCCTCCAAGATTGCACGCATGCTGCGTGCTGCGTGCTCGCTATAACAAAGGCCATCCTTTCGTTTTCTGAAATTACCGCCAGATGGCACTCATGTCTCACGCAACACCTTCAAGATCCCATTCACCAGTTTTCTTGTGCAAAACATCAAATAAATATTTCTGTCTATTCACTCTTTTCAGGCGAAATACAAACGACATTTTTGGTCAAATATGCAGATAGGGGGCAAATTTTTTCATGGCAATTTTCTGTATATATATTTTTTGCACTATAGCTGTGTCTCTCTTATTGAGTTTTCATTCCTGCCACAATTTTTTTTTTTCCTTTTGCATCTTTGTCTATGGAACTGTATTTTACATTGTTTACCACTTTAATTTTATAATGGCAATGTTCTGATTTGCAAATTTATTGTATAACTAAAACCCCCTGCGTAATGCCTGAATGGGCCTTTAGGGTATATATTAATAAAAAAAAGTGTTGATGCACAAAGCGGGTGACTGAACGAATAAGTTTATGCCCTGTTACTAACGCTTAATCAGGAACATGTAGCGGCAAGTGTGAAAAAAGCAAAAAGGCAAAAACTATCAGTTTTTATTTCAGTGAAGATTCATGTTGCCACTAAGAGCTGTTGTTTCAGAAAAAGACACTTGGTAAATAAATGTTTCAGAGTATATTCAAAAAAATTCGGAGCGTTTGAAGACTTGTGATCCGCTAAAAATTTCTAACTCAGAGTCTATCATCTTATCACTAAGTGAACAACCTTCTTTGTGCCGTAATGCATTCGGTATAGACGTAAAAGATTTATATTATTGTTTGCCCCAATGTGAACATTTGAAGTGTATAAAGCAGTGCATGAGAGAAGATAATGATGAGTTGTTGTTTCAGTGCCAGTGTGGCATCTCTATTGCATCGTTTTTAGAGCTCATGCAGGCCACCTAAATTCTGCCGTTGTGTTTTGGAAGGGAAATAATTTTGTCCAAAAATCTGGTATCTGCATTGAATCATGAATATACCTGTAATTAGTTATATTTTCTTGGGTATGTAGACGGGCAGCTGCAAAAGCATTTCAATTGGTTATCATCACACGCTGTTTGATATGTCCATGACTTCTTATTTCTACTGGACATTAACAATTGCTCTTTACTGGTTGTTAATATAAAGAAAGATGTTAAGGAAAACGAAATGTCAGCGTTTCACTTTGGGGTTTCAAAAAATTGATGAGCTACAGTTTCTCGATTTAAGACAGGCTTTCGTAAAAGATCACATATATAGCAATACCAATCTAGATTCATAAAGCCAATTCTGGCCACTCAACACCACTCAAAACCATACCATACCACTCAAAACCATACAGGGAGCCATTGTGTCAACTTCGCTGGGTGCCGCTCTTCAGAAGTTACGCGAGCACCTTATGGCGCATGCATTTGATGCACAAGTTGCTCGCCTTGCAAATTCTGGCTTTCCGAGTGACGTGATTTGCTCCTTGTCGAAAAAACTTATTTCAAAGATCGAGAAGTTTTATCATTCTGATTCTAGTGCACTAGAAATTAGCAAGAAAAAGAGGCAGGCAGTTATCCCATACATACACAGGATAGCACATGGTTTGAAAAATGTCGGTGCTCGTTATTGCATAAACATGTCATTCTCAGCGTGTAATAAAGTGCATAATGTGTGTACTTTGGTGGATAGAGCATTGTGTCAGCAGCCAGGGAAAGGGAACAAACGTGTCTCCAGTCATGTCCACAGATATGCTCCTTGCACTACTGGCATGGTTTATGGGATTCCACTGTCTTGCAGCTGCGAATATTTAGTTGAAATGGGGCATTACATAAATGTGTGCTTAAGAGAGCATGGGCTAATGCCATCAGATGCTAAAATCACGTCTAATTGGCAGCTCGTTGTAGGCCATGTGGATGTGTGCTCAGGGCTGGGCAGAGATGCCCGAAAAAGTATTCCGGAATGCAGATATCGAAATGTGTGGTTTGGGAAGCATAAAATACAGATACTGAGATAAATTTGTAATTCATGTGACAGGATATTTCAGAGATACGTTTGCAAAAGACAAAAAAGTATTCCAGAGTACATATACTAAAATACTTTTGTCTATGTCGGGGATAGTTATACTCCATACAAACATTTGTTATGTGCAGCATATTATTTAAAATGTGCAGCACATTGAAACTTGCAAATGAAATTCATTTGTTATATTTTCACCATTCTCCGAGTGTCATTAAGGCATTACAGAGGATGCTTACACTGCACATAATTGTTAATAACCACATATTTACAGATATCAGTTGCAATAAAAAACTATGCCATATGAGAGCATCAGTCACACGCATTGTACACTGAAATCCGGAACTCGACAGCAACACTATTAGTTATGCTAGAAGGAGCATAGTTCAAGCGAAGTGCTGGAACCATAAACAAACGAACTTCCAGTTGAAGGTTTGGTGTTTTCTAGAATCATCTTAGAAAAGGCAGAAAGAATTAAGAACGGACAAAACAAGGAATGCGAAAGGAAACTCAAAAAGACCTCTTTCGAATCGCTGTTTGGCCATGCTGGCGTTTTTCAGAAATGCTCTGCAGAAAGAACTATCGTAGATGGCACACGGCACCAAATTCTCTTTGGGTGGTTTGTGGCTTCCGCAATAAGCTCCAGTTTTTCAAATGGGCACTGCAAAAGAAAAGTAAAAAAAACGAGAAAAACAAACACTACTCGTTCAATTGGCATGAGGAA
>WOVY01013187.1:0-25647 GCA_013436015.1 Rhipicephalus annulatus | reverse complement strand
TGTAACAACATCACTACATGCCAGTCCTCATGATATGCTGTGGACCGTTGCGCTAAACTCATCACTTATACCAAATTTGGTATGACGTGATGCCAATGAATGACGAAGGTATGTGACTGGTGCAAATATGATAATCATGAGATGCGTGTCATGTGATAACATGACTACATGCCAAAGTCAAGGCGCCAATACATGTCGACGTGACGCTGTGCGCGTGCTCGCCGGCGTTGCCACGATAGGCGCTGGTCCTGCCATATACTCGTTGACGGCGCCGGGTTGCGTTGCTTTCACGAATGCGCGTTTCAGAGCACCCAGCGTTCCTCCGTCACGAAAAAATGGAGACGCAATGTTGTCTGCGTAACGCATCGGCGCGAAATACACCATGTCCAATTCATGCCGGATGCCGTCCTGCCGCGCCAACGGACTCTGGTTACGCCTGGCGTCAGACTACACAAGTTTCGCGTTTTGCTAACGTAAACATCACTGCGCCCAGCGTGCGCGTGCGTCAACGCTACATGACAGTATATTGGGCTCTTCATGATGCACTCACGGCCATTTTGCTAACTCCACGTGTACCAAATTTGGTGGTACGTGACGTGAATGGATGAGGAAAATATATGGCTGGTGCGAACTTGATAATCTTGACATGCGTGTCATGTAGGAACATGACAGCATACCACGCTCATAGCGTGCTTGCGGCTGTTTCGCTAGCTCCACATACACTTAAATTGCTATCACGTCACGTTAATAGATGACGAAGGTAAACGACACATCTAAACATGATAATCACGACACGGCAGTCATGTACGCCATCATTTACCTCCACCTCGTAAGGTTGCACTGATTTTGAAGTGACATATCAACATTTGTCAATTGTGCTTCGCATATTGTCACAGTGTCGTGACGTGGCCGAAGACAGGAGACTTCGTGTTGGTATTTATCTGTTTATATGGGCGTACCTGTGCCCCAGTAAACGGAAAGTCCGATTACAGCAGCAGTCTTGCACAGATAGCAGTCTCCGACTGATAGCGGCGAACGGAGCGTCAGCCTTCGATCAACATCTGACAAGCGGCGAAGCGCGGTCGGCATTTATACTCTCGCCGTCGAATGTTCTAGCGTTATCGCTGGCGGTGGCGTAGGTTCCAGAACAATCTGTACCGTTCCCACAGTGGGCGTGATCTTATCGAAATGATCAACTACAGTCCAGAACCTTCTCGAAAACTGCAGGCGCGGTTCGCGCTGAGAATCGTGTGGTGTTTTGGGACGATAACAAAAACTTGGGAAATGGAACGTGGCATTGCCCCCCTCTGAATAAAGGCATCATCCCGATGCTTTTAACTAAAGATGAAGGTACAACAATAATGCAAGAAAGTAGAATGAATAAATAATACAAAAAACACTGTTTCAGTTGTTAACGCGGATGAAACGGCTTGAGGTGGCGCGACATGGACGACTTCAGGTCGCGATCGGCGTCGTTGAGAGTTCTTGATGCCATCGGGGACAACCTCGTAATCAAGTGGGCCAAGACGTCGAACCACCCTGTACGGTCGAAGTACCGTCGCAGAAGCTTTTCACTTAGTCCACGTCGGCGTATCGGCGTCCACACCCAAACACGTTCACCGGGCTGGTATTCCACGAAGCGTCGTCGAAGGTTGTAACGGTGGCTGTCGGTCGTCTGTTGATTCTTGATACGAAGACGCGCAAGTTGTCGGGCTTCTTCGGCGCGTTGAAGGTACTCGTTCACATCGAGGTTTTCTTCGTCGGTGACGTTGGGTAACATGGCATCGAGCGTCGTTGCCGGGCTCCTTCCGTAGACCAATTTGTATGGAGATATCTGCGTCGTCTTCTGCACCGCCGTGTTGTATGCGAAGGTCAAATACGGAAGAATGGCGTCCCACGTCTTGTGTTCGACATCGACGTACATTGACAGCATGTCGGCGATCGTCTTGTTAAGGCCGCTCGGTGACGCCGTTGGTCTGTGGGTGGTACGCTGTCGTCCGGCGGTGGTTTGTTTGGCTGTATGTCAAGATCGCTTGAGTTAGGTCAGCAGTAAAAGCCGTTCCTCTGTCGGTGATAAGGACCTCCGGGGCGCCGTGACGTAGGACGATATTTCGACGAAGAACTTAGCTACCTCGGATGCACTGCCTTTTGGCAGGGCTTTTGTCTCGGCGTAGCGGGTGAAGTAGTCGGTGGCTACCACGAACCAATTGTTTCCGAAATCCGACGTCGGGAACAGCCCCAGTAGGTCCATACCAATCTGCTGGAAAGGTCGGCGAGGTGGTTCAATTGGCTGCAGAAGTCCCACCGGCCTTCTCCGTGGTGTCTTGCGTCGCTGACAGTCTCGGCATGTCCTCACATAACGAGTGACGTCGGTGGTAAGACGTGGTCAGTAGTAGCTTTCTTGTATCCTCGCGAGCGTGCGAGAAACACCGAGGTGCCCTGCCGTCGAATCATCGTGCAGGGCCTGCAGAGTTCTGGTCGCAGAGCTGAAGGCACCACAAGGAGGTACTTAGCTCGGAGCGGTGAAAAGTTTTTCTTTTGTAGAAGGTCGTTTTGTAGAAAGAACGACGCAAGTGCGCGCTTGAATACTTTCGGGACTTCGGCAGTCCTGCCTTCGAGGTATTCTATTAGGGCCTTTAGTTCCGGGTCGGCCCGCTGTCGTTCAGCGAAGTCGTCAGTAGTTATCGTTCCCAAGAAGTAGTCGTCATCCGGGTCGTCGGGTAGCGGTTGGTCGACAGGCGCACGAGAGAGACAGTCGGCGTCGGAGTGTTTTTTGCCGGACTTGTAAATGACAGTAATGTCATATTCCTGAAGTCTCAGGCTCCATCGTGCGAGGCGACCTGACGGGTCCTTCAAGGTGGCTAGCCAACACAAGGCGTGGTGGTCGCTCACAACTCTGAAGGGCCTGCCGTAGAGGTAGGGGCGAAATTTCGACGTAGCCCAGATGATGGCGAGGCACTCCCTTTCTGTTGCGGAATAATTTGCTTCTGCTTTGGATAGCGATCAACTGGCATAACTTATAATCCTTTTAAAGTCCGTCAGCCCTCTGCATAAGAACGGCGCCAAGACCTACGCTGCTTGCGTCAGTATGTACTTCTGTCTCGGTGAATTGAAGTAACGGAGGCGTCTGGAGGCGATGTTTAAGCTCCTAGAAAGCGTGTTCCTTTGCCGTCTCCCACTTGAACTCTACGTCGGCCTTGGTAAGGTTAGTGAGAGGATCGGCGATGCGGGCGAAGTTTTTCACGAACCACCTATAATTGGCGCACAGGCCCAGAAATCGGCGCACGGCCTTCTTGTCAGTGGGTGGCGGGAAGTCGGCGATGGCGGCTGTTTTCCGTGGATCGGGACGAACTCCAGCCTTGCTGATAACGTGCCCCAGAAACAAAAGCTCCTCATACGCAAATCTGCACTTTTCTGGCTTCAGTGTGAGCCCGGACGTCTTGATGGCTTGAAGTACAGCTTCAAGGCACCGAAGATGCTCGTCGAAACTCGAGGAAAACACGACGACGTCGTCCAAGTACACAAGGCAAGTCTGCCACTTCAATCCGGCCAGTACTGTATTCATAAGGCGTTGAAAAGTTGCAGGCCCTGAGCAAAGGCCGAAGGGCACCACCTTAAAGTCGAAGACGCCATCCGGTGTTATAAACGCCGTCTTTCTCGGTCTCTTTCGTCGACTTCGATTTGCCAAGAGCCAGTCTTGAGGTCCTTGACGAAAAGTACTTGGCGTTACGGAGCCGATCAAGTGCGTCATCTATTCTTGGGAGAGGATACACGTCCTTTCTTGTGATTTCGTTCAAGCGGTGATAATCGACGCAGAAATGTAGGGTCCCATCCTTTTTCTTCACTAACACCACGGGGTATGCCCATGGACTCTTGGACGGCTGGATAATGTCATCCCGCAGCATTTCATCAACTTGTCTCTTCATGGCCTCACGTTCTCGCGTCGAAACCCTGCACGGACTCTGACGGAGTGGTCTGTCATTTTCTTCGGTTATGATGCGATGTTTTGTGATTGGGGTCTGCCGAATTTTCGATGATGACAAAAAGCAATCTTCGTATTGCAGGAGTAGGGCCTTGAGCTGTTCTGGCTTATCGTTCGGAAGTCTGGAATTGGCGTCGAAAGCTATGAGGGGGGCTTGGTTCTTCTGAGCAGGTTCCGCAGAATCGGCGAAGGTGAAAGCACTGGTGGCTTCGACAATTTCTTCGATGTATGCGACCGTTGTTCCTTTGTTCACATGTTTGTACTCAATGCTGAAATTCGTGAGCATAACTGTGCTTTCCCTCCCCGCAGCTCTGCAATTCCTCTTGCGACGCAAATATTTCGGGTGACCAACAGATGTTGACTGCCTTCAACAACGCCTTCCAAGTAAGGTGATTTAGGAGCACCGACTGAAATAATGACGCTTGAGCGAGGCGGAATAGTGACTTGTTCTTCCAGCACATTCTAGGCATGGTGTCCTGACGGCGTGCGCGGTGGTAGTGCTTCTTCTGTGGATAACGTTATCAACATTGTTTTTAGGTTGATGACAGCACCATGGAGGCATAAGAAGTCCATGCCAAGGATGACATCTCTCGAGCAACGCTGTAGGACTACGAAGTCTATAAGATAAATACGGCCGTTAATGGTGACTCTCGCTGTGCAGATTCCTGCAGGCGTTACGAGATGACCTCCGGCTGTGCGGATCTCAGGGCCTTTCCAAGCTGTCCTAACTTTCTTTAACTTCGCGGCGAACAACCCACTGATGACAGAATAGTCGGCTCCAGTATCGACGAGAGCAGTCACACTGTGGCCGTCCATAAGAACGTCGAGGTCGCTAGTTCGCCGTCTCGCATTACAGTTAGGGCGTGGCATCGGGTCACTGCTGCGTCGGCTTGTTCCGCTGCTTCCATGTTGCGTCGTCCGGCCACCTTCGGTAAGTGAGCTTTTGCCGTCAGGGCTTTGCCTGGTTGGCATTCTGTTCAGAAAGCTCCGTCGCGGTGGCGTCGTCGTCGGAGGATCTTCGGTAGTTTGTCGCACAGCAACCGCACCTCCACCGGTTGCTGCCCTTAGTTTTCCGGATACGGGCTAGGAGACCGGCCCCGCGTTGGGCCAGAGTACTGCCGGGGGTGCGGTGACATGCGGCGGCTGGGCGACGGCGAACGGGAAGGACTTCGTGGTGTCCATTAAGTTCCTGCCAGGTAGTCGGCAATGTCACGTGGTCGATCTCGTGGCTGCGGACGTGGTGCATTGACGGCGAAGCCACGCAGTCCCATCTGTCGGTACTGGCAACGGTGGTATGTGTGTCCGGCCTCGCCGCAGTGGTAGCAGAGCGGGCAGTTGTCAGGTGCACACCAAACGTCCGTTTTCCTCGGTGCACTGCGCTAGCCCGCTGGGGAACGGTAGGACGTCGGTGGGGGTGGTGGCGGCGGTGGCGTCTGGCAGCGGAAGTGCGACGGGGCGGCGTTTTGGCGTGGACGGGGAGGAGCATTGTGGCGCACTGCAGTGGCGTAGCTCATAGTTTCTGGCTCGGGCAGCGGTGTTTGGGGAATTCGAAGCGATTGCCGGACTTCTCGCGCAATGTCGGCGATCGAATACACTTGAGGCTGCGCCGAAGGCAACAGTTTGCGCAGCTCTTCCCGCACGATCGCTCGGATCGTTTCACGCATGTCTTCGGAGTCACTGGCTTGAGCAGCAGCGCATTCTGGAGTTAGGCGACGATTACACTGTCTGGTGCGCATGTCCAGGGTTTTTTCGATGGTGGTCGCCTCGGATACAAATTCTTGGACGGTGTTCAGTGAATTCCTTATTAGTCCCGCGAAGAGCTCCTGTTTACCCCTCGCATGAGGAAACGAGCTTTCTTCTCCTCGGGCATGTCTGGGTCAGCGTGACGGAATAGGCGGGTCATCTCCTCTGTGAAAATTCCAACCTTTTCATTTGGTAGCCGAACCCGGGTCTCAAGTAGAGCAGCGGCCCTCTCTTTGCGAGCGACGCTCGCGAATGTTTGCAGAAATGCGCCGCAGAAGACATCCCACGTTCGGAGCGTGGACTCCCGATTCTCTAGCCAGGTCCTTGCGGTGTCTTCCAGGTAGAAGTACACACGACGGAGCTTTTCTTCGTTGTCCCAGTGCTTGAGGGCGGCCACACGGTCGCATGTTTCTAGCCAGGTTTCCGGGTCTTCAAACGATGACCCATGGAACGTTGGTGGTTCCCTGGGTTGATGAATGACGATCGCGGGCTGGGACGCTCCGGTTGTCATTGTCGCTGCCGTCGGGGTCATGGCCTTGGTCTTCCGCGCCTTGTCTTGTAGAAAACCGTACTCCGGTGGGAGACCTTGCTGTCGGCGGCTTGTTCGCTGCTCTTGGTTGGCGTCGGTGTCTTCTCCACGACGTGGGCTGGGTTCACAGCTTGACGGAGGCGTCCGGTACATGAAAGAAACAGCACCTCCACCAGATGTCACGGTGTCGTGACGTGGTCGAAGACAGGAGACTTCGTGTTGGTATTTAACTGTTTATTTGGGCGTACCTGTGCCCGGTAAATGGAAAGTCCAATTACAGCAGCAGTCTTGCACAGATAGCAGTCTCGGACTGATAGCGGCGAATGGAGCGTCGGCCTTCGATCAACAACTGACAAGCGGTGAAGCGCGTCGGCATTTATACTCTTGCCGTCGACTGTTCTAGCATTATCGCTGGCGGTGGCGTAGGTTCCAGAACAATCTGTACCGTTCGCACAGTGGGCGTGATCTTATCGAAATGATCTACTACAGTCCGGAACCTTCTCGAAAACTGCAGGCGCTGTTTGCGCTGAGAATCGTGGGGTGTTTTGGGACGATAACAATAACTTGGGAAATGGAACGTGGCAATATCATCGATTCCTACTGTACGGGGGATCTGCCAATTTTTTGACGAGTGGTCCATGGCGATTTTCGGGAACTAGTTGTGCGAACATTCGTGTCTAATGGCCGATTTCCGTGCGGGCGCTTTTCGGCTCTTTCAAAAGTTGCAGGGCTGTACAGCCTTTGGCGAAACTGATGCGAGGCGGTAGCTGCGAATTGCCGCCTGCGTGCTTTGTGGGCGATACTGGGCCGAATGAGACGAGAGATCCTCGCGTTCCTTTTCGAGCAGCTTTTCTTTCATGGGGAGCACGAGATAGTGCGGCATTGGTCATGCCCTTTCGTCAGCATTGAACACGAAAGGGGACAACTTTTTTTTCGGCCGACGTGGTGCTAAGTAGCTCCACTGGAGTAGTTATGCATGATTTCGTTTTAATCAATTGTGATTCATTTCATCTATTGTATCATTTTACCATTCATTGTATCATGATATTACGTTGAGTTCTTGTGCACACGTATGCCAACATTGTTATGTATATTAGGGCAATGAGGTCTTCATCACAACGTAGTGATGTTTTTTCTAAAAGTTAATTGTGTCACTGGGACAGCTTATTTCACTGCTATAGTAGAGTATGTATTGTGCTTTAAAGCGTTCTTAGCCTATCTAAGCCATGGAGTTACGAAATATACACTATAGAGGAAGCTTTGGCGCTTGCCTCTATGGGAGCTGTAACGCATAGCGATTCAGTGAGCACAGATGTGCCTAGACTTTGTACTTTATGTTTGATCTCGCTTTTACGCTCCACCACCTCATCTTTTAGGGTTACCACTCCTAATTGGGTCACCAAATGAAAAATGGTTTGTTCTTTGCTTTGAAACAAAACGACAACGCAGCAATAAACGGAGCCACAAGTGTGTTCGCTATCCGCGAGCACGAAGACTAGGCAAAGCAATGTCATACCCATAATTTTTATGTTCACTCAACGATTGCAGCACCAGTGTCCCCTCTGTTTTTTTAGAAGCTCGGTGATCTAAGCATTTTGTACAATTGAGGCGGCTCCCTGCTCGCCCCTAGTTGAGTAGGAAATCGTCGAACGTCACTTGCCTACTTAGTTATCGTTGAAACTACAAATTACCTGTCATTCTAGAGAGCTGTTCAGTCGAACTTACGCGACTTCACTCGTTCTATAGGCATGTCGTCCCTTCCTGCTTGTTTACTTCCGAAGAGCGGTTGTCGCGCTCCCATGTCAGGGCAAATAGTGGTTCGAAATATCGCCGGTTTTTTTTTTAAACGGAAGGCCAGATTACCACATTCTTATATTAAAGTACGTATTCTCGCTACTACTCCAATCGTTTTGTTTTTAACAGATTTCACAAGATCTCGGCTGCTGACCCGAAGGTCGCGGGGTCGATTCCCGGCTGCAGCGGCTGCATTTCCGTTGGAGGCGGAATTGTTGTAGGCCCGTGTGCTCAAATTTGGGTGCACGTCAAAGAACCCCAGGTGGTCGAAATTTCCGGTGCCCTCCACTACGGCGTCTCTCATAATCTCATGGTGGTTTTGGGACGTTAAACCCCACAAATCAATCAAATCAATCAACCTTTCACAAGATTAGTTAAAGAAAAACTCATTATAGGTTAGACAGCGCAAAGCAGCAAATAAAAAGGAAAGAAAAGATGTAGAAAAAACCAAAGACGTGGACGCCTGGGAAAGAGCAACACATAAGCGTCGTGCCGTGGTACCACTCAATGGTACCACCGTTGTCTATACGTGCCACCGCATACAAAAGTCCTTGGTCCGAAAGCTTGCGCACGCGTCACCGTACCGTACACTCGTTTACACCGACTTTCTCTTGTCTACCTTTTCCCAATAGCCGAGGTGCTCAAATTTTCCTTCACATATAGTGCTCAATGTGCATGCAATGGCTGCAAAAATAGTGCTCAATGCGCATGCCAATGGCTGCAAATAAGGTATTAGAGACAAGAGCATTCGGCTTTTAGCTAACGCGCGCGCTGCGATCCCCATTAGCAGCCATTGGCATGTACATTGAGCACTATCTGACAAGAAAGGGTTGCTATATTATACTCGAGGGTGTAACCTCCTTAGTTTTAGAAAGGTTTAGCGAGCATCGAGTCGCAGCGCCATTGTGACGTCCCCGCAAACACGGACTGAATCCCGGTCCTTTCAAGATGTTTTCGCTCGTTTCTCAAACCCACGCATAAAAAAGGGAAAAAGAAAACCTTCGGCGTAACGAATGGGCATTCAGGAGTGAAGTACAAGGAAGGATTATTTCTACAATTCTCGCGGGCTCCCCGCGCAAACACGAGAACCGGGCGGCGCCTTGTCGTCTACAGACAGTGTGACAGCGTACCGTGGCAATAATATGAGCGCACCCTTTAGATTTGTGGCGTGGGGGAGCAGCAGAGCACCTTTTGTTGGTTCGGGGAATGCGTCCCTGCCGCAACGCCTGTGCCGAGTCCAGTCTGACTTTCCGTCAGCCTCCGTGGCTCCAGGGCTCATTACTGCGTTCTGCGCGGATGGCCACCCACGGCATTGAATGACGAAGAAGCGGTGGCTACGGAGAATTTCGCGGGAGACACCAAGCTACATGGAGACGTCGAGACTCGTTCTGGACATCAGTTCTCAAGTACCAGAAACTGGGACAACTGGTTCGGCCGAAAAAATATTGGCACAATATCGCAAACTCCGGACGTTGGCCGTTATAGACGACGCACTTTGTCGGAAGCATCCGGACCATTGTTCGCCCATAATTAAAGTGTCTTCGGACGTCTCGCTCATCTCTCTCGCTGAGGCTTGAGTTTGTGCATTGTTACTTGCTCGGCTTTGTTTGGGAGAGGGTATTCTACTGATGTGGGCCACGGAAGCAGTCGTCGAAGACGACACACTCCGACTGACAAGAAAATATGCCGCATCGATAGTGGCGATTGGTTTGGTGCCCCGGTAGGGCGGAGTCGGGTCCTACAAAAAGGGACTACAAGACGATACAAGGGTGTCAGAGAGATACGATGCGAAGAGAGTCAGAGAGATACGATGCGATGAGCTCGAGATGGTAGAGAGGCAAGGACGGTACAATGAGGAATGAAAGTTAGGGATAGAAGGCGATTGAATGGAGCATTGCGAAAGAGGGCTAAGATGGGAATCACTGAGAGGCACGACGTAGGTGACGATGACGAAGACGATGGAGACGCTGACGAATTGGACAGATCAGACCTCGACGCCAAGAACCAATCTTCGGCCCCGATTCGAGCAGCCAACTCGGAGGCCCCTACTACATGGACATTCTGTGAGACGAACTTTATGCACCCTATTTAAACGGGCTTTGCAGGATGGGATACGCCATATTGAGAGATTGCGTGGTTTTATTAATTATTGACTTCATCATTTGTGTCGTCCTGTGTTTACTCTGTATTGAGGCATCCTTGTATTGTAACCGTCTGTTTCATGTGTCGCGAGTGTTTGCTGATGTGTAACAATTTCGTGTAACAGAGATGTCATTCACGGACAGTATGTGTGTACGCCATTTGCACTTGCTATTGAATTAAATGCGTCCATGATTAAGAAAAGATCGTGACGTCTCTTACTTCCCGGCCCCAGCACGAGTCCCTGTATGTGGAAAGTGATTGAGACACGTAGCCAAGAGGGAACTGGATAGAAAAAGGGTTGAGTGTTCTTCCCTCTCTTTGGCAATCAGTGGTGCAGCGGCGGACGTCTCAAGTGGTGGCAGCGGTGGGATTACTGCTGGGGCAACGGTGCGAGATTTCACCCTCGTACTAGGGAAGGAGAGGCGGCAAAATGAGCGAGCAAGCTACCAAGATGACCGACAGAGATGACCCACTAGAAATAAGCGCGTTAATACTAGCGGACATGGTTCCATCGTTTATGGGAGGTGATACGGGTCCGCATATTGGAGTTTTTTTGAAAACTTTGGAGCAGGTTTGTCGATTTTGTGGATGGCGGGATAATTAGCTGCTCTGCATAGCACGATGCAAGATGGTAGGCGCGGCGCACGATTTTGCGTGGTGGGATGATGGCGTCACTGCGGCTTCAACTTTTTCTGAGTTCAAATATTTGGCCCTCAAGAGGTTCGATACGGAGCCACTTATCCTCAAAATGGAAAGGTTTTTAAACGCGAGGCAGAAGGCAGATGAGGAGGTGTGGTCATTTGTGAGTCACTTGCGTATGCTCGGGACTGCCACCCTGGCGAGCTCCGATAGTCAGGATCCGGTGAAAGCTTCACTGCGTCGCGAAATTCTAGCCGAACAATTGCTCTCGCAATTTTTATTAGGTCTGAGGGATCCAGTCCGCAGACCTGGGCCCGGATTCACAAAACTCAATTACGAAAACATTTTTGCGCAAGAGAAATTTTGTTGCGTAAGTCGATTCACGAAACGAAAAAAACGTCGTAAGAGGCCATCGTTGTCACATCGGCCGCTGCAAATAAAGCGCGCTGTGACTGCCCGGGAACATGTCAGCGATGGTGATGCAGTTGCTATATTTGCTTACGTCACCGAAAAGTGCTCGTAAGTGGATTCACGAAGTGAAATTGTGCGTAAAAACAGCATGGCTGAGAGAAAATCCCAAGAGTGGTCAGGACCACTCTTAGGAACAATGTGGCTACTTAGAACTTGCTGCCGCAGCGGTATACTTTGGTGCCCTGGCTGGTTTTGAGTTAATTCACGCCCATCAAGGGCTGCCTGATGACTGCTGGTGCGTTTTTATTTCTTTCGGCGCTTTGAGCTTCGCGTGTTGTTTCCCTTGTACGCAGTGGATGGTGTTGACAACCACCATCGTCCAATAGGTTCGAAGTCGCAGTATTTGAAGAATTCTATTGGGCGTCAATGGCATAAAACTACGCATGTAAAGATTTGTGGTTGGATGAAAACCAATGTGATACGTGAATGGTTGGTGCATTCGAACGCGACATGGCATAGGATCTACCTTATTTGTTATGTTGTTGTGTTGCGCCCCATCTCATCCAATTAAAAGTGCGACTCGAGATCCTTGCCTCATTGGTGGAAATTACCACCAAAGAGGTTAATGGGAGCACATTCTTTGCACGCTATTGGAAATAAAATCGAGAGGAAGTTTTCAGTGGGTGGTTCCTAAAGTTTGTGCTCTAGTGTACTTTCATTGGCTCTAACTGTCCAATGGTTGCGACCTCTGAAATACAGCTGTCGATACACTTTGGGACGATCTGGAACAAAGCGTACTTTGTAAACCAAAGCGTATTAGGGGTGCGCATGATTACGCATGGAACTACAAACAAATCATGCATCTTCACCTTCACTGTTCAGACACCGATATGGACCGTGATACTATGGCAAGCAATCAGAATAAAATGACCCTAGTAACTTTGTATGACACCAAAAATACGCAAACCCTCACGATTCTAGAGCAACCCTTGGCTGAATTCATCCCTGCGTCAATTACCAGCCATTTAACTTGGCGCAGGAACATCATTCAAAGGTAGAGCGAGCCACTGACATGT
Organism: Rhipicephalus annulatus; assembly: GCA_013436015.1. Classification (NCBI taxonomy): domain Eukaryota; kingdom Metazoa; phylum Arthropoda; class Arachnida; order Ixodida; family Ixodidae; genus Rhipicephalus; species Rhipicephalus annulatus. Next base: position 13,331 of record WOVY01013187.1, on the reverse strand, counting down.
ATTTTGTGCGACGTAGCGACCACTTCACCTGAGAATAATAGCGTTGCGAAGGCGAATCCCCTGTCGCATGCTCTGATCGAAGCAGACGACAAACGCGAGCAGACGATGGCTTGGCCGACAGGCACAGCTTGTGATTGGTTGTGAAGCAATACCCTCTACATCAGCTCACTCCGTGACATTGCCAAAACACTTCTTTCATCTGGCACGCCTGTCCTGTTCGTCATATCACCCCTCTCGCACATAAGAGAAAATTTTTTCACGCCGTTAAAATAGTGCAAGTACCTTCTAAGATCTCTCTTATCATCTCATGTGCTGCGCAGTTGTCGAAAACAACATGGCGTCGTAAACAGCATATCGGTCGGTGCGACTTGCAGCAAACGCTTCTCGCACGAGTTACTTCAGCGTGTGACCGGATGTGTTGTGATTACAGCAGCTCTTTCGGTGCGTGTAAGCAGTGCGGAAAGCTGTGGCAGTGCAATGGTGCACGGTGAAGCGCAGCGAAGCCTGTGCGTCGGTGTGGTTATCAAGCGGGGATCGGCGTCGATGTATCGACGACAACTGGCACTCGAGAAGCCTGCAATGTGTGTTTGTGTGCCGGTAACAGTTCGTTCGCTTGACTTTCCAGTCTCTCAGTTTGGTGCTGTGCGACATTTCGGATTGACAGCGTTTTGACACGTTACTTGAGTGACCCCAAGTACGTACGGAAACGTATGAACTACGCGCTCGGTTCTTGCTTCGCCACTAGTTAGCCCGCACGCTTCTATTTACTTAAGAGCAATGTACTGTTCGGGAGTGAAACGATGTTCGTTGTGAACAGTGGTGCTGTGTTGACGTTCCAAGACTTGTGAACAAGTTGTGCTCGTGTGACCGAAACTTGAAAGACAGCGTTGATAACTGTTTTGCCCTGCGAAGTCGTAGTGGGGCAGCTTGGCGCTTTTGTTTGTTAAGTCGTCACTTCTCCTTTTTGTGATAACCATAGTCCTAGCGCTGTGATGTGATCAATCAAAACTGCGAGATGCTACATTCTGTTGTGGATCGTGTTACTTTAGAAGCGCGCCTACACTGTTCTTCGGTAACAAATTGAGAGTTCTATGTGGCAGCGAGAGCCCGTGAACGTCAAGCTTCCCTCCAGCCCCCCCAAAAAGCAAAGATTTCACCGGTGCCTTGCTTTGGATGAAGTTGTAGGCCAATATCGCCTAACTACAGGTTTCCGAGTTCGTCTGGCCATCGTTTTGCACGGCACTAGAGCCTTGACAACAGCCGGTCATGGCTAGTTCTTAAACTTTATCAATGAACGTGCACGCCTGGCCAGCCCTTCATTGCTGTCATTGGCAGCTTCCAGTCTGCAGATGCCCTTTGCCTGTTCGCCGTACTTGGTTCCTTATGACACCGACGGCCACTAAATGCTGCCATCGGTGAGTTCACCTTGCAGAACTAAATTTCACCGGTACTATAATTCACGCAGTTCTATAACGTGTGCAAGTTTTTAAGCCCATCAGATGTAATGTTTCTCTATGGTAAGTTGAAGCATGAAAAATTTACTACTACTGTTATATACATACATATATTATGGAGCAAATACATAAAAAGTTGTTTGTGATTTGATACAAAGAGCTCTTGTTTGATTATGAGGTTGGGCCTGTCGATTGACCACGTTTGATAGTTAGAAAGTTAATGTGAATTTATTTTTCAGTAGCCAGGTTGCACTTAAAAATTTATGTTATTTTGGAAAATTAGTTTTATAGACGAATACCACTGTGGTAGTACTATACTTCAGTAGGACATATATATTGCGGTACGTAAATTTTACATGAGGCTTCAGTTTATTTCAAAGTGATTATAGCAGACTTTGGTCACTTTAACGAAGTGATAGCTTCCTCAAATAAGTATTAGAAGTGAGTGCTTTTAATGATTGTTTTTAAATATCTCGTTTTTGGCTCTTCACAGATCGCAGAGATTGGTTTGTTAAGGTCCTGTGATGCATCGGTTGCACATTCTGGCACATCAACCCTCATCATTACTTGGAGCACCTGTACAAAAATAGGAAGGACATGTTCTCCCTAACTGTGCAAGCCTATGTCACTGCTCGGACTGTTATCATTCAGCGGATGTGGCGTGGAAGCATGCATGGCAGCCTCATCTGGAAGGACTGCAATCTGCTTGGGAGCTTCGAGGGCACAAAACTGCCTAACGGCTGGCTGCAAGGATAGCTTTTCTTTAATACAAACGATTACGTGAACACCACTTACTGTGCACAAATTGAAAACCCAAGCATGGTTGCTTTCAGTGGATACCTGTAATATTCTTACACATAATTCTTATTCAACAATTATAGAACTAAATTGCAAGATAATTGAGAATGCTGAAAGCTGAAAGCCTGCAGCTTATGAATGAAACTCCAATAATCTGAGACTCAAAAGCTTGTGCTTTGAAACGAGCACAAATACTTTGATTCCTTATTGAGCTCTCCAGCTTGTGACTCCCTCTGTGGATCAAGTGCTCTGGAAGGAAATAGCAAGTGGGTGAAAATTGCCTGGCTGTTCACAACTTGCAAGGAGAAAGACCTATTGAAGAAGCCTCAGATGACATAAGGCCAGTAACTGCATCTTTTACCTAATGTAGCTTTTTCTCTCTCAGTGCTGTTGCTTGTGTTTCAGCCGAACATGTTCACCACGATTGCATAGTGATATATATTTTTCTACAAATTGTACCTGACCTAAGTATGCATTGTTGATCTCTAAAGATGACGTTCAGTGTGTTCCAAAGCCATGGCTTCTCATTTCTCTGACTGTGGCTAGCCTATTTCAACAGCAGAGCGATGCAGCTAGCACACATGCAATCCAAGTCATGGAGCGCTCCTTTGGTGTACTGTGCAGGACGCAGCATATCCATCCGGCAAGACACTGGTATCAACAATAATGGTGAGTGTTGGTGGCACCTGTAGGAGCCCGTTGTGTTTGTTGTGTATGATTATTTTCCCTGATGAAGTGAATTTTTGAAAGGTTTTCTTCGTTTAGAATAATAGATGTCAGAAACAAGCACACTCATAATCCACAAGTTCTTTGTGTCTTTTAGACTGCCCATTTGCTCCTATATGCGGTATGGTGAGCTGGCTATGTTAGATAACCTTAAAGTTATCAACATTGGCTGTTGTGTTGTAATGCAGTCTAACTTGTGTTTCTTAGTGAACTTATTTGTGGTCTACTTCTCGCACCTAGTGTAAAGTCGAAATAAAAGAAACTTTATTGGCTTTTTATGCCTGTCAGAAGTTTCATGCCTTCATCTATAACATCGTGGTTTTGCTCTTGTATCATATTAAATATATTTTCAGCCTTCACTGTTTGTGTGTGTGTGTGTGTTGAGGCTTGTCATTGGCTTCTGAAAATACAATATCTGTAAATATGAGCACATAATTGACAACTATACACTCTTGCATGTAGCATGGTTGTAACAATGATCTGTATTTTTCTAAGTTCCAGCAGTAACAAGGGGTTCGGTGCTCCACGGTCATGTACAGTGTATCAAGAACAGAGCACAGAAGACCAACAAGTATAAAGGGACTGCCAGTGACTGTTCTCCTGCTCAAAGTTTACAACAGCAGAAAGAGCACATTGTGATGTCAGGAGCAGCTGCTGCTTAACTTCTTAGCAGTGCATTATTCAGCAGTTCCTTTGCTTGCATTCGAAATTATTTAAATTTTGCATGGAAGATACCAAACTATGACACTAATTTAAAGGCTGCTGTAGTGTTAGTGGACAAATATTTTTGAGCTGAAGTTTTTAACATCTGTGTTAAGTGCCTGCGTGCCTCTACATTTGCATGCCAGAAATCACAGCATCCATGGTCGCCAATGGTGACTGTGTTTGCATTCTTTGTAGTACAATAAGTAAAGCCATGGATGCAGTAATCATGTACTTAGTCGATGTAATCCTTCAGTGTACACTCATTTGTATAGCACCAATGATGCCATGAGTGTATAAGCTCTGGGAAGTGAATTTATGTGGATTATTTTATTTGGAAGGAAGAGGATCATCACTACTCCTAGTATATCTTAACAGTAGATTTTAGTGCTTGGGTATTATCCCACTGCCTGTCCGTCCTTCAACAGTCTACTTATCTACTGTGTAAGTGTAACTTTTTAAATGTATACTTTGCTCGGATAGGTTTGTTCATAATGTAATGCAAGTGACTTATCATCTATGCAGCTCTACTCAGACTAGAAATAAAAGTATTTATTTTTATATGTAGCTATAGCATGCATTCACTTGTGTTTTTCTAGGTGCCTGTACAATTGTTTAGCCCTACAAAAGTACTGGTATACTCTAATATTGAATCTGGCATCTTGAAATAGTTTGTTAGTGGAAGTAAGAATGTGTTTACAACCAATATTACTATCCTCAGATGAACTGTGAAAACTCTGTGGAAATTTATTTACAGTTTTTGAACGTTGTGAAGGCAAATGTTATGTTCTTTGTGGTCCCTGTTTCATGCAAATGACCCATAATTACTTGGCAGTGGCACAGTATTAGTTGTTATTTTACACATATGTACTGAGCAACATCGCAGTTGAGGCCAGCAGCAAGACATACATGCAGTGCACTGGAGCATCACCTCACATAGTGTACAGTCTTTGCCCACCAGTAAACTCAATATTTTTTCAAGCAGACTAATAGACAGCTGTATGGGAACTGTGTTGGTGTGCAAACTTTGAAGTCTTCTTGAAGAGTGTTTTTCATCATTTTTGTCCAAGTGAAGTAACTACCCAAGGCCACAACTGGTGGGAATGTGGTGGTTTCCTCTCTCCAAAAGCACTCCTACCAGTTGCCTCAATGTTAGCATGGGGTGAATTCACAAACTGGAAAAATAATTGGGCTTTGTTTTCTCGGCCGAAAGAGTCACTTCCACCGTTGAGCCACAACGACGCGCCAGAATAGAAACTTTTAGCTAAATAAAGTTGATTCTCCTTTTGAGAATTGTTTTGGGGAAACGAAATGGCACCTATAGCTGTCAATATAAACACTGTTTGCACCAAGGAGCTTAGTAGCTTATATTTGTATTATTCATGTATTGTCTAGAATTTACTCGCGCTGTGCCAACTTTCAGCCCAAGTGTCCTAACATGCTTTGTTAGTGGCTTGTGAATGAGCCAAGCTATGTAAATAGAGTGATATTGCAGACATGTACAAAATATTGATGCACAGCCCTTTTCTTTAGCATGACATTGTCAAGGGCTTTATTCTTGTGTTTTTTATAAAGAGTGCTTGTCACTGGGCATCAGCGGAAAACTATGCATCAAGCTTTTGCGAGATGGTTCGAGAAACACCGTGTTCAGACATAACAGTGCCGGTGGATTTCTCTCGTAAGTTACTTTCTGTAGTATATTCAAAATGAGTTTATTAGAATTGTTCTTTTATAGCCATTCATTTTAATATTTACACCTGAGTGTGTGTATGTATGTATGTATGGGTGTACATATGTATATGTGTGTGTGCGTATATGTATGCATGTATGTATGTATGTATGTATGTATCTTTTAAATGAGAATCCGTTTATCATTGGTGAGTAAGTTTGGTAATGATATGGCTGAATTTGTTTCTAGTTATTTCTCTTTTGAGCCATTACATATTTCAATTTATTTTGTACTGCATAAAAATAAATGTAACCTTACACAGAATATGTGTGTTCGAAGAAGTTGTTTTATTTACCAACCTACACTCATGGGCAAGAAATTGGGTAAAATGGAACGGACCTGCGAAGATTAGTTTACAGCATAGCTACTCTACATGGCATATCTCGTACACATAGCGTTGGTTGAATATGTCGATTTCAACCTTTCAATTTTAATCAGAATAAGCAAGCTATCACCCGTGGTTGTATATTTGTGTGATATTTATGCATACTGTGATACCGGTTCGCAATTACAATTAAGGTCACAAACCTAGTCAAGCTGAATACACAAATTTTGTCCATGCACCTTTCATCTGCACTGGAACTGTTGTTAATAAAAATAAACTTCCGTTTAGAAATTTATTTCAGTAACCAAAAGCAGGGTATCTCTTTATCACACAAATCAAATTGCCATTGTTCTGTTCCATTCTGGACAATAGGGGAACCTCTCAGCAGAACTCGATTAACTGCTATAGTTCATTTTAACCATTGACAGCGACATTACACTGAAGCGTGCAGTATGACAAATAGCGGGAGAGAAGACACAAACTAATCACTCTGTTCGCGTCAGCGCTAACTGTCCGTGCTCTTTGGTCTTGCTGCATGTGATGATACCCCCCAAATTAGCACGAAAGCGTGTCCCTACAAAGGCAGTCAACTTGGCTGCAAGCAGTTAGCTCACTGCATGTGTAGATTTTCTTCAAAACACCGTGAAGACTGATTGCTGGTCGAATATCCAAACACGTGAAAAGTAATATACCAGGTATACTTCGGTATTTCAGCACTGGACACTTTTGCGATAAGAGAGAATGGAGGAAAAAATTATGAACCCTGAATTGTTTAATTTTTGAAGGAGCACAATACAGCGCTTTTGGGTCAAAAGGGGAGTGAAAGAAGCAAGTGCGAAAGCCTACTTCTCAAAAAATTAGTACCCGCCACCACGCATAATGTCAGGCCGGGCAACCTCTTGAAAAAAAAAAGTTCCCAGTGATTCTGCGAATCGAACCAAGTACCTCCTAGATTGTAGTTGAGCGCTGTAACCGCTCGTCCACTGCAGTTTTTTTTTTCTTTATTGCCTTCTTGACTACAGGTCAAGCTAATATGACAATCACTATCACACGTGTTTCATGCGTGACAACGCGTCAAACAAAGATATTACATCTTCATTACAGTCAGTAGTCTTATACACATCTCGCACTTTTATAACAGCTTCCACGAAACACTCATTAACGGATAGAACCCTCACATCACAGTGTCTGTACGATAGCATACTACGCCAAACCGAATGAAGACCAAGTACAAATATAACATCCAAATTTTGCACAGAACTATCACAAGGCAAAAAACGAATTCCATATGAAGTAAGAGGTAAATCTTTTTTTAAAGTTCTCTGTAAAATGTCCCAAAAGAAAATAGCGTTCTTACAATCAATAAACACATGTTCAATGGTCTCAGGTTTGTTACACAGGAGACAGCTGCTTCCCCATGGTACATACATCCCTCTCTCTTCAAGCCACGTTTTTACTGGCAAGGTTCCCGTATGAAGTTTAAAAAAGAAGGTTTTCACATTGGGTGGTATACACATGTTTTTCACTCGCTTTAGTACGTCATGACCATATGATTTTTCATACCTTGAACGGTACAGGGGCACAGGAAAAACATTCTGTATTAGGTCTTTCATAAGGCGCTTTCTTTTCACATTAGTTAGGTAATCCATCGAAAACCTCGCCCTTAAGAAACGATATGAGAACACAACTTCGCGCAAGAACGGTGACAAGGTGTGTCGTTCTCGCCTGTCGGAAGATACAAAGAAGTCAGGCATGTGGTGTAACAGCGTTGTTTGAAATAACGAACGTAAAAAAGAGTCTCTCTGGTCTCTAATGAGCAGGAAGCGTGATATTACTTGGTTAAGAAACAGATGGCACAGAGACAGCCCTCCTTGCTTAACCCGCCGAAACAAGTTCGTTCTAGATGTTCTCTCCCACGTAGAGCTCCAGATGAACGTGGCGAATACCCTGTGGACTTTGTGAATGGTTTTACGCTTACAACTAAGTACTTGCAAAAGGTACATAATTTTAGCAGCCAGAAACACGTTGCATACAGCTGACCGAGAGAAAATTCATAAGCCACGACCGCCCCATCCTTCGGCGGTCGCGCGCAGTTCTTCAGCCTTTTCAAGCCAAAATGCTTCACTGTCTTGATACCTGTCCATTGGTACCCCAAGGTAACGACTAGGCGTCGTGAGCCACTGAATATTTCCAAAAGAACTGGGCGTAAGGTCCCAATTACCATGCCATAAACCAATGCTTTTTTCTTTGTTCATGAAACTTCCACTCGTGTCACAAAACCTTTGAGTGATTTTTAATAACGAAGTGACACTCTCTCTATCAACTGCAAAAAAGGCAATATCGTCGGCGTATGCCAAAACACGCACTTCACACGACTGCAACCTGAAACCATTAATCCCTGCATGGTGAATCACTTTCTGACACAATGGTTCCAAAAATAGAGCGAAGAGCAAAGGACTTAAAGGACAGCCCTGGCGCACGGAGGAAAGTACTTGTATGCGCTGTGAGAGTTCTCTATTACAATTAAATTTGTGGTTGAATTTTTATATGCCAATTTAATACCTTTACATATGATCGCACCAAGACCAACGTACTCAGCTAGCATGAAGAGTATATTGTGTGGAACCATGTCGAAAGCCTTGGCTAGATCAATTTGCAACATAGCTACTTTTAGAAGCGCAGCGTCACAATACTCCAAAATGCTCCTGGCAACATGAATATTCGTGAATATGCTCCTACGCTTGATGCCACAAGTCTGATGTGACCCGACCAACTTGTATATAACTCCTTGCAACCTCCTAGCCAGAACTTTCATAAACACCTTATAATCTACGTTTGTTAGCGTGATTGGCCTGTATCCTGTCACTTTGCGTAAAACATGTTGCTCTTTCCCTTTAGGAATCAGCACGGTGTGTGCTCGATTAAACGATGGAGGCAAAGCTCCGCGATCTAAAGACTCTGAAAAAACCTCATGCAATGCGGCGGCCATATCCTCCTTGAACGCCTTGTAAAAGGCGGCATTAATGCCATCTGGACCAGGTGATTTGCCCATGCCGAGATCATCGATAGCCTTCTCAATTTCCCCTATACTAATAGACATTTCCAATAAATTTGTGTCCTCAGCTTTAAGTGTCGGCATTTCTATCAAGAACTCATCTACAAAACCCGGCTCCTTTGGTTCGCGATAAGCAAACAAGTCCTCATAATAGTTTTCAAAAGCTTTCATAATATCTTTATGTTCTTTCAATATTTTACCATTCCATTCTATCTCTAGTATGTCGTGAGCTCGAGCATATGCCTTTTCATCTGACAAGGCTCGCTTTGTCGGGGCTTCACCTACGAGGTATCTCTCAGCTCTTGCTCGTATAATTGCGCCTTTATATTTATCTTCTTCAAGACATTCAATCTTGTTTTTGACAACCTGCAGTTGATGTGTGAATAAGCCCGGGTTTTCTGCTTCAATATTCATTAAATCATTTAGCTCTGCCCGTAGCTCACGTTCCTGTTTTCGAGCTTGATACTGCATGTAGCAACCACACTCTATTGCATTCATTTTTATCTTTTGCTTAAATAATTCCCATCTTTCCGTGGCACTCCTTTCTGCGTTTTTGAAAAAAATTCTCGATTTCCTTCTTTGTCTTATCTACAAATCCTTCGTGCGTAATTATCTTAGTATTCAGTTTCCATGTTTCCCATACAACCTTCTTTTTGCACTTTCTACCTATCTCAAACAAAACTAAGCAATGATCACTGAAGGAAACAGCATAAACGTCATAGTTCTGACATAAAGGTACTATCTCAGAACAAACATATGCTCGATCTAGTCGTGCGTGACTCGAACCTTGAAAATGTGTGAAGTGCTGGCGACTGCCACCCATCGCAAACAGAGCTACGTCATGTAAAAAGTACTTATTAAGGCTGTCTCTAAGCAACCCAACGCTTTCATCTCCTAATTTAGCAGTATACGTGCAATCTTCTTGGGTCAAAACACAATTGAAGTCACCCAACAGAACCACACATTTCTGACATTCAAAGTACGCTTGAATTTCCCGAAAAAACAAACATCTGTCTCTCGAATTCGTAGGTGCGTATACACAGATAACTCTAAATTTAGTGTTCCCGTAACAAAAGTCACACAAAACGAAACGCCCATGTAGGCAACTTTTGACCTCTTCCACTACAATACCAAGAGAGTTCTTGACAAAAATAATACATCCGGCTGATGCTCCCACTGCATAGCTCACACACGCATTGTACCGCAATGAAAATTCTGCTACCAAGCTATCAGTCGCGTCCTCAGTACTAACTTTAGTCTCCTGAACCGCGAGCAAGTCAAGGTCTTTTTCTTGCATCAAGCGTTTCAACTGGTACTGTTTGCGACGCGTTCCTAGACCACGTACATTCAGCGTACCAATGCGTAAAGGCGCAGTCATGCCAGCCATGTTGATGACAAAGATGGAAACTACAATCCTGCGCTTACCGTGTCTCGTACACCGTGCAGTGGGAAAACCGGGGTCTTACGCGTCTAGATTCCTGTCCCCGAACCGGCGACGATGACGCCGACCGGGTTTCGAGGGCATATTTTTTACTCTTAGCGCCCGTGACGCGATGCCACAGACGCTCCGAGCGTTTCAGGTTGCGTTCCGTGCTCTCCACTCGGCAACGCTTGCCGCGTCCCGTGGTCGCTTCCGGAGACTCTGTGCCGGCCGCTGGCGTAGCGATCTCGCCACTGGCACCAATATCTTCCTCCATCGATTCTTGAATGTCCTGCTGGCCGTCTGTTGCGGCCAACTCCTCGGATTCTTTCGTTGAGTTTTTGTCATCTTGCGTTGTCGCGTCGGCTGTCTCTTCTCCAGTTGCCTGAACCGCCGCGTCGGGTCCCACGACGTTGCTGCCAGGGGCCAACTTCTCAGCCTCTTCGGCGTCCATTAGATTATCTTGGGCGTCGTCTGTTGGCAGCACGGTCTTCGTAACTCTGGCATAACTCCTGACGCAATCTTGACTTTCATGACCAAACGCTCGGCATACACCACAGCGGGGAGTCTGGCAGTCTCGTCGTATGTGTCCTTGCATGTGACACCTTAGGCAAAGCGGTGCCCGACCCGGGGCCACAAGAAGGACGGTGCCCCCTCCAATCTTAAAAAGGTGCGGCAAGTCTTCTAGCACCACGCCTTCCTTCAGTTTCAGTCGCACCACCCTCGTCGTCGATATCGCGTGTTCAAAGCCCGCGACGGTCCAGTTGTCATTGGAAACCTCCAGAACTTCACCAAACTCACCCAACGCTTGTCGAATGCTCTCATTCGAGACCGCAAAGTCAACCCAGTGAATTTTCACGGTTACATCATGTTGGATAGGGTCGATGATAGCGCAGAAGCCACCCTTGACTCGGAGTCCACCTGTTTTGAGTAATGCTTCTTTGTCATCCTTGCTTCGCATCTTCGCTAGCCAGATGTGATTCATCTGGAAGGCTCCAATGCCAATGATCGCCTTGATGAGTCCCACTTCTTCCAACGGGGCCCGAAAGTCTTCCAACCGGTATGGTCTTTTTTCCAAATCCCCGTGCAGAAACACACACTCTTCCATACTGTCACCCGACGGCAATGTAGGCAACAAAAACCGGTAATCCGATGGTGCAGAAGGGAACCTAACACCGCGGCCAGCAGCGGCCGCCGAAGCACCTCGCACGGAGCGAGCCATCACACGTCCGTCTCCCACCGAAGCAGAACGCAGAGTGCTCGTCCACTGCAGCAGTGCTTGCATTCGCCTTATTGCTGATATATCGTCATTCCTTCGAATGAAGCCAAATGCAAAAACGTCCAGTGAAACTTTGTCAAAAATAGAAGAATAGAATGCGTTTGCCCAAGGTTACTAGAAGATATAAACCGCCACGTGTGACTGTATAACCGTGCGCTATTTATTCTTGTACATTACTGTCATGACGTTGGGATAGCCGGCTCTAACGTAGGCTACCTTCTCATAGCTTTGCCAAATATAAATAAGAAAATAAAAATATATAACAGGCCTATGACAACGCTAATCAACTATTATGAGTTCACTGTCACTAGTGTCACTTTCACTAGATGAATGCTCAGTTTGCTTCCATTATCGTTATTTAGGAAAGTTTTGGCTCATTAACTCAACTCTCCTAATTAGCATTGATTCTCACATCTAAGGACAGTCACACTTCATCTCGCTTTCTGAGTGGCTGTCACTCCCATATAACGCGTACTCCACTTGTTTATGCTCTCCGAGCATCTGACGCTGCTTTGCGGAGACTTTCCCTGACGTCTGCTGGGCCAGAAAATTGTCTTTATTATGTATAATTTCAAGCTTTCGCGAAGCCGAAACGAGAGTCTCTCTCTCTCTCTCTTTTCATCCTTTTTCGCACGTGTGATAACGTCTCTCGACCTCAAGACTCGTATACACATCCCTGCTTTGTTTGCGCACTCAAACAACGCTGGACGAAATATTTGCACCGTGTTTTGTGAAAAGCATTAGCACTGAGACACCTCTCGACGAGTCTCTCTCATTTTACGTAGACATATACCTAAGCGTAAGCGTATGCACGTTCTCGCAATCCGGCTTTATAAAAATGCTGCGGTGCATGGAACCAGCGAATTGCGCTCACAATTTCATTTGATTACTGCTGTTATCTATTTCCGCACAATTCGTCTGCAGGCACCAAAGTCGCTCATGTGTCTTGTAATAAGAATATTGTAACAAAGGCTACCTTTGATTATAGGTACAAAACACCCTTACGTTCACCACTATACCGTGCTAGATTGCACCGAATTAGTTAAGTAGCAGCACAGCTTCAATGAAATGTAAGGTAACTGGTCGCGTTAAATAGGGGAATACATTCGAGGCACATTTTCAAACATTGCATGCATCGATTTATGTGTGGTTTCATTTATGTGGTGCACCTGAGGTGTTGTTTACTTGTACTTGGCTAGATAGTGCATGGATTGCTCGGTGGCTTAAGGCCATCGAGCAATTATTTTTTTAGCTACAGTCGTTGATTAAAGGCGAGTGCTTGGCTTTGCAGAGCCCACCAAAACGTCTATACAACGTACGCGGCATCCCGTAAGCGCTGTAGCAGACGCTCGCGGAACTGAAACTTAGATGCAGCAAATCATTGGCTATCATCGTATACTCTCGATGCTAGACGCTTTGCGTGCTACCTTGATATTATCGGCACACACTTCTTTCTTTCCTTGTCGTTTCATCGGCTATCGTGTGTCCTCCTTGCCCTCTTAAGTGCCGATTAAGTTAAATTCATACCCGCGCTATAGTAATCGCTCCAGATAAGAGAATTTTTGGCTAAGGAAAATGCGTAGCCAAAGAGAAAGCTTTGTGAATTCGGCCCCCGATCTTGTAGCTTCGTTGATTACGCTTTCGTCACATGAGTAACTCAAGTTTGGTTCAATGCGGAGATATAAATGATCCATCGAATGAGCAATCACGTATTGAAACGCTACGCCAAGTTTTTAATACCACAGCTGGTAACCTCATTTTTCTCGGTAACCACGTCATATCTAATCCAAATGTGATCTTGACGCTGATGAAGCGTTCGAATCAGAATTACACCAATATAAAC
>WOVY01013186.1:0-229369 GCA_013436015.1 Rhipicephalus annulatus | reverse complement strand
ATCAACCGTGCCAGAAGCAGAAGACAGCAGTCCAGAGGTAAAAAGCTGCATTTTTAATGTCCATGAGAATGGATATGTGGCTTCTTGCCATGCTCAAAAGCACTGCTTAAAAGCACTGCTAATTTCATAACATGGGTAATTTCAACATGTGCAGAGGCTATAGTAGACACATTATTCATTGTGAGAACAATCTCTATAGAGGTGATCATTTCGAGATGAAAAAGAATGTCACCCATGCCAAGTATTCACAAGTGTGCTGGGAAAGCAAGAAGGAATGAAATGCACGAGAAACCTTATCTGACAGAACAAAAATCAGAAGAAATGAATGTCCATGTTGCTAATACCTCGAACAAACTTCCCTTGTATAGTGCCGCACAAGAAGCATAAAGACTACTACATGTGCATGACACCTAAATGGAGCAAATTTTGTGCAATTCAAGGTATTATGCTAATGCTTCATCACGCCAGCTTTACTGGTAAGCACTGAATTATACTCATAAGTCTACAAACTCACTCATGAGCCGCCTAACTCAGACTTCGATTAAGCCGCGAGTCTGAGTGAGTCCGGTTAAAAAAAATTTATGAGCGCGAGTCTAAGCGAGTGAAGCTCAAGTAATTTTCGGTGAGTACGAGTCCGAGTGAGTCTTAAGCGCAAAATATTGTCTATGAGTGAGCGTGAGGAAGCTCCACCGTTTTTGCAGACCTATGAATCATACTACTGTACCACTGCATGGGAGACAGATTCTTCACACGTGCAACTCCACACGGTTTTTCACCATATTCTCATTAAAGCAAGCCACTTGTCAATCATTTGTACATGAGCGTGTAGTTTGTTTTTCCCATAGTGATGCCACAGTTTCACCTTTACTGGAAATATATACAGTAAAACTTTTTCCCTGGTGGGTTACTAGTAGCCAGCCAGCTGTGCAGAGACATGACTTGTGGTCATCCGGTCATCCGAAGGATTGCATTTGCTCTACTATATGGCTACATGCTCCTCCTTTATGCATGAACCTCAGTTGCATTGGTTTACTTCATATCATAGTTTTGCTTGTGACTTCATTACCATGCTTGAGCGCAAAACAGTATGATGACATGTTGTCAGTGTACTATTGAACACAAGCAGAGAGAAAGAGAGTGCGAGAAGCATATGGGAAGGAAGACGGGTCAGCCAGAGCAAGTGTGCTCTAGCCTACTACTCTGCACAACGGAAAGTGTAAAATGGGTGAATAGGAAAGAGTTACGCGTATATGCAATAGCCGAGTACCAGGGTTGTTCCGCAAAGTAGAAGCTATTCAGAACAACAGCTTATAAAGCTGGTTTGGAAACTTGATTTCAGATGCACAAAGTGTTGTGAGGTATACCTCTCCCCTTTGTAAGTCTCATTCAATTTTTTTAATGCGAAGAATTTCTTAGCGAACTTCGGCGACTTTGAGCGTATCTACTTTCTATCTTTCTATCTATCTATCTATCTATCTATCTATCTATCTATCTATCTATCTATCAGTTTTTAGCTACATGACAAATTGGTATTATGGTATGGTATATGAGATTATGGTAAATTGGTATTATGGTATGGTATATATGACAAATTTGGTATTACGTGATGCCAATGAATGACGAAGGTACGTGACTGGTGCAAACATGAGAATCATCAGATGCGTGTCATGTGAGAACATGACTACATGCCGCAGTCAAGGCACCAATACATTTCGACGTGACTTGCTGCGCGTGCTCGCCTGCGTTCATTTCGTCGCGTCACGCCGGCATTGCCACACCAGGCACCGATCGTGCCATATACTCGCAGGCACGCGCCGCGCTGCGTTGCTTTGACGCATGCGCGTTTCAGCGCGTCCAGCGTCCCTCTTTCACGAAAAGAGGGAGACGCATTGGTGCCTGGGTAACGCATCGGTGCAAAATGCAGCATGTTGCATTTCACCCCAGTTGCCATCGAGCCTTGCGTCAGACTACATAGTGCTCGCGTTTTGCTCACGTTGTCGCTGTGCCCAGCGTGCGCTCGTCAACGCTACATTTGAGTATATTCGGCTCTTGATGATGCGCTCTTGGCAATTTTGCTAGTTACACATATACCAAATTTACTGTTACGTGACGTCGTTGGCTGACAAAATATATGACTGGTGCAAACATGATAATTCTGACACGCGTGTCACATAAGAGCATGACAACATACTATGCTCATAGGGTGCTGGCGGCCGTTTCGCTAGCTCCACATATACTAAATTTGGTATCACATGACGTGAACAGATGACGAAAGTAAACGACACGTCCAATCATGCTAATCATGACACGGAAGTCATGTACGGCACCATTTACCTCCACCTCGTAGCGTTGTGCTGATTTTAAAGTTAAATATCAACATTTCTCCGTGCTTCGCATATCATCGATTCCCACTGTACGTGGGATCTGCCAATTTTGTAATTTCCTGCCGATTACTCCCACCCAGAAGCTCCACCGCCCTGCTTAACAGCTGCTGCAGCTTTGTCACCACCAACAACGGCCACACAATTTGGCACACCGCCCCCATCAAAGACACACAGTGTTCCGGATTAGTGTACCTCTATTCACTGAATTACATGTTGTTTCACAAAACAATTGCACATATAACAGCCGTAATTTCCCTATGCTGTTAAGCAGGCATAACATGTAAAGTACAACGGTATCAAGAACCATGTTTTACACCTATTGATAGAATAGTTCGGCTTTTGAATGTAACATTCTCATGAGGCAATATGTCAGCCACACGATAGATTTCGAAGAACCTATAGTTCCATGATAAATATAGGCGATGTAGTAAACCCAAACAGTCCCCCAGAGTGTGCTGCAACAGTTAGAGCAAAGTGTTACTGATCCACCGCCTGAAGAGCTTCACTGACGGTTCCTTGATTTCAAAAACTGCAAAGCAGTACATGTAAGAGTAGTAAGGATAGGGAAGCATATTTTTTTATAAATACCTAAAATATACTTTTGTATAAAAAATAGAGGTGAAAAATTACCACGGGGTGTCGCTGGAGCCGACGACTCAACAAGCAGCCTTGAAAAAAATCTACAATTGTGTAAACATTGGCTACAGCGACACCCCGTGTTCATCAATTTTTTTCTACCCCTTCTGGCTTCCACCTTCCTTTGAACTTCTGCCTGCCTTGCTCACAAAGAAGTCTTGTTAAAAAGCATACCATATTCGATTGTTAACCGAATGGTAATAAGTTTTGTAATTTATTTTATTTTCATACTGCAAGTTGAATTAAATCACAGCAATAAATTGATCAACATTGTTTTCTAGGTCCTGTTGGTTCCAGTGGTCTTTGTGGGCTTTCACGAACTCCGCCGACTGCAGCAATATCCACAGCTTTTCAAAGCACACCATAACCAGCCCTTAGAAAACATGCGTCTGTGTACCCCCCTAGAACCAAAAAACGTATTGATGACCTTGTGAATCGAAAAAACAATTACAACAAGACATTGGCAAGAATCAGATGGAAACACCAAGTTAAAATATAACATGACTTGAGGCACTGAACAGGATTGAGCCACGTGTACCATGAGACTTTTTTGAATAATGAAAGCTCCATTTCGTCTGTTCTTTTCCAAAATCTAAAAAGCATTGGTCAAAGGAAATGAAACAATTTGGACTAAACTTATTCTTCCATTCACCAAAAGCCTATCACTTCTTGAGGGAGGTGCTCCACTCGCCGCACGTGAGAATATTAAGGCGCTAGCTGGCAGACATCCCCATGACACCTGGCATCATACCTGGTGCCATGGACATAATTAAATCTCTAACTAAAGATTGGCTGATTCGAGACAAAGCATGCTTTCTCCAATTAGATGGAACAGCTTTGAAACAAACTTTTATGTGAGATCCCTCAAAGGATATTGTAATTGGCTTTTAAGATGACGGCCATAACAGGACTTCTCGTGTCTACGGCGTCTCTCATAATCATATAGTGGTTTTGGGACGCTAAACCCCACATATCAATCAATCAGGACTTCTCGTGTGGCAAACACAGCACTTGTTGTGGCTGTGCCTGGCATATTGAGGAGTTGGATGCAGCCAGTTGCTTTTGTGGTCTCTCACAATGCAACTCCAGCCTTTGTGATGCAACGGCTTTTGATAGACTTAATTCAACAGCTTGAAACGAAAGGTCTCTTGGTAAAAGTAGTAATATGTGATCAGGGCTTAAACAATGTGAGTTTGTCAAAAATGCTTGTCCATTCTTTAAATGAGCCCTTCTTTGAAGCTAACAACAGAAGAGTATATTTTATGTTCGACACTCCACACCTGATCAAATGCACACGGAACAATTTGAGGAGACTAAAACATACAATTGGCTCAGAGGTTGGGGTCTGGAAACACATTGAAATTCTGTCCAAAAAGAACGCGTTACACAGATCTGGCGTCAGACAAACCTGAGGAACATTTGAAGAGAAGATTGGCAAAAAAACTCAGGGATCAACACATCTACAGGGTGCCCTTCGCTAACATGAGAGTGAAGTTTGCAACTCAGGTTGTCAGCAAATCTGTTTCTGTTGCATTACACATTTTCATGGCAATTGGAGAGCTTCCCATAGATGCAAAAGGTACAGAAGAATTCATAGAGAGAATGAACAAGCTTTGTGACAGCCTCAACAGTTCAGCAGTGAAAAAATAGGACGACAAATTGAGGTAGCCCATGTCACATGGCTCTGAAACCACACCTTCCTTGAGCAGTGCATAACTTGGATTGCTGGCAGGCACTTTGGTGCTCTTCAAGTCAAGGAGCCACACACTATCAAAGGATGGCAAACCACAATCAAAGTGCTGCTTTTGCTTTGGCAAGATCTAAAACAGAAACTGGCTTCTCAAACCTCCTAACACGTTGTTTACAACAAGAACCATTGGAGAACTTCTTTGCTACCATTTGCCAAAAGCATAGTTGCAATGAAGCAACCAATGCGTACCAATTCAGAGCAGCCCTAAAACATATTTGAATTGAAAAGCTTTTCCGATTATTCGCACAGGGAAACTGTGAAGTGACAACAAATGCATTTCTCACCAACATTGAGGATGCTTCTGGATTTGTGTCACTAAGCAGCACACCTGCTGTTAGCCACAGCACACTGCATGACTTTGATTGCGATGACCCACAGGCACCTTTACAAGAACACAGTAATATGATATATGAAAATGTCATATATCATGTCAGTGGAATTCTTGTAAAGGACTTCCTTGGCCTGAGGAAGCTCATTGCATACATTGCGTTACATCGGGCTGGTGCAAAGTGTGCCAATATGTGCTCTACTCCACATTTACACTTTTGAAAAACGTTTTGAATTTACTTACGCATGTGTGCCAATGTTTGTTGTTTATTGTTTGTAGAATGTACATTCAAACGTAAAGTATCTGTAAAGCAAGTATACGATAACGACGCGGCCACCTCTTTTTTTTTTTTGCAATGTGACCGCCATCCGCACTTTAATGCTGTTATGTTATACATGCGCGATCAATCGATGCAGGTCTCGTCTCGTTGCGTGAAAACTTTTCGGAACACTTTCTCTAATCCAGGTGTGCCTGCATGATGCAAATATGACTAACTATATCGTACAATGTATACGTAGTCGACGCGTTCAATCTGTTACAATATTATTATTGATATAGCCTTGTCAGACATATGTGCATACTATGACTGTTTGCGCAAGCATACGGGTGTCACATGAGCCATCCTCCGCCGCGGAAATCGGTTGCTCGATCGCAAACGCCTTATTAGCACAAACTGCAAAAGAGGTCCCACAGCGGTTATGAAACTTGATACTGCGAGAGCCTGCATTCCGATTACAGCCAGTGCAGTGTTCGTATGACGCCCGTGCATATTGCAAGGCGTGCTACTCAACTGAACACAGTGCAATTACAGTCATGCACAAGTGATTTCAGCTACAGTCTGCAAACACTGTCTGTGTCATTCGCTGAGAGTGCAAACAGTGCGCGCATTACGGAACCTGACGGAACCACAGAACACCTACCAGTGCGGAGCCATGGAAATGCTGCCGCAATAAAGGTTTTTGTGTATCTGCAATGTGCGCTGATCTCGTTCTGTGATAGCACAACCACGACAATCTACAAACGTCTTACGGCAAGGATTGAACACATTTACAAAAAAAATAAAGGTAATGAAAACGATTACAAACCGTTTAAAACGCTCTACAAGCACGGCCTACTCACCATAAGCCACCAGTGAGCTGCCGATTACAAGCAGCCATGTTGGATTATTTGTGGATTGGTAGGATGGTAATCGATGGAGCCAACAAAATCGCCTGCAGTATGACTTTTTCACTCACACACCTTATTTAAATCAATAAAACTATAACTTGCAGTTATAGGCAAATTGTATTATTTTATTATTGTTGTTGTAATATTTGTTACTGTTGCAAATTACATACATTTTCTTTTCTAAGTATGTTTTTGCTACAGAAGACACACGGCGCTACCGTCACTTCCAAATTGCTGTCCGCATTGGCTCTATAAACATATTATGTGCCTGGCCACAGGCTGTTCCGGTAAAGAATCAGGCCATGTCTACAATAATTCATCAACGCTTTAGAGCACGCTACTAAGGGAGAGCCTCAAGCTGTCCCGGTTGAGTTTAGAAAATGTGGGTAACGATTTGGAGTACTATATACGTACTCTGTTATGGGAGAGCATACAGCCGTCCCGTAGGCCTTACATTTGCTGAGGGCATGTTTCCATGAGTGCCTAGAAAAAGTTGTAAACGCTTAAGAGCATGAGTTACTCTATTATGGGAGAGCTTAAAGCCGTCCCGATAACTTCACAAGAAATTGGGGGGGAGGGTAGTAAAAGGGGGTAACGATTTAGAGCACAGAGTACTCTACTATGGGAGAGCTTAAAGCCGTCCCGATAACTTCACGACAACTTAACGTGAAATTGACAAAGGGCGTAGATATTTACAAGAGGAAAGTTGATTACTTTTGCGCCCTTATTCCGAAAAACCTCCATGCGAAACCTGGTTATTACGGAAAGTTTTGCTTCTAGTTCAACAATACTTGTCATAACCTAAACAAAAAAAGGCACCGCAAGAAAATCGATGATGTTTACACTTTATCCTTTAACAAAACTTTTGCGTTCATTGTCATCTTTACTGGCCACTTATTAATTATGGCGTGCTCAGGTGAACGTACGTACATGCTCATCTGCCTTGTTTGTTTGCGGAGCGCTGCGCGGTGAGAAACACAAGATCAAAGCATAACCACTGAGGGAACGATGACGACTGATGGGGCCAAGCGTCTGTCTGTCTGTCTGTCTGTCTGTCTGTCTGTCTGTCTGTCTGTCTGTCTGTCTGTCCGTCCGTCCGTCCGTCCGTCCGTCCGTCCATCCATCCGTCCGTCCGTCCGACCGTCCGTCCGTCTGTCTGTCTGTCTGTCTGTCTGTCTGCCTGTCCGTCCATCCGTCCGTCCGTCCGTCTGTCTGTCTGTCTGTCTGTCTGTCTGTCTGTCTGTCTGTCTGTCTGTCTGTCTGTCTGTCTGTGTCTGTCTGTCTGTCTGTCTGTCTGTCTGTCTGTCTGTCTGTCTGTCTGTCTGTCTTTCTGTCTGTCTGTCTGTCTGTCTGAAGCACAGTCTTCAGCTCCTGTCATCGACTTGAACGGTTTGCTTGTTTTGCAGTAAAATTCATTGCGAATGTGTAGCGGGTATATATACCAAAAGTTGATTGTCGCTGTCGGAATAAAAGGTCCCTGGCAGAGCAAACGTAACGATTGTAAGGGCTTTAGTTTGCTTCTGTAAGGACTATTAGCGGTGTGGGAAATGTTCTCTGACAGAGAAAATGTTACTCCTGTAAGGGCCATTTAGCTGCAAAAACTAACAACAAGTTGCTGCAAGAACTAACAGTTGATCTCAAAAACGGACCTTGGGAAAGGATTTTTTTCTCCCTCACGATTAACTGTTGATTCTGAGAAATCATCTCTAGGAGAGCGAATGTTACTCCTTCGGAATCAACTTTCGACCTACTTGAACAATTTTTGAACAGACCAGCCATTAATATGCTAATCATTCGTCAGTGAATTATTTGACCATCCTCACCAGAATGACATAGTGTACAGCTAAAGTCAGCTGTGCTTTGTTCAGTACTGCACGCATGAATGTAAGTAGGAACAAATAGAGAGAGAGCGTTCAATTTAGGGATGAGAACATTTATTTGCCCAAAACAGTGCGGTCGAAGACCGGCGAGTCGTGAAGGCCCCGTAGGGGGCCTCATCATCCGTAGTGTAGGAGAATTTGTTGTGAACAATCGCATCATCTTCATTATTGTGACTAAGGGTGTAAAAAGAACACTGGCCAATCGTCCTACTTTCAGTTGTTGTTTAATATATGTGTATTTCCTAGGTGTTTCCAGTCGCTCAAGTGCATGACGTACAGCAAGCAGACAGCGACAGTTTTTTTTTCATCTTTCATGTGAGGGAATCTTTCAAAACAGGGCTTTTGCCGCAGATTGTTGCTTATCTCTGCGATCTCAACGTGAAATCGAGATAAGTTCTTGGAACCAGCTCCAAAAAGATGAAGTAAATTCCCTCGCACTCGCGAGTTGAAGTACAACTATAGTGAGAGAGAAAATCACGTTGCAGAACTATCAGCAATTTTACTAGTACACTATATTATACTTACTATACTCGGTGACAACGTTTCTTGGCACCGAAGAGAAAGCTACGGAGGCGGAGCTTCTGCACATGCTATGCAGTACGCGAAGTTGTCCGTTTTGGCGCGCGTCTCGTAACGCTGTGGAAAGGGACGGGGGCGCACCATCAGCGTTTCATGTAGACGCAGACGCCGCTTTTTATGTGCGTCTCTGACGCTATAGCGTCTGAGATGTACGTAAAAAGACGGGATATTTTTTCTCACGCGTTCGAAAACGCGAAGTCACAACAGATAAATTCAAGGGCCGCTCACCAGGCCCCATACCAAATTTTAGTTAGACAGTGGAAGTTGTTTGGTGTGCGATGAGGAACGTTTTGCCAGAAAAATTTTTCGAATCGGTTCATTACGAGCGGAGAAAACGGGTTTTTTGAAGCGGCGCGAAACGAGGGTGACAGGAGGCGAGCTCGAATCCCTTGCCGCTCGGAAGTGTGGCAGCTTGGGCTAGTTGGTATGGCATGACGATAGTTATAGCGCGAGAACAAAACGATGATTGTCTCTGTGTCGTCGTTTTGTTCTCGCGCTATAGCCCTTGCCGCACCTCCGCGTAGCCTTCCCAAGCCAAATCTCTTCCCCACCCGTCTCCGGCATCCGACCAAGAGGTGACGTATGCATGACGTGCCGAACAAGCCCAGCCCCATTGCACGCGAGCGGCGTTGCTATGTCGACCAGCGTTATTTTGTGGTCTTCTGCCTGTTCCTGCGGGATTGTTTGGAAACGCTGGCTCAGACACGGTAGAATAGATGAGCACAATGAGTTCGCGAACGCGTAGGATGTTCCACGGCGGTCGTCTGCTCAATGCGCTGACCGCGGGGACCCGAACGCATGCGAAACGCTGGCACATTAGCCCCGCATCTCATATCATTTCACGGAAAAAAAATGAAAGAAAACGCGCACACTTTTTATTGCGTCTCATTATTTATTTCTAGTTTTATTCATCTCTTAAAGCAACAAATACACAAACTACGCATGTTGTGTTAAATAATTTTTGCCCTGTCACGTGGTATACTGTTGACAACGTCAGAGCAGAGTCGTCTACGTAGAGGACCAACGTCATTGCATTGCCGTGTACGTAGAGCCATCGCTACGCCCACGTCATGCCCTCATTCTCTACGCGCGCGCCGGCAGAGAGGAGAGGGAGCAGCTTTCATCTTGCAATTTGACCCATTTCCGCGGCGCGTAGCGTTGCAAATTTTGGCAGACGTGATCATGACTGCATCGTTTACGCATTGCGCTTCTCAGTTCAAAATTGTGAGACCTGGTGAGTGTCCGTTTAAAATAAATACGATTATCTGGTGTAAGCTGCGTCCTGTCTCAAATAGCTCCACGTAGTAAAAAAAGGAGCGACATTTATATTTTACGTTGAAAATACGGGCACTACTTTGTAACTACTTTCACTGGCCGTAGGATGCACTAAATTTGGCTTCATAATTTTCCCTTTAGTGCCAAGAGAAGTTGCCGCCGAGTGTAGGCGAAATATTCAGCCCATATCAAAACGCCACAGAGATTTATTTACGCTGTATTGACTTTTCTACATAACATAACCTGTCTTTAAATTAACCATTTAATCACTTTTCTATCAAGTTTCAAAACGACAATGGTCGCCGCAGAAATTTCTTCGCGTTAGTGAAACGTGTTTTTAGCAAATAACATTTAGCAAAAAGCTAGTTTTTTAATATTTAGCAAAAAGCAAATAATATTTAGCAAAAAGCTAGTTTACTAGATCCAAGGGAATAAGTTCAGGGGACTGGAATTTAAACCATTATCTACAGGCCTCCGAATTCTACTCTCTTAGTCAAATCCTGGCTAGACTACACGCCCGCAGACAGGAAATCAAGTCAAATAATCGCCGCTTCTAGGCGGCTCCGTAGCCGTGTTCCAGAGAAACCAGCCCGATTTGAAGTGGCCTTCAGAATAGCCGGGACAAAGATTAGCCGGGATTTTAGGTCAATTTTTTTTCTCGCAAGATACGGCCTGCGGTTAGGTTTGACTTACCCTAGGCAGCCTGGCCCTGAAGCGGTGGCAGAAAGAAATATGAATTTATGCTTTTAAGAGCTGTTTTTCGCCGAGAATGCGGCAGGCATTACGACTACAGGTAATCAGAAAACCAACAGTATCACAATTACCTACATTTGCGAGATTAACATGCAATGGACAGCCCAGGAACCGAACTTGGGACCGCATGCACGTGAAGCAGATGTCTTATCTATTGCACCACAGCGCCACCGCATGACGGGGACTGTTTGTGCGGGTATATATCTATCAAGTGGGTTTTTGAAAACCGTCTTCGGAACCTTGAACTGTTTTTGTGCCATGCGCATGCATTTGATCAGCGAATACTTCGTAGGGCTTCATGAATTCGAGACAACCGCGGTGAGCTCTTTCGGTTCCGACTTCGGTTCATGGTGCGCCGTTTCCCAAGAACGATTAACGTGTGTCTGTGCGCCGTTTTAGTGCTTCTCCGTGAACTGCGGGTGTTACGTTCACCCAAATTTGCGGACGAGGCTGTGTTCGGCTGTCGAAACCTGCGCATGTTTCTCGCGCGTGCACGTGCTGTGGGAAATTTGGCTGATTTGTGTCAGGAGTTACACGCGTGTCAGTGACAGCAGCCTATTCTCAGCTGTTTGAAGACAATGCAATTTCGCACGTAAACAATGCATGGGTATTTCAGTGGGCCTACTCTTACATTTGCATTTCGTACGCGAGAACTGCGGCGATCTGCACGTTGGGGCATTAGCGCCTTTTTAGCATTTCGACGATTACTTATTTCTACAATTAGAATTTATGCGCATTCTTTCGCTTTATAGAGTGATTTTTACTCCTTTTTCAGTCTCTACTTATCTTATTTATGGGGAGTGGCTACTCTTACCTTTCTTCAGCATCACATCGCTGTTCAAGTGAATGCCGAAACGTGCGCCAAGGTCAAGTATGACGTACACAAATTAGCGACGGACAGGTCGGTCTCCCTCCAAATAAATAATGCCTCTGCCCATCTCTTTCGCTAACGTCGGCGTGCAGTTTGGGTCAATAAATGGGGCAGAACCAACATCAAAATATTTATTCTTACTGCTAGTGGTTTCTCTTTAGAAAATAAGGATTTTTATAGCTAGTACATTATCTCCACAGCGTTACACTGGTTGTCTTGCTGGTCTTGGTTCACTGTTACAAATCCACGCTGGAATATGAGAACTGTACTTAATATTCAAAAGAGTGAGCAAATGTCGGTGACATACGCTCTCCTGCTGACTTCTATTGATTAATTGATTGATTGATTGATTGATTGATTGATTGATTGATTGATTGATTGATTGATTGATTGATTGATTGATTGATTGATTGATTGATAAGTGGGGTTTAGCGTCCAAAAACCACCATATGATTATTAGAGACGCTGTATTGGAGGGCTCCGGCAATTTCGACCACCTGGGGTTCTTTACCTTGCACCCAAGTCTGAGCACACGGGCCTACAGCATTTCCGCCTTCATCGGAAATGCAGTCGCCGCAGCTGGGATTCGAACCCACGACCTGTGGGTCAGCAGCCGAGTACCTTATCCACTAGACCGCCATGGAGGGGCTCTCCTGCTGACTTTAGCACCTAAATTCTGACTTCTGTACTTGATGTTCATCATCAAATTACACAACCACTAATCAAAAGTCGACCAATAGATCTTCAATATTGATCCTCTGTCTCGCGGCCTTTAATTTGTTTCTCTTTCGCCATGCTTTCCCTAAAATCATCAGTTCAACTTGTTTGGTTGAACATGAGCATCAACATACATAGGCCAGTGTTTCAGAAAGCTGTCACGCATGCACTAGTACTTTTTATTTAGTGCATGACACAGTGTCATACCTCGACAACTGATGAACGGAAAGTTGTTTGTACTCTTTTATTGAAGTCAAAAAAGTGACAACTGAACTGCCCATCCCAGTGTATGCCCAAATGCAGAGAGATGTATAATATCTTGAATAAAGTGTGTCATATAGCACTGGAAAATGTTTCCATCTCAGGCCACCTTGTAGAAAAACGACCATCACAAGACAGCGGGACGAAACGGCGACGCACAAATGCCACGGCATGTAGGCGACGGTGAATGTGACGCGAGCGCCGAGCGCCCAGCTGACGTGGCGAAAGCAGAAGGGGGGGACGTTTCTTTCTATTTATTTTTCCGCGCTCGCGTTTGTGGCTGAACGGTTCTGCGTAAGTTGATGCCGGCTCTTGGCGCCGGGCTGGCGTGACGGAGACGGTGGCTCTCCCCTTTTTTTCTTTTTTTTTCTTCTTGCGCCTGCTCTTACCGGCTGTATGCGTGATTCCATGCCGTGCGGATGTCACGGGTATTTTTTATTGCTGCGCTTTCTATAGACATGATTTTAGTCAGTACGCAGGAGCGCGCCGCCTATGTGCCGTTCGTTATCCGGCCCCTGACTTAGAGTGTACTGTTTATTACTTGGATCGCTGGTCAACCTCTATGAATTCATACATAAGATAAGATGATGAACAGATTCTAACGGGTGATTTTAGCCTGCCAAATATGAACTGGGTGTAGCATTGATATATGCCGCAGGCAGGAGCACCAGTAAAAGAAGAGAATGAAGAGTGTTGCTGCTCGAGTTCGCTCCACTTGACAGCTAGTGGGCTTTAGCTATGCGTTTCCCCCAATAAAAGTGTCTTCGGCTCACTGATAAACGCGCACTAACAAGTGGTGGAGAGTGCTGGATCTATTTCCCATCCTGATTGATTGATTGATATGTGGGGTTTAACGTCCCAAAACCACTATATGATTATGAGAGACGCCGTAGTGGAGGGCTCCGGAAATTTAGACCACCTGGGGTTCTTTAACGTGCACCCAAATCTGAGCACACGGGCCTACAACATTTCCGCCTCCACTGGAAATGCAGCCACCGCAGCCGGGATTCGAACCCGCGCCCTGCGGGTCAGCAGCCGAGTACCTTAGCCACTAGACCACCGCGGCGGGGCTCTATTTCTCATCCTGGAACTCCGCAACCGAACTCTACCTACGCCGTCAACAAAGTCCACCGACGTTGCACAGCAGACCATTCCCACACCCTCACCTGCCCGCTGTTCCGGTGTCCCGAGAAAGCGAGACCCAGTCATCTTCAGTGTCACCGATGAGCAGGAAGTCGAGGACTGGCTCTCTTCATACGAGAGAGTAAGCGTCAACAATAGGTGGGACGAAAACGACAAACTTGGCCACGTCCACTTTTACCTGAGAGGAGTAGCGGAGCTCTGGTTCAACAGCCATGAAGCTGAGCTTACCGACTGTGTCACTTTCAAGATCACCTTCGCGGACGTGTTTGGCCGACCAACAGTGCGCAAGCTCCGCGCAGAACAGCGCTTGCGAGATCGCGCCCAACTGTCTGGAGAGGGTTTGACGTCTTATATCGAGGACGTTGTGGGCCTCTGCTGTCGCTACGATCACGACATGTCCGAAACAGCCAAAGTCAAACATATTATGAAGGACGTCGAAGATGATGCCTTCCACATGCTGGTAGCGATACAGCCGCGAACAGTTGCGGAAGTTATTCAGCACTGCCAGAACTACGATGAGTTGCGAAAACAGCGCATTCAACGCGAAGCTCTACTTTCGACATGACTACCACGTCACCATTGACCGTTCGTGCGATTTCACCAGAACAGACGGTATTGACGCCGCAAATCCAACAATTCATCCGAGAGGAAGTAGCTCGGCAGTTGTCTCCTGCGCCCTTCCTTCCCAGCAATACTCAAGGGCTGAGCTCGTCGCTGCGCCAAACCATCGAAGAGCAAGTCTGCGAGGCACTCCCGCCCACGTACCAGCCACCGCCTGTGTCCGCTCTCCTGACTTACGCTGACGTCGCGCGAAGGCCGGCACATGCGCCGTCACACGTCGTCGACTTTGCCCACCAAACGAACGCCTTCTACACAACACGCGTACCGGCAGGTTCGCATGTTCCCCTTTCCCGCCGTCGTTCAACACTTCCCAACAATCCTTGGCGCACACTGCATAACAGACCCATCTGCTACTACAGTCGTCTGCCTGGCCCTGTTGAGCGGTTCTGACACCGGCGCATCCCTCATCCAGGTACCACTGATGAAACCTACGGCTACGCCCACAAAGAGCCAACACAGACGCTGCCTCTAGATGCTACTTCGGATACCCCTCCACTGACCCGCCACGCCTTCAACCCGCACCGATCGCCCTCCCCGACGTTCGCCTTCACCGATGCTTCGGCGTGCACCACCTGCCCAAACGGAAAACTGACCATCGCAGTTCCGGAGGCAAGAACTGTGCCACCGACGAACTCTACAAATCATCGTCCTCTATCCACTAACGAAATAACTGTTTTTATTGAAGGTGTGGCCGTTCAAGCATTAATCGATTCTAGAGCTGCCGTGTCTGTTTTGAGTGAAACAATGTGTCGCAAGTTAAAGAAAGTTACGATTCCGCTTTCTGGCCTCGGCCTGCGTACGGCAACCGCGCATCAAGTCAACCCGTCCACGACGTGCACGGCTCGGCTACTCATCCAGGACGTTCTGTACATGGTCGAATTCATCGTTTTTCCATACTGCTCGCAAGACGTGATATTAGGCTGGGACTTCCTTTCCACACATCATGTCATTGATTGTGCCCATGCCCAACTAGAATTATCATCACTCGCTGACGACGATTCTAACAAGCCGTCCATTTCTCGTGTTGTCGTCGCCGCAGACACGGGTATTCCACCTGTGCTTTCGGTTATTGTGCCGATCTCCTGCGACCATACTGCTTTTTCGAACGTCATATGTTTATGCCGTCTGAAGACTTCACTTTTTGAAAAAACGTTCTTCTACCTTTTGCTCTTCTGATCGTTGAAAACACTTGCGTAACCATTTACGCCACGAATCTTCTTTTAGTGGCAGCAAGATTATTTAGTAGCGAATGCATCGGCCGTTCTGAGGACATTGATTGTGTTGATTGATTACAGTTGCCTTGACAAAATCGCGCGCAAAGATGTTTATCTGCTCCCCAGAATTGACGACGCTCTTGACTGTTTGCAAAGAGCAGAGTTTTTTTCCTCGCTCGATCTTCGATCAGAATACTGGCAAGTACCCATGGATGAATCTGACCACGCCAAGACTGCATTTGTAACTCCGGACGGCTTGTACGAGTTTAACGTGATGCCGTTTGGTCTTTGCAACACCCCTGCCACCTTCGAGCGTCTGATATGGACAACACACTTCGAGGCCTCAAAAGGCATACGTGTCTTTGATATCTGAACGACGTCGTCGTTTTTTCAAAAGACTTTGATACCCATCTTCTGCGCCTCGCAAGTGTCCTGGAATGCCTCACACATGCTGGGCTCCAACAAAATTTGAAAAAGTGCCATTTTGCCGCCCGGAAGCTCACCATCTTAGGGCATGTTGTCAGCAAGGATGGTGTTCTACCTGACACTGCGAAACTCCGTGCCGTCGCCCAGTTTCCTAAGCCATTGACACTAAAGAACTCCGGAACTTTATCGGCTTATGTTCATACTTTCGTCGATTCGTCTGAAATTTGGCATGCGTAATAGCCCCTTTAACACGGCTACTTTGTGAACGTGAAAGAATTTCGGCGTGGTCTTCCGCTTGCGATGACGCATTTGCGAAACTACGTCATTTGCTGACATCTCCACCGATTCTCCGTCACTTTGACCCAGATGCCCCTACCGAAATCCACACCGACGCTAGTGGAGTCGGCCTTGGCGCTATTCTTGCTCAACGCAAGTCTGGCTTCGACGAGTACGTGGTTTCTTATGCCAGTCGCATTCTTACTAGGGCTGAAGAGAATCACAGCAAAGGAATGTCTGGCCATCGTTTGGGAAATCACAAAATTTCGACCCTACGTCTATGGCCATCCATTTGACGTCGTGACCAATCAGCGCGCCCTCTGCTGGTTATCGTCACTGAAAAACCCGTCTGGCCGTCTGGCTCGTTGGGCACTGCGTCTCCAAGACTGTGATATCCTGTCGTCTACAGGTCGGGCCGCAGACATTCAGATGCCGACGTTCTTTTTCGCTCTCCACTTCCCCATGGACAGAGAAGTGCGTCTGTTTCCAGTCTCGATGCTGCGGCACCTTCGTTCACTGACATGCACTCCGAGCAGCGCCAAGACGCTTGCATAGTCTCTATTATAGAGGTATACTGTCGCAGCCACCCCAAGGTACCACCAACCATTCACTACGACGTAGAGTTCGACATTTCGCCATCCGCGATGGACTCCTGTACCGTCGCAACTACCTTTCTGAGGGCCGCAAGTGGTTGCTTGTGATTCCTAGCCGCCTAAGTGCTGCTATTTGCGACTCCTTTCACGCGGATCCTCAATGCGGCCACGCCGGTGTGATAAAAACGTATGCACGCCTCCAGCTGCGGTACTATTGGCGCGGAATGTACCGATATGTCCATCAGTACGTACCTTTGTGTTCGAAATGTCAACGCCAAAAAAGCCCACCCAACATAGCCAAAGGACAACTGCAGCCGTTGTCTTACCCATCCCGACCTTTTGACCGCATCGGAATTGACTTTTATGGTCCCCTTCCCTACACTCCTGGCGGGAACTCCTGGGTGGTCGTCGCTATCGATCACTTGACACGCTATGCTGAAACTGCTACTCTGCCAGAAGACATCACGTGAAGTTGGCTTGTTTATCCTTCACAATTTTGTTCTGCGCCATGGCGCGCCTCGTGTGTTACTCAGCGACCACGAACGTACGTTTCTTCCCGAAGCCGTACAGGCCTTTCTTCGTGAATGCAACGTTGTGCATTGGACAGCCAGCGCATACCATCTGCAAATGAATGGAATGACCGAACAGTTTAACCGCAATGTTGTCTATGAACGTGTCCGCTGACCACACCAACTGGGACCGCATGCTCCCCTTTCTTACTTACGCTTACAATAGCGCCACTCAGTCTACGACAGGATTCTCTCTGTTCTTCCTCCTCTATAAGCGCAGAACTTCCTCATTCATGGACACTATTCTCTTGTACCGTCCTGAGGCCGCAGAATCCACAACTATATCCGAAGTCGCCACCTATGTGGAAAATTGCAGGCAACTCGCACGTTCCCTAACCGCACAAGATCAAGCCTACCAAAAGGACCGTCACGATGAAAACCTGCCTCTCCAGTCATATTCGTCTGGCACGTTGGTATACCTTCACGTTACCTCATCTGTTCCTGGTCTTTCTACCAAGCTACTGCCGAATTACGAAGGCCCCTACCGAGTCCTACGTCAGTCTTCACCGGTTAACTATATTGTTAAGCCGGTTCAACCATCGACAGACCGACGCCGTTGCGGTCGCGAGACTGCTCATGTCGATTGATTGAAACCACACTACGACCCACCCATCCTACCCGGTCCATAGGTCGCCAAGATGGCCCCTTTTCTGGGGGGTGGGGGGATTTGTAGCATTTATATATGGCACAGGCAGGAGCGCCAGTAGAAGAAGAAAAGGAAAAGTGTTGTTGCTGCTCGCGCTCGCTCCGCTTGACAGCTGGTCGGCTTTACCTCTGCGTTTCCCCCAGTAAAAGTGTCTTTGGCTCACTGCTAAAGGCGTACTAGCATGGGAAATGTTTTCCTCGTATTCAGCTCAAAGTGCTGAAAATGTCATGATCGATCTAGCTTATAACTTTGTCTTGCTACAAGTTTTTACCGAATTCACTATAATGCAAAATCCTACAAGAATCATTCTTGATCTATTCCTTGTTAGCGGTAGCATAGAAGAAAACATCTCATGTTCTGTAACGGCAGGTATTTCAGACCATAAAGTGATTGTTCTTACACCTAACAATGTTTCGACCAAAGAAGGCAATAAGGCTCAATCGTTACCTAGTTTCTGACGAGCACAGAATGAATGCATAATTTATATGCTGGCTTTCAGTTACGATCCCGTTGCGAGCCTTAGTTGTGTGGATGACCCCTGGCATTTTCTCGGGAGTGTGGTTCTTGATATTATCGAGCGTTTCGTTCCTAAAATAGGGAAGAAGTCTGAGTGCTGCAATCCCTGGATTAACCAGGAAAAAAATTACAAATGAGGCAGAAGCTTCAGTGGTTGAACAAAAAAAACGAGTGAAAAGGCATAATGATGAGCAGTTGCAAGAAGCGATTGATAAGCTGCTTGCAAAACTTGAACAAAAATCTCGAAGATAAACACCCCTACCGCAACAATGTATTGCCATACTTTATTAGTTCATCTCCCAAAAAATTCTGGAGGGTTGTGACACCGGCTTCTTTATCTTCTGACTCCTTTTTTTCATAGATAAAGGTGTGCGGGAAATAAAATAGTGTATGCGTAATTTAACGACCATTTCAAAAGTGTATTCACAAATGAAGACGGTTGGCTACCATGCTTCTATACAAAACTGCCTTCCTTTCCTGACCTTGCTATTATGGAGGATGACATTGAAAATTTACTGTTAAAGCTTGATATAAAAAATCCCAAAGACCTAACGGTATCCCGAACAGTTTTTTTAAGCGTTAAGCAGAATGGTGTGCGAAATACTTGCTTGTTCTATTTACAAGATCTGTTAACGAAGGAACAAGAAACGTTACCGGTAGACTGGAAAGTTGCTAGGATGCAGCCTTTACATAAATCAGGGCAAAGCTTGCATAAAAATTTTAAGTCCAATTTCACTTACTTCAACCTCCTGCGATCTTGGAGCGTATCATTTGCATACATATGATCAGTTTTCTCGATGAACATAAAGTGTTAACAAATATGTAGCATGGTTGTAGAAATGGCACGTTAATATTCTACACGACTTCGCTTGCACTGTGAACAAAGGAAAACAAACAAATGCCATGTTTATGGATTTCAGCAAAGCATTCGATAAGGTGTGTATGCTGTGTTAAAAGTGACTAACTGATAGGGTGGATTACAGACTACCTAACGGGCTGCCATCAGTTAGTTGATGTGGATGAAACGTTGTCAGATGTAGTTCCTGTCAAGTCTGGCGCCCCTTAGGGATTCGTTCTGGGACCACTTTTTTTTATATCAACAATATTATCGCTAACTTATCCGTAAAGATCAGGCTCTACGGGGACGATTGTGTGCTATATAAAAAAATAACAACTCAGGAAGACCAGGTTAGCATAAACAGGAATTTTTTAAGGTAGATTATTGGTGTAAACAATGGCAAATGCACATCAATTTGGAAAAAAAAACTGAATACTTGCTGGTAACATTAAAAGAAGAAGCCACTATTATATTGCTATGGAACGGAGGACCTTTTAATATCTGAAGTTACACAATATAAATACTTTGGCCTCCACATAGCAAGTGACCTCTCGTGGTCAAAACACCTTGACAATTAAAGTGCTAGCAAATTGCAGGCGTAAGTTGTTCTTTTTAAGGCGTGTATAGAAATCGTCCAGACCAGCGGTACATTTGTTGGCCTATAAAACACTCGTCCGTCCTGTTATAAAATACGCCGTCATCATTCTGGACCTGTTAACTAAACCAACATAGCAAAATTAGGAATCGTACAGAAAAAAGCTGTTAGATTCATCTACAATATGTATGGGCTCACTTCAGTAACTAACCTCGTATCTCAAAGTGGCCTACCTTCTCTAAGTAATTGAAATTGTGTATGTCGTCTAAATTTTTTTTTTCAGTTGATAAAAGGTCAGTACAAGATAGACACGTCGCATTCTGCATATAAGACAGGTTATGCTACCAGGCGCACGCACTCACTAGCTGTTAGTCTATTCACTACACGTGTCAACTGTTTCAAGTACTTTTTCTTTTCTAGAATAGTCTATTGGAACAAACTGCCCGATAATATTGTTACTCATGACTCACTATCACAATTTGAGTCACACCTCCAGTAGCAAGCAGTTTCCTTGTCTAGCTGAGATGTTTTATGTGCTTTTTTTTACTTGTGCTAACGGAATCTTTGTTTCATTTGAAATTTGTTAGAATAACGTCGCTTGCCTTTTTCTATAAGGATATTCATATGTTCGTTTCCCGTGGTTATTTTATTTAGCTCGTTCTGAGAAACATATTGCCGCATTGGTAACACGTTAAACTAATAAATTTGCTTATGGAAGTAGGTTTACCGAATTGCTTCGTTGCATGGGTTTAATTTTTTTCTAAAAGGCAGACAACTTTATTGCTCTCAATCTGGCGTGGACTTGTCTTCTTCAGAGTGTAAACAAACTACGTGTCTCCCCCAACGTTCCGTTTTGTCACCATTAATATTTGATGTTTTGTTGTGCACAATTCCTGTACAAGAGGACGTGCATGTGTATGTATACGCTGACAACATCGCATCTTTCCGCTACGGCTGCAGATATAAATACGCTATATCAGATGCTACAAGTTTTATGAACGCTCTGGGTACGTAGTTAGACGACATTAATCTATCAATAAACATCATAGTTTTCCCGATAAGTGCAATAAGTGTTCCGCTACAAATATCTGTACTTTACAGGCAGGACGTTATCCCGCAGGTGGAATTGATTAGGTACTTAGGAGTGATTTGTACAGAAAACAAAGATTGCAGTCCACACACATAAAATATGGCGGATAAAGGAGCACGGGCGGTTGGAATGCTTCGTAGACTCAGCAGTAAACGATCTGGTTTACCTCGTGATGTGCTCCTCATGATATATTGTATGTATATTCGCCCGATATTAGAGTTTGGCTGTGTCTTGTTTTCTGAAGCACCCGCCTACAGACCTCGACCACTGGTACTCCTAGAACGTGAAACGTTACGATTATGTCTTCGGCTCCCTAAATATGTTGCAGTTTATATTTTATATAAGGAAGCGTGTTTGCCTTCTCTCCTTGCAAGGTTCCAAATACTAGCAGTTCGTACCTTCCTAGAAATATATGCGTTCCCACAGAGGAGGTCGCAGTATGTTTTCATTAACAAGCCGACGTTCTTTTTTAACCAACAGTGGTCTATATATTAAGGTGCCCACAAGTTGTCATCGTAAGGAAGCTCTTGGAAACATTATGAGTAAAGCTTCGTGAAGTACTGGTACTAAGCAGACCTGTACAAACAAATAAACTAGAATTTGACAATTATATATTTCCTTATAATTGCGAAGATCTTCTCAGTAGGCACCTAAATGCCATTTTGAAAGGCCACCTATAGCGAGATTAGAATTAAGATGGGAATAGACACTCATGCTTCAGTTTGTGAAGAAGAGAAAGTAGTCGGAATTGCAACTTCGGTATTGGATTGGTGTTTTTCAATTCATATACCTGATTTTACGCCTATTTGTTAAGGCCAATTACTAGCACTTTTTTAGTATTACTGAAATTGACTCTATCTATAACAGATGCTATCATTTTTACAGACTGCCTGTGTTTGTGTACGTCATTATTTGCGCTAATATATGTAATGACTTTGGAGTGTTTTATGCCCTTGCCCCAAGACATTTACGACTCATTCATTCGGTATGGTTACCAGGGCATAAAGGCTTAACCCTCGATGAATGTGCAGATGCACTTGCAATGGCCTCACATAATAGTCCCGTAATTCTATACCATTTATCGCCGTGGCACGATTGGAAAAAATTTGTCACATCAGGTAATTTTGAAAAGTCTCGCTTGGCAACCTCTGAGCTTTTTCATCTCAAGTACGCTCCGAAAAGTCGATGGATCACCTCTTGAAGGGTCGAGATATCAATTACGAGACTACGATGCCGAGTCCCCCCACTGAATTTTCGCCTACACAGGTCTGGTCTGGCACAGTCTCCCTTAGGCCTCCAGTGCAACGAGAGTGAATCTTTTCATCATTTCTTCTTAACATGCAGGTTATTTACAAATCAAAGGAAAAGACTGTCAAAAGAACCTGCCCGTAGGTTGGCTTTAAATTTATCCCTTCTGGTGGTCCTTTCCTTTGAGCAACTGAAAAGGACTTTAGCCACAGGAACGTTTGCGAAGCCACATGTGATTTTCTGACAGAAACAAAACGAATAGAATGTTAACTCTAGGCATAAATTCACTTTGACTTGCAACCGTATGGTAGCTTGTTGGGTTTCTTTTTATTTTACTATATGTATTCTATTTTTAATCGATGTTTTACCCTAGCATTTCTTTGTTAAAACATCCCTATTTAAACGTATTCGACTGGTGAAACAACTTCATTTCGAACATGACGTACCATCCGCTTTATAGCCGATCCGCGGTGGTGGGTTGCGCCAAGGCTTTGAGGAACAACCAACCAACCACATATTTGGACGCCTGAAGGCAATGTACGCTTGTAACACGCAACTATACTGCGATATTACATGTATTCCGAAGCCTGTCCACAGAACGCTTGTGTTAGTAAAACATGAAGGTTATTTTGACTGAATTTCGAAGCAGACTCTCGTGGCTGCGTGGTATAGAACATTTGCTTGCTCAGCAAACGAGCTGGGTTTGATCTTTACTCAAACCCAGAAATATTCAATATTTATTGTATTTGCATCTTTCTCGATTTTTCGGTCACAGAGAAGATGACTTTTTGTTCACAACAAACGACGCCGACGTCGTCACCGGAATTTCTGTGAAACGAGCTTTTTAACGCTGTCACGTTAAAAAATTTCGTCAGCTACGCACAGCGCACTATGGTGCGAACACTGAAGAAACTCTTTTGGAGTTACCTTCCTCCCTTTCATCTTCCTCACCATCATTTATGACTATGTATTGATTCGCCCTTTCACCTCTCCACAACCCACTTCTCTTATCCACTTAAGTATGCTTTCTTTCTTTCTCTTCCACACTCTCTCTATCTTTCTGTCTTGCTCAAGGGTTGCCAGGTGTGACTACCTTGCGCCAGTCTGGCTACCATTTTAGGCCAGTGGCGGCAGAAACATTGCGTTGGCTATAGTAGCTATTTCTTTACCACTACTTTTTGTTCTCTTGAATAAGCAAACTTATCAGTATCTGGTGACGTCTTAGGCACTGGTGTTCAAGTTTGCAGTGTTATAACATGGCGGCCAAACCTTATTTTCAGCTCCGAAATCGAATTTGGCTGTTGCATTTCATAGAGTTTATGACCTCCGAAGAAAATGATTTCTCAGTGGCTTATGCACAGGCCAATGAGGTAGCAATCTTTTCGTCCACTTTTCTTTTTTTATGTTCAGAATAAAATCACTTAGAATAACATTCAATCTCTTTGCCGAAAGTTATTACCTAAATTTGAGAACGCACATTGTGATTTTCCGAAAAAGCACCGGTATGTTTGGCTGGCGCAGATTAACAAAAGCGACTTGAAGAACCGGTGATATATGCGTCTTCAGGTGTAACTTCATTACGAGTAAATGCTGTATCCAAGCACGTACCTGCAAACAGAGGTAGGTACTGTATATACAATCTTGTCCGCGACCACTGCGTCCACAATCAGCGAGTCAGGAAGGTGGTTAAAATCGTAAAGGCAATCGCGGGAATTCTGGTATTGCATTCAAACAAACTGTGAAAATGGATGTGAAACGCTATTCGTTCACTCACGATTTGAAGTATAGCCGATTGGTTCGAGTTGGGGAGTGAGGTTTTTAAAAAATTGGTCGATTGATTTCCTAAAATGGTCTGCATCATTGTCAGGGACTCTACTTGTACATTAGCGCACAACAACAAAGGTAATATACAAGGTGAAAAATGTGTCAACACATACGCAAAAAAAAAAGTGACCAGCGTCACC
Organism: Rhipicephalus annulatus; assembly: GCA_013436015.1. Taxonomy (NCBI): domain Eukaryota; kingdom Metazoa; phylum Arthropoda; class Arachnida; order Ixodida; family Ixodidae; genus Rhipicephalus; species Rhipicephalus annulatus. The sequence goes on along the minus strand of WOVY01013186.1, from coordinate 205,029 downwards.
ACGACATGCACTATGCGAAGTCTCCATACTTGCATATATATTTCTCGGCACTTTCCACAAATTGGTATAAAGACGTCCAACGTTATCACTGTTCAAAAGACTCGGGGAGCCGCACTGCTACTTTGGTGGTGTGTTCCGCAGCAACATGTTAAAATTATTATTAATTATATATCTCCTGTAAACTTGCCTATATTTCTGCACGATGACTCGTTTTCGATGGGAGTTGTGCGCTTCGCTCATCCACTTTTAAAATAGCGGCTCGAGAGACTTTGAGCTTTCAACTGTTCTTGGGCCACGCAATTTGTAGTGAAAGCGAGATAATTGGCCCTCGTAAATCGTGGCGAGCAGCCGGTGTACGCGGTGGCTGGTATACGTGTCACACGTTTTGATTTTCCGATCTTGTATCGAGTGAACAAGCGAGGCCCTCCTGACCCGATGAGCCCGTTAAAGCATCACAACGAAAAACTACACGGCTTTTCTTTAAACGTCGCGCACAGCAACAGATGACGAGCCCTCAACAAACCGCGCTGCAGCACGCAAATTGCTGCGGGTACCCAGCGAGGTACCCGGGCATGGCGAGAGATGGCGACAACGGCAGGAGTGACATCACATGAACACTATGTATAGACACTTTCGGTGTTCGTAAACAAACTGGCTCGCGCTGAACGGCCTACCCCAGCAGACTTCCGGTGCGGCATTTCCGGCAATGCTTTTTCAATGGTTCCGGTGGTGTTTTCGTGGTGTGTTTCAGTTTCCTCCTCTGTTATTTCTGGCGCATTCCTTAGGATGCGTTCGCAGCAACGTCTATCAACTACATGATGAGACTCACTGCTCAGGTGGTCAATATGGGCGCCGGGCAAAATATCCGTCGTGGCGTTCCGATGAGCGCGGCCCCCTGCTCCGTGTTGCCTCTGATAGTGGTCGCGCCTATACAAACAGAAACTGCATAAACTGCAGGAGAAGTTTGTCAGCGAACTTAATTGGGCAAGTTCGTTCTGCATTGCAATAATTTGCATGCGCTTTTAAGACACGAACCTGAAAATGACAGCGCAAACCTGTCTTTTCCCTATCCGCGTCTTCAAAGCGCACCCACATCGTCGACATGCAAAAGAAGGTTCACTCGATTCATTGTGAAGTTGTTCAATTCATCTTTTCGACTAGAACTGGAAACCTTCTTCCCGTTGAACCCCGAACATATTTGTGTTTTTGTCTAAGCATACAACCTCAAGATAAAACGCTTATTTGCACGCCTGTGTCACACCGGGCACATTTTAAAGAGATCAGAGGCGATCTAAATCGCTCGCAATCCGAAGTGTTCGTTTGACTGAAATGTTATAAAATGTGCTGATGTGATAACGTCGACTGCGACTGCAGAGTCACGCGAACCATTATGCTTTACACCCGAGTAAGCTATTCATGATTCAAACTTTCAAGTTGAATTTACCTAAATTTACAGTCCATGTTCACACTCAAAAGATACATTAGCTGGAATTCGGCGATGTTGATTGGCGGCAGAAAGACAGGCGATGAGTCATTTGCTCGCACAGATGAGAGCCCACTCGTCGGAGTCGCTTTCTAAAAAAATCATATGCAACGAAAACGAAACGTGCACACCACAACGTACATTGTGCGGCCATTCCTGTTAAGCGCGGGTACTTTGCGTCCCGTGTTGCTTCGAGCACTGCACATAATTGCTATCGCTCAAACTATTAAACAAACACCTTTGCGATGGAAAACAAACACTACCGCATTTAATTCAAAAATATATACCCAATAAAGTGGCTGTAGGAATAGCTGCCATGGTAGCTCAGTTGGTAGAGCTTCGAGCGCGTTATTCGGAGGTCGCAGGTTCGGTCCCTGCCCACGGCAAGTAATTTTTTCGTCCACTTCTCCTTCATCGGATTTACAGTACAATTAATTTTAAGAACATCTCCTATACTTTCCTTTGCCTGATTGTCTGTTAGATCTCATGAATATTGTGTCTGACAAGGAAAACAAGCCCTTACGCGTACACTTCTTTCTTTGACGTGAGGTGGTGTCACTTATGCAGTGTAATGTCTAAACAGACTTAGAAAGAGGCAGTAAGCAGAACAACAATCGATGGTGAAGTCCCCGATGGATGAAAACTTAGCAGGATGAGCATGATCTATAAAGGAAAGGATACAAATCTGACATAAGCAACTACTGTCCTATAACAGTGACATCAGTGGTCTACAGGTTGGCGATGCAGATTATAAAGGAAAGACTGCAGGCATGGATAGAGGATGAGGGGGTGCTGGGAGAACTGCAGAATTAGTTTCGAAAACACAGAAGGTTGGAAGACAATCTGTTCTCACTGACGCAGTGCATCGAAATAGCAAAAAAGGAACTAAGGCCCCTGTGGCTAGTATTTTTGGATATCAAGGGAGCGTACGATAGCGTGGTTCAAGAGGACTTGTGGGGAACACTGGGCACACTAGGTGTGGAAGATGGAGTAACTAACCTTTCAAGGAAATCTATAAAAGTAACAAGATAGTTATAGTGGAAAAAACAGGTATCCAAGCCCACAGAGGTGAAACGGGGACTTAGGCAGGGGTGTCCTTTGTAATCCTTGTTATTCATGACGTACCTACAAGAATTAGAGGCCAAATTAGAGGGAAGTGGACTTCGCTTCAACCTCTCTTTCGTCAAGCAAGAAAAACTCATTGATCAGGCACTACCAGCATTAATGTACGCAGATGATATAGTGCTAATGACCGACAACAAGGAAGATTTGAAGAGATTGATGGACATCTGCGGTAATGAGGGAGATAGGTTGGGTTTCAGATTCAGTAAAGAAAAATCGGCAGTCATGATTTTTAATGATAATGAAGGTTGTGAGCTTAGGACACAGGAAGGCACGCTAGAGATAACAGATAAGTACAAATACCTGGGCGTATGGATAAGTAATGGGACAGAGTACCTAAGGGAACACGAAATATACACGAACACTAAAGTTAACACAAATGAAGCAGTGATGAAAATATGGCACTGTGGAATTACAATAGGTATGATGTTGTGAGGGGAATATGGTAAGAGGTCATCGTTCCTGGTCTAACGTTCGGCAATGCGGTCTTGTGCATGAGATCAGAAGTTCAAGAAAGATTAGAAATTAAGCAACGTGGATTAAATAGGCTTGCTTTAGGAGCTCGCGGGAATACGCCGAATAAGGGTGTACGAGCTGAAATGGGATGGGCATTATTTGAGGGCAGGGAAGCAAGCAGCAAGATAAAATTTGAGAAGCGATTGAGAAAAATGGGGGAGGAGCGTTAGGCTAGGAAGTTTTTCAGCTACTTGTGCATGAAGAATGTCGCTACAAAATGGAGAAAGCGAACTAGGAAATTGACTGGTAAATACTTAGAAAACAGCAGGTGGCCAAACCAAAAAGAACTATTGGTTAAGAAGAAGAAGGAAGCAGAGACTGACATGTGCAGAATTGGCATGATTAAGAAGTCCGCACTAGAGATCTATCGAACTTTTAAGCAGGAAATTCGCAAGGAAAGAATCTATGATAATACTCGGGCAGGAAATTCGCAAGGAAAGAATCTATGATAATACTCGGGGTAGTTCTCTACTGTTTGAGGCCAGGATGGGAGTATTGCGAACCACATATCGGGCCAAATACGAAGGGGTAGACACGGTATGCAGTGCATGTGGAGAGGAGGAGGAAACTGCCGAACAATTGATAATGTTCTGTAAAGGGCTTCACCCTATAGTTCAGGATGATGGCGCAGAGTTTTTCAAAGCACTGGGGTTTAGGGACAGGGAGGAGAAAAGTAGACTTTAAGCGGGTAGAATTAACTACAAGAAGGTTATCTGATTGGTGGCTAAAGTCAATGCACGAGTGAAAATTAGATCCTTCACTTCAAACTACCAGTCCTCAACTTGGCTATTATAAGGTAAAAAAAGGTAAATCTACTGGTTAGTTAACTAAGTATTACGTCTAGGTGGCGTTAGCCGCCGCCCAATCTAAAGGGTTGAGCCACATCCATCCATTCATCCAACGCTTAGGTATTCTTAGAATTTCCTCTTTCTTGGCATCCCACCGCTGCCACAACTGTTAGGAATTCGCTGTTTGTTGCGATGGTAGCGGTAGCCAAAAGCGGCGAACAGCCGAACGGACTTCGCTGAATTCCTTCACCCAGAGGGTAAATATGGGGGCAATTGGTTTTGAAAACAGCAACAAGTAGGAACGTTTACTATAGCAGGCTATAGTTCGTGCAGAGCCGGCCAGCACGAACACGTCGGCTGGGGCAAAATCCTCCAAACTTGGGGCCGGCACGGCCTTAAATAACGTCTTTGGTCCCTTCTCTTAGACCAGTTCCCGGGGCTCGGCGGAGGAGACGGAGCCATACCCGGAACTGCAAGGTGGCTCGGCGGAGGAGGCGACCTTACCCCCGGAACTGCACGGTGCTGCCTTCTGTATGGAAGGTGGCGCTGGGAGGAAAAAAGAAAGTTCGCCTGAACAGCGCCCGATCTCGTGAGAAGAAGCGCTCCTGAAAGAGGACCATGTCTATGGCATAACAGCACCCCCGCCGCCAGACAATGCATCCGGAGTTTTGAGCCATCTAGCGCGGCTAAGAAGGAGAGATGCTGGTTGACCGTCCAGAAATGTAGCCGTTCCGCTCACTCCGCCCGTGGAGACTTTCACCGCCCTGCAGAAGTTCACTGGAATGACGGAGTCGAACACAAATCTAAACCACTCTGGCTCAAGCAAACGCCCTCCAAATGCTGATCAAATTGCCAGACCTGCAGAAAAGAAAATATTTCCTCGAAATAGAGCTGATCTAGTAGAATAGCATCACGAGCAACGTATCTCAGGAGGAATACACAATGTAGGCACACTTTAAGCGGATGATGGGTCAGACAAATATTGCACTCGTCACTTTCGAAGGCCTTCGTGTGCCTCGTTTCGTCCGCTTCTTTGGAGGAGAGCTAAGCTGCTACCCCCCCCCCCTGCCTCCGACACCAGGTCTGCAAAACATGCCTCAAATTGGTACACCGAGCTGACCATTGCCCCACTCCGGTCATCACCGTTTGTGAGCAGTACGGCGTCGATAACCCAAAGCCATCACACCCGTGCTCTCCACGGTGCAAATCCTATGGAGGGGATCATGATTGATTGATATGTGGGGTTTAACGTCCCAAAACCACCGTACGATTATGAGAGACGCCGTAGTGAAGGGCTCCAGAAATTTCGACCACCTGGGGTTCTTTAACGTGTACCGAAATCTGAGCACACGGGCCTTATGGAGGGGATCATGCCACAAATGATAAAGTGCCCGCGACGCCAGCGACAACCTTTCAACAGGTCCTGGGCTCAAAAAGCCATCCACAAGAAACAACGACAATCGATAAAATCCACCGATGAAGCTCCTTCACCATCGTCGAACACTGATGCGTCTGCAACACCGCTGACGAATAGTGGGCGGTCCCGTTCGAAGGCGCGGTCAACATCCCACCCCAAGGCACGGACAAAATCAAAGTCCTGATCCCGATCTTACTCCCAGTGAACTTCTCAGCATCCAGGCGAAGCGTCCTTCTATCCCGACATCACAGACATCCCCGTCACCGTACAAGAAGGCCCTCTTTGGCAAGCCGGCAACTACAACCGCTACCACGGAGCATTAGCAACCACAGCCTTCGGAGACCAGCAAAGCCAAGGCCGCATCTCGGGAGGTAAATTGGGGGCAGCGTCCCGGACAGCTCAATAGCCCCAAACTTTCACCTCAAAGCACGTTCCGCCCCCTTCCACCCCTGTATACCCATTTCCGACCCTTTCCCCGAAATCGCAAAGCTATGCCGTGACATTGAAGCGCGTTACGCACAGATGCATGCGCAGCTGGAGTCAGCCATAGAGCGTACGAACGCTAGAATTCAAGCAGCTATAGAGAGTGCGAGGCAGGAGTCTCTGGCGCTTCGGCAGGAGATAATAGCCGTCATAAGGCTTCAGAGGAGCGCACGCACTCCCTCTTCGCTGAGTTAGTCTCACGGTTTGAGTCCGTCGCTTCCTTACCAAATTCTCAAGCCGTGCGGCCTCAGCCCCCCCTCACAGTTGCAAAGCGGACGCACCCATACTCCTGCCCGACCATTCCTCTCACGATGATGATGGCGTCCCTTAACCAGCAGCAAATCATGGTATGGCAATGGAACTGCCGGGGATACCGACAAAAGAGGGGCTTCCTGCAGCAGTACATTGCTATGGCCACTAACCCTCTATATTTAATTCTCATATAGGAGCCAAACTGTTCCCCTACTCTATCGGGTTTCAACTATTTTGCAGGTAACTCTCCACTCGTTAGAGCCTTAGTTTCCAAAAACATCACATGCAACACTCACACTACAAGCATCGATATTCCTCATCAAATCCTTGAAATAATCACCCAGGGCATGAGAAGTTGTAGTTTCTATATACTCAACGTGTATAGTTCTCCCCGCTAACGCACACATTCATTTCATCAACTCCTTATCGAATTTGGGCATCTTGGGCGCACCGTTTTTGTGTGTGGAGATTTCAACGCTGCGCACAGAGTCTGGGGTTACCACAAATCAGCACCAAACGGAACTAGCATCTGGGACGATATATGCAACTTGCGATACACATTGCATACAGATCCCAGACATCCTACTCGCATATAGGGAACAGTGCCTCACGAGACACATGCCCCGACCTCACCTTTTCCAAAAACACAGGAGCAGTAATATCACATCGACCTCTCGACGAACATCTTGGCAGTGACCACTATATTGTGGCCACTATACTAACACTACACAATGCACGCTGTGCCGAGCGGAAGGTGCGTATCACGGACTGGGTGCGGTTCAGAGAGCGCCGACAAAACCTTCTCGAAGAGTCAGAGCATTACAAAAGGCTAGAGTCTCTTTCTGATGACTTAAAGGCGTGTACGCGCGCACTCATTACCACAACCCCAAAACCGGACGTGGGCCCACACCTTCGGCATCTGTAGGAGGCGTGTAGAGGGCTCACGCGGCTTTGGAAGTGCCAAGGCCTCAATCGCAAGCTTCACCGGCGTATCGACCAACTCTCGCAGGAGGCACAAGAATACGAGCAGCACCTAGTCCGCAACAACTGGCGACGTTTCTGCGAGCGTCTTTCAGGCACCCAGGGCACTGCGAAAACATGGTCGATACTTCGCGCCCTTATAAATCCACCCGCTACCAAAACGCAAACTTTTTACCAACTACATCGCTTAACACACATGTACATAAACGATCCATCCGGCCTCACCGAAGAACTTGAACGACGTTTCATCGCTACCTGTCCCATGCCAAGGTATCCCGACTACCCACACGAGGTGAAATCTAATGAGGAACTTGACGCAGACATAACGATTGATGAAGTTCGCGTAGTTCTTCAAGATGTTCATCGAAATAGAGCACCAGGTACTGATCACATTAGACATTCTGCCCTTCGTAACCTCAGTGGCTCAGATCTGAGTCATCTAATGAACCTCTTTGATGACTATTGGCATAAGGGTACACTACCACAGGCATGGCGTCGTGCTGATATTTATTTAATACCTAAACCATGCAAATCTATCGCCATGGAACATCTGCGGCCGATATCCCTTACCTCATGCGTCCGGAAGTTAATGGAACACGTTCTTTTACGGCGTCTGCAGCCTCTCCTCGAGCTACAGTCATTCTTTTCGCACTCACAGTTGGATTTCGGGCACATATGTCTCTCTGCGCAAGACGTGCTTCTGCAACCCAAGGACGAGGTTCTCGGCCCTCCGTCCCGTGCCCAGACAAGGGCCATCCTCGTCCTTGATTTAAAAGGAGCATTTGATAACGTGGCACACGACTTGATCCTACAGAATCTAACAGAATTTAATTGCAACAGCAGCATATATAATTTCATTCGTTCCTTTCTGTGTGACAGGACAGCTAGCATCGGGATAGGGCCACACCGTTCGAACACGATTCGCCTTACAGGTCGCGGCACTCCCCAGGGATCAGTTCCGTCCCCACTCCTGTTTCATATTGCCCTGGCAAGACTCTCAAAGCAGCTCGATCAGATCCCCGATGTCATCCATGCAATTTACGCAGACGACATAACGATCAAAAATCCGAGGTTGTTGTTATCCGGGCGCGAAGCTTCACGCCGCCACCCCAGATCGTTGTGCACGTGGATGACGCTGCTGCCCCTGAGGTCGAGCGTGCTCGCATACTTGGCTTGCATGTTCAAGCGAACGGAAGAGCGGACTACACTGTTTCTTCTTTGTCCCAACAAACCAAACAGATTCTTGCCATAATATGACCGGTATCAAACAGGCACTCAGGACTACGAGAACGTGATCTCCTGCGGCTGGTGCCGGCCTGCGTATTCAGCCGCATCACATATCATCTCCCTTTCCACACACTTACCCAGTCGGAGCAGGTGAGGGTCGACGTAATGCTGCGAAAGGCGACCACGTTCACCCACGGCCTCCCACACTACACTGCCACGACACGTCTACTAGCCCTAGGGATTCATAACACTCTCGGAACTATTGGAAGTTCAGTGGACCAGCCAAAGGCAACGCCTTTTGCTCACACCCACTGGGCGACACGTGCTTTCGCGACTGGGATACCCAGTCTTGCACAATCACGTCGAAGACACCGCTATCGGTGTCCCACCTTGGGTACGTCGTACCCTGAAAGTGCTCCGCTCCCCCGGAACACGAGTCCTGAGCATGACGCGGGACGCCCTTGTTGGGTGCCTTATGCCCATGCTCAATGACATCGCTGAAGCAAACACATTATATACCGATCCTGCACGATGCAGCAACGGGTACACCGCGGTAGTGTTGGATGGCAATGCAACATTTCTTACAGCTGTCTCTTTACAGAGTTCTACTTCTGCGGACGGCGAAGTCCTTGGTGTAGCGCTTGCTGTCCGACACGCTCTTGACATTCCTGGAGAGATTTACATACTAACCGATTCACATCATGCATCATGCATGGCGAGCCTTTTTGATGGGACGTGGTTTTCCCAAGGCAGCCCTCCACATCCTGCTGAAGGCATCAAACATCAAACATCCAGCCCGCAACGTATCCATTTGCTCTGGACTCCTGGTCACGTCTCCATGCCGAGTGATGATCGCGCTCACGCGTTCGCTCGAGAACTTACCCACCGAGCTGCCCGGCATGGCGAGGCTGGAAGTCCAGATCAAGTGGGCCCGCCACTTACATACCGACACATATTGGCGTAGTACACAAGAATTAGACGCATCATGCACCCACCCTCACCGTCGTTCTCGCGAGAGGAAAAGGTGGCACTCCGCCAACTCCAAACGCATACGTTCCCCGGCCTCCTCTTCATGCATAAATTATAGCCTGACCGCTATGCTGACTCTTGCCCGAACTGTTGAAGCTCCCCAACAGTATTTCATGTCGCGGTGGAGTGCAAAACAAAATTATTTCCTCCCCTCACCGCCGTCCTGCGCTCCTTCCGCACCAAAGAGCTGTGGGACGATGCCTTCTGCGACGGGCCTCCCGAGCTCCGCCAGGCCTTGGTTCAACGGGCCAGGTTGGTCGCCGACATCGCCATAGGGAACCCGGACTAGGGTTCCCTCCCACATGTTTTGGTTAAATGTACTTATTAAAAAGTTTTCTCTCTCTCTCCAAATTTTTTTACTGAAGCAGCAAGTTCGCGGCAGTCTGAGGATTTATGCGACGCGAAAGAAGGATGTACGAACAAGGAATTGTCGATCTTTGAAACGGTGTTGTGGAATCGCGAATTAACAGAAACAGAAAAAACACGATGCCCGGGGAGGGGTGGGGGTGGGGGACTATCCGCACGTGCGTTCCGAATGGTTGTGTCGTCCGCGACCTCCCGGTGCTTGCATAACTCTCGCCGGTCGGCCCGCCGTCTTCGAGCTCCTCTGACCGTCCTGCAGTCTTTTTCTTTCATGTCAAGCTTCGTCTCTCTCTCTATCACTTTTGATCCCTCCTTATACCATCCCTCGTTTGCTGAGTTACGGTAATCACTTTGCATTTTTTCAGTTTTTAAATCACTACTTTCCCTTCCCCCCCCCCCTCGGCCCGGCCGCAATGTCTGCTCGAAATCAAATCCTTCGTGTACATGTGCCTGGGGAGAGAACTGAAAATCTTTCATGTTTTTTTTTTCACCTTATGATGTGTAAAACAATATGTCTCCCTCTCTCTCTCACAAACACCAGGAGCATAGCCAGAAATCTTTTTTTGGGGAGCAGGAGGGGGTTTAACCATACTTTGTGTATGTTCGTGCATGTATTTGTATGGGTATGTATACGTATGCAAGCAAAACAAACTTTTCGTGTGGATGATTTGCATGCACACACACATTTAATTTTCAGGGGGAATCACACACACACAATATATATATATATATATATATATATATATATATATATATATATATATATATATATATATATGAGAGAGTTTCAACTGAAGTACCATCCTCTACATTTCAGATTTGAAGCGTGGCTTCATTACGCCAACCGTCCGAACCTGCAGGAAAAGCCATTCGGTGCTCAAAGCAGTTCGCAAGGGACTGCTTCACTAGTGATGCTTGCAAAAAGCTCGCCCGTGGAAATCCCCTCTGTGAAAGTGCAAGAGCCCAGGCTGAGGCCCTTGGTGAATCCAGGTGAATAGAAGTTGGCATTGATCAAGCATTACTGTTGCTCTTTACTAACATCCACATAATTGTTTCCAATTCGTTTCAGTTTCTAATTGTACCTAACCCATTATGTTTTCTATTACAGATTTTTTTCAAGAGATCAACGAGCATGGTAAGCCACACAAAAAGCGATATTGATTCTGTTGATGAGGCATTGCTTGTGAAGTACATATGATTAAGAGCAAAATCTGCAATGTAAGAATGAATTATTTGCTTCAGCATTGTTTATTAAGGCTAAAATTGGCCTGTGTGATGCACATGTGCACTCTGTCGTACAAAATATTTTTTTTACAGATATGCTCCCAAAGTGCCCTCTGTTTGAACACGGTAAGCACTTGCAATATATGTAATATAAATGTACACGCTCGTAGTCTTCTCAGACGATTTCCAGAATATTGATAGTATTTTGTCACTGCAAACTACTGTCGAGCATCAACCGTGCCAGAAGCAGAAGACAGCAGTCCAGGAGGTAAAAAAGCTGCATTTTTAATGTCCATGAGAAGAATATGAGGCTTCTTGCCATGCTCAAAAGCACTGCTGAAAAGCACTGCTAATTTCACACAAGGGTAATTTCAACATGTGCAAAGGCTATAGTAGACACATTATTCATTGTGAGAACAATCTCTATAGAGGTGATCATTTCGAGATGAAAAAGAATGTCACCCATGCCAGGTATTCACAAGTGTGCTGGGAAAGCAAGAAGGACTGAAATGCACGAAAAACCTTATCTGACAGAACAAAAATCAGAAGAAATGAATGTCCATGTTGCTAATACCTCGAACAAACTTCCCTTGTATAGTGCCGCACAAGAAGCATAAAAACTACTACATGTGCATGACACCTAAATGGAGCAAAATTTGTGCAATTCAAGGTAGTTATGCTAATGCTTTATCATGCCAGCTTTACTGGTAAGCGCTGAATTATACTCATAAGTCTACAAACTCACTCATGAGCCGCCTAACTCAGACTTCGATTAAGCCGCGAGTCTGAGTGAGTCCGGTTTAAAAAAACATTATGAGCGCGAGTCTAAGCGAGTCAAGCTCGAGTAATTTTCGGTGAGTACGAGTCCGAGTGAGTCTTAAGCGCAAAATATTGTCTATGAGTGAGCGTGAGTAAGCTCCACCGTTTTGCAGACCTATGAATCATACTACTGTACCACTGCATGGGAGACAGATTCTTCACACGTGCAACTCCACACGGTTTTTCACCATATTCTCATTAAAGCAAGCCACTTGTCAATTATTTGTACATTCGAGCGTGTAGTTTGTTTTTTCCCATAGTGATGCCACAGTTTCACCTTTACTGGAAATATATACAGTAAAACTTTTTCCCTGGTGGGTTACTAGTAGCCAGCCAGCTGTGCAGAGACATGACTTGTGGTCATCCGGTCATCCGGAAGGATTGCATTTGCTCTACTATATGGCTACATGCTCCTCCTTTATGCATGAACCTCAGTTGCATTGGTTTACTTCATATCATAGTTTTGCTTGTCACTTCATTACCATGCTTGAGCGCAAAACAGTATGATGACATGTTGTCATGTACTATTGAACACAAGCAGAGAGCAAGAGAGTGCGAGAAGCATATGGGAAGGAAGACGGGTCAGCCTGAGCAAGTGTGCTCTAGCCTACTACTCTGCACAAAGGAAAGTGTAAAATGGGTGAATAGGAAAGAGTTACGCGTATATGCAATAGCCAAGTACCAGGGTTGTTCCGCAAAAGTAGAAGCTATTCAGAACAACAGCTTATAAAGCTGGTTTGGAAACTTGATTTCAGATGCACAAAGTGTTGTGAGGTATACCTCTCCCCTTTGTATGTCTCATTCAATTTTTTTTAAATGCGAAGAATTTCTTAGCGAACTTCGGCGACTTTGAGCGTATCCACTTTCTCTCTATCTATCTATCTATCAGTTTTTAGCTACATGACAAATTGGTATTATGGTATGGTATATGAGATTATGGTAAATTGGTATTATGGTATGGTATATATGTCAAATTTGGTATTACGTGATGCCAATGAATGACGAAGGTACGTGACTGGAGCAAACATGAAAATCATCAGATACGTGTCATGTGAGAACATGACTACATGCCGCAGTCAAGGCACCAATACATTTCGACGTGACTTGCTGCGCGTGCTCGCCTGCGTTCATTTCGTCGCGTCACGCCGGCATTGCCACGCCAGGCAGTGCAGGCACCGGTCGTGCCATATACTCCCAGGCACGCGCCGCGCTGCGTTGCTTTGACGCATACGCGTTTCAGCGCGTCCGGCGTCCCTCCGTCACGAAAAGAGGGAGACGCATTGGTGCCTGGGTAACGCATCGGCGCAAAATGCAGCATGTTGCATTTCACCCCGGTTGCCATCGAGCCTCGCGTCAGACTACATAGTGCTCGCGTTTTGCTCACGTTGTCGCTGTGCCCAGCGTGCGCTCGTCAACGCTACATTTGAGTATATTCGGCTCTTGATGATGCGCTCCTGGCAATTTTGCTAGTTCCACATATACCAAATTTACTGTTACGTGACGTCGTTGGCTGACAAAATATATGACTGGTGCAAACATGATAATTCTGACACGCGTGTCACATAAGAGCATGACAACATACTATGCTCATAGGGTGCTGGCGGCCGTTTCGCTAGCTCCACATATACTAAATTTGGTATCACGTGACGTGAACAGATGACGAAAGTAAACGACACGTCCAATCATGCTAATCATGACACGGAAGTCATGTACGGCACCATTTACCTCCACCTCGTAGCGTTGTGCTGATTTTAAAGTTAAATATCAACATTTCTCATTCGTGCTTCGCATATCCTCGATTCCCACTGTACGTGGGATCCGCCATTTTTGTAATTTCCTGCCGATGACTCCCACCCAGAAGCCCCACCGCCCTGCTTAACAGCTGCTGCAGCTTTGTCACCACCAACAACGGCCACACAATTTGGCACACCACCCCCATCAAAGACACACAGTTTACCCGATGAGTGTGCCTCTATTTACTGAATTACATGTTGTTTCACAAAACAATTGCACATATAACAGCCGTAATTCCCCTATGCAGTTAAGCAGGCATAACATGTAAAGTACAATGATATCAAGAACCATGTTTTACAGCTATTGATAGAATAGTTCGGCTTTTGAATGTAACATTCTCATGAGGCAATATGTCAGCCACACGATAGATTTCGAAGAACCTATAGTTCCATGATAAATATAGGCGATGTAGTAAACCCAAACAGTCCCCCAGAGTGTGCTGCAACAGTTAGAGCAAAGTGTTACTGATCCACCGCCTGAAGAGCTTCACTGACGGTTCCTTGATTTCAAAAACTGCAAAGCAGTACATGTAAGAGTAGTAAGGATAGGGAAGCATATTTTTTTATAAATACCTAAAATATACTTTTGTATAAAAAATAGAGGTGAAAAATTACCACGGGGTGTCGCTGGAGCCGACGACTCAACAAGCAGCCTTGAAAAAAATCTACAATTGTGTAAACATTGGCTACAGCGACACCCCGTGTTCATCAATTTTTTTCTACCCCTTCTGGCTTCCACCTTCCTTTGAACTTCTGCCTGCCTTGCTCACAAAGAAGTCTTGTTAAAAAGCATACCATATTCGATTGTTAACCGAATGGTAATAAGTTTTGTAATTTATTTTATCTTCATACTGCAAGTTGAATTAAATCACAGCAATAAATTGATCAACATTGTTTTCTAGGTCCTGTTGGTTCCAGTGGTCTTTGTGGGCTTTCACGAACTCCGCCGACTGCAGCAATGTCCACAGCTTTTCAAAGCACACCATAACCAGCCCTTAGAAAACATGCGTCGGTGTACCCCCCTAAAACCGAAAAACGTATCGATGACCTTGTGAATCGAAAAAACAATTACCCCAAGACATTGGCAAGAATCAGACGGAAACACCAAGTTAAAAATATAACATGACTTGAGGCACTGAACAGGATTGAGCCACGTGTACCATGAGACTTTTTTGAAATAGTGAAAGCTCAATTTTGTCTCTGTTCTTTTCCAAAATCTAAAAAGCATAGGTCAAAGGAAATGAAACAATTTGAACTAAACTTATTCTTCTATTCACCAAAAGCCTATCAATTCTTGAGGGAGGTGCTCCACTCGCCGCACGTGAGAATATTAAGGCGCTAGCTGGCAGACATCCCCATGACACCTGGCATCATACCTGGTGCCATAGACGTAATTAAATCTATAACTAAAGATTGGCTGATTCGAGACAAATCATATACTGTCTGCTATTAGATGGAACAGCTTTGAAACAAACTTTAATGTAAGATCCCTCAAAGGATATTGTAATTGGCTTTTAAGATGACGGGCATAGCAGGACTTCTCGTATGGCAAACACAGCACTTGTTGTGGCTGTGCCTGGCATATCGAGAAGTTGGATGCAGCCAGTTGCTTTTGTGGTCTCTCACAATGCAACTCCAGCCTTTGTGATGCAACGGCTTTTGCTAGACTTAATTCAACAGCTTGAAACGAAAGGTCTCTTGGTAAAAGCAGTAATATGTGATCAGGGCTTAAACAATGTGAGTTTGTCAAAAATGCTTGTCCATTCTTTATATGAGCCCTTCTTTGAAGCTAACAACAGAAGAGTATATTTCATGTTCGACACTCCACACCTGATCAAATGCACACGGAACAATTTGAGGTGACTAAAACATACAAGTGGCACAGAGGTTGGGGTCTGGGAACACATTGAAATTCTGTACAAAAAAAACGCGTTACACAGATCTGGCATCAGACAAACCTGAGGAACATTTGAAGAGAAGATTGGCAAAAAAAACTCAGGGATCAACACATCTACAGGTTGCCCTTCGCTAACATGAGAGTGAAGTTTGCAACTCAGGTTTTCAGCAAATCTGTTTCTGTTGCATTACTCACTTTCATGGCTGGAGAGCTTCCCATAGATGCAAAAGGTACAGAAGAATTCATAGAGAGAATGAACAAGCTTTTTGACAGCCTCAACAGTTCATCAGTGAAAAAACAGGACGACAAATTGAGGTACCCCATGTCACATGGCTCTGAACACCACACCTTCCTTGAGCAGTGCATAACTTGGATTGCTCGCTGGCACTTTGGTGGTCCTCAAGTCAAGGAGCCACACACCATCAAAGGTTGGCAAATCACAATCAACGCCCTGCTTTTGCTTTGGCAAGATCTATAAACAGAATCTGGCTTCTCAAACCTGCTAACACGTCGTTTACATCAAGACCCATTGGAGAACTTCTTTGCTACCATTTGCCAAAAGCATGGTTGCAATGAAGCAACCAATGCGTACGAATTCACAACAGCCCTAAAACATATTTGGATTGAAAAGCTTTTCCGATTTTCCGCACAGGGAAACTGTGAAGTGACAACAAATGAATTCCTCACCAACATTGAGGATGCTTCTGGATTTGTGTCACTAAGCAGCACACATGCTGTTAGCCACAGCACATTGCATGACTTTGATTGTGATGACCCGCAGGCATCTTTACAAGAACACAGTGATATGATATATGAAAATGTCATATATCATGTCAGTGGAATTCTTGTAAAGGACTTCCTTGGCCTGAGGAAGCTCATTGCATACATTGCGTTACATCGGGCTGGTGCAAAGTGTGCCAATGTGTGCTCTACTCCACATTTACGCTTTTGAAAAACGTTTTGAATCGCGGGTTCGAATGCCGGCTGCGGCGGCTGCATTTCCGATGGAGGCGGAAATGTTGTAGGCCCGTGTGCTCAGATTTGGGTGCACGTTAAAGAACCCCAGGTGGTCGAAATTTCCGGAGCCCTCCACTACGGCGTCTCTCGTAATAAAAATGGTGGTTTTGGGACGTTAAACCCCACATATCAATCAATCAAAACGTTTTGAATTTACTTACCCATGTGTGCCAATGTTTGTTTATTGTTTGTAGAATGTACATTCAAACGTAAGGTATCTGTAAAGCAAGTATACGATAACGACGTGGCCACCTCTTTTTTTTTTTGCAATGCGACCGCGATCCGCACTTTAATGCTGTTATGTTATACATGCGCTATCAATCGATGCAGGTCTCGTCTCGTTGCGTGAAAACTTTTCGGAACACTTTCTCTAATCCAGGTGTGCCTGCATGATGCAAATATGACTAACCATATCGCACAATGTATACGTAGTCAACGCATTCAATCTGCTGCAATATATTTATTGATATAGCCTTCTCAGAACATAAGTGCATAATATGACCGTTTGCGCAAGCATACGGGTGTCACATGAGCCATTCTCCACCGCGGAATTTGGTTGCTCGATCGCAAACGCCTTATTAGCACAAACTGCAAAAGAGGTCCCACATTGGTTATGAAACTTGATACTGCGAGAGCCTGCATTCCGATTACAGCCAGTGCAGTGTTCGTATGACGCCCGTGCATATTGCAAGGCGTGCTACTCAACTGAACACAGTGCAATTACATGCATGCACAAGTGACTTCAGCTACAGTCCACAAACACTGTCTGTGTCATTCGCTGAGAGTGCAAACAGTGCGCGCATTACGGAACCTGACGGAACCACAGAACACCTACCAGTACGGAGCCATGGAAATGCTGCCGCAATAAAGGTTTTTGTGTATCTGCAATGTGCGCTGTTCTCGTTCTGTGATAGCACATCCATGACAATCTACAAACGTCTTACTGCATGGATTGAACACATTTACAAAAAAATAAAGGTAATGAAAACGATTACAAACCGTTTAAAACGCTCTACAAGCACGGCCTACTCACCATAAGCCACCGGTGAGCTGCCGATTACAAGCATTCATATTGGATTATTTGTGGATTGGTACGATGCGACTGCTGAACAGATGGTAATCGTTGGAGCCACGGAGGAAGGAAAGGTAAGGAGAGGCCCTGACGTCACTGGTAGTGAAGCCGCGATGAAGCCGGAAGTCGGCCATATTGACTAGGCAAATTCTCCTCTCTTGTTTACATGTGAATGCGAAGCAGAAGGCACGACTCCCCCTCCGGCTCGGAAAGCACGTGGGCTGCGCAGCGCGTGGTGTCGTGACGATCAGAAACTAATGGAACTGGGCTCATCACTCTGAGCCAGGTGGACACCTTCAGCGAAATCGCTTCGTCCGAGTAATAACAGAAAGTAACAGCTCGCCGACAACGAAGCAACTACGAGAGAACGCGCGCTAGATGCACTGACAACGGCGAGTGCTTTCACGTCATTAATTCAGCAACTGTACAGACAACACGATCGGTCGTGCGCCTTCTACGGTTGCATTCCGCCACGCGGCCGACGCAGCGTCCTGCCACTGTGTCCGTGTTCCGCGTGAAACTCACCGGCGTCAGCATTCTGTGACCGTGGTGACTTTGAGCAAGGTGCTAGTGACAGTTGAACGCGGCTGCTGTTACGTTGAGATTACATGCAATGCTGGTGGAGAGTGTACCAAGCGGGACAGAAAAGGTGTTTTAATACGCACATGCAAGTTGTTACTGTACACGCACAACACGAAACTACGTATGTGCACATGGTCCTCATGGCGTCTTGCTGGGTTCAACAGCGTCGTCCGTTGTCACAAGCAGGAGCCCTGCTCAACCGTCACTGACCTGCAAGGCGTTCGTCGTCATTCAGCTTCGTCATGATGCCCAACGCGATTTCGCTGAACACTAACTGCTTGCTCCGCGTCATCCGCTGCACGACACATGGATATTCACTTGTTCTACACACTGTTGAAACCCCGTGATGGACAAAGGGATTTGTAAACGTTGCTAAGAGCAATGTAACTGCCTGAAGAACACTGCGTAACCAATAACGCGGCGCAGAGCACAGATATTGTCCGCCTCGGCTCAGCACGAGACCTGAGGAGGCACACATTCCACCGCCAGCCGCGGCCGCTCACTGCTAGACCAGCTCCACTGCGCAACACGTAACCATAGCAACGCCGCCATTGTGCCTAGTGAATATGGCCGCCATGATGTCATTTCCGCCACATTTTCACGCCCCGCGCCGGCTGGGCATGCCCTCTCCTACCTTTCCTTCCTCCGTGGTTGGAGCCAACAAAATCGCCTGCGCTACGACTTCTTCACTCACACAACTTATTCAAATTGATAAAACTATAACTTCCAGTTATAGGCAAATTGTTTTATTTTATTATTGTTGTTGTAATATTTGTTACTATTGCAAAATACATACATTTTCTTTTCTAAGTATGTTTTTGCTACGGAAGACAGACGGCGCTACCGTCGCTTCCAAATTGCTGTCCGCATTGGCTCTATAAACATGTCATGGGCCTGGCCACAGGCTGTTCCGGTCAAGAATCAGGCCATGTTTGGAATAATTCATCAACGCTTTAGAGCACGCTACTAAGGGAGAGCCTCAAGCTGTCCCGGTCGCGTTTAGAAAATGTGGGTAATGATTTGGAGTACTATATACGTACTCTGTTATGGGAGAGCATACAGCCGTCCCGTAGGCCTTACATTTGCTGAGGCCATGTTTCGATGTGTGCCTAGAAAAAGTTGTAAACGCTTAAGAGCATGAGTTACTCTATTACGGGAGAGCTAAAAGCCGTCCCGATAACTTCACGAGAAGTTGGGGGGGGTGGGGGTTAGTAAAAGGGGGTAACGATTTAGAGCACAGAGTACTCTACTATGGGATAGCGTAAAGCCGTCCCGATAACTTCACGACAACTTAACGTGAAAACGACGAAGGGCGTAGATATTTACAAACAGGAAGGTTGATTACTATTGCGCTCTTATTCCGAAAAACCTCCATGTAAAACCTGGTTAATACGGAAAGTTTTGCTTCTAATTCAAAAAGATTTGTCAGAAACTAAACAAAAAAAGGCACCGCAAGAAAATTCATGCTGTTTACACTTTATCCTTTAACCAAACTTTTGGGGCCATCGTCATCTTCACTGGCCACTTAATAATTATGGCGTGCTCAGGTGCATGTACGTACATGCTCATCTGCCTTGTTTGTTTGCGGAGCGCTGTGCGGTTAGAAACACAAGAAGATCAAAGCATAACCACTGAGGGAACGATGACGACTGATGGGGCCAAGCGTCTGTCTGTCTGTCTGTCTGTCTGTCTGTCTGTCTGTCTGTCTGTCTGTCTGTCTGTCTGTCTGTCTGTCTGTCTGTCTGTCTGTCTGTCTGTCTGTCTGTCTGAAGCGCAGTCTTCAGCTCCTGTCATCGGCTTAAACGGTTTGCTCGTTTTGCAGTAAAATTCATTGCGAATGTGTAGCGGGTATATATACTAACAGTTGATTGTCGCTGTCGGAATAAAAGGTCCCTGGCAGAGCAAATGTAACGATTGTAAGGGCTTTCGTTTGCTTCTGTAAGGACTATTAGCGGTGTGGGAAATGTTTCCTGACAGAGGAAATGTCACTCCTGTAAGGGTCATTTAGCTGCAAGAACTACCAACAAGTTGATGCAAGAACTAACGGTTGATCTCAGAAACGGACCTTGGGAGAGCAATTTTTCCTCCCTCACGATGAACTGTTGATTCTGAGAAATCATCTCTAGGAGAGCGATTGTTAGTTCTTCGGAATCAACTTTCGACACACTTGAACAATTTTTGAATGAACCAGCCATTTTTATGCTAATCATTCGTCAGTGAATTATTTGACCATCCTTACCAGACTGACATGGTGTACAGCTAAGGTCAGCTGTGCTTTGTTCAGTACTGCACGCATGAATGTAAGTAGGAACAAAAAGAGAGAGAGAGCGTTCAATTTAGGGATGAGAACAATTATTTGCCCAAAACAGTGCCGTCAAGACCAGCGAGTCTTGCTCGCAAACACATTATTGAAGGCCCCGTAGCGGGCCTCATCATCCGTAGTGTAGAAGAATTTGTTATGAACAATCGCGTCATCTTCATTATTGTGACTAAGGGTGTAAAAAGAACACTGGCCAATCGTCCTACTCTCAGCTGTTGTTTAATATATATGTATTTGCCAGGTGTTTCCAGTCGCTCAAGTGCATGACGTACAGCAAGCAGATGGTGACAGTTTTTTTTTTTCCATGTGAAGGAATCTTTCAAAACAGCGCTTTCGCCGCAGATCGTTGCTTATCTCTGCGATTTCAAAGCGAAATCGAGATACGTTCTTGGAACCAGCTCCAAAAAGATGAAGTAAATTCCCTCGCACTCGCGAGTTGAAGTACAACTATAGTGAGAGAGAAAATCACGTTGCATAACTATCAGCAATTTCACTAGTACACTATATTATACTTACTATACTCGGCGACAACGTTTCTTGGCGCTGAAGGGAAAGCTACGGAGGCGGAGCTTCTGCACATGCTATGCAGTACGCGAAGTTGTCCGTTTTGGCGCGCGTCTCGTAACGCTGTGGAAAGGGACGGGGGCGCACCATCAGCGTTTCATGTAGACGCAGACGCCGCTCAGCGTCTGAGGTGCACATAAAAAGGCGGGACTTTTTTTTCTTACGCCTTCGAAAACGCGAAGTCACAACAGATAAATTAAAAGAAATACGAATATCTGGTGTGAGCTGCGTTCTGTCTCAAATAGCTCTTCGTAGAAAATAAAGGAGGGACATTTGTATTTCGCGTTGAAAATACGGGCAGTACTTTATAACTACCTTCACTGGCGGTAGGATGCAAGAAATTTGGCTCCATAGTTTTCCCTTTAGTGCCAAGAAAAGTTGTTGCCGAGTGTAGGCAAAATATTAAGCCCATATGAAAACGCCACAGAGATTTAATTAACACTGTATAGACTTTTCTACATAGAATCATCTGTCTTTAAATTAACCATTTAATCACTTTTATATCAAGTTTCACAAGGACAATGGCCGCCACAGAAATTTCCTTCTTCGCGTCAATAAAACGTGTATTTAGCGAGTAATATGAATTATCGACTAGCTAGTTTACTAGATTTAAGTGAATCAGTTCAGGGGACAGGATATTAAACCATTATCTACAGGCCTCCCAATTCTACTGTTGATTACTTATCGGTGGTCAACCTCTATGAATTCATACATAGGAAAAGATGACAAACTGATTCTAACTGGTGATTTTAACCTGCCAAATATGAACCGGGGAAAGTTTTCCTCGTATTCAGCTCAAAGTGCTGAAAATGTCATGATCGATCTAGCTTTTAACTTTGACTTGCTACAAGTTGTTAACGAATTCACCAGAATGCAAAATTCTACAAGAACCATTCTTGATCTATTCCTTGTTAGCAGTAGCATAGAAGAAAACATCCCATGTTCTGTACCGGAAGGTCTTTCAGACCACAAAGCGATTCTTCTTACACTTAACAATGTCTCGACCAAAGAAGGCAATAAGGCTCAATCGTTACCTAGTTTCTGACGAGCACAGAATGAATGCATAATTTATATGCTGGCTTTCAGTTACGATCCCGTTGCGAGCTTTAGTTCTGTGGATGACCTCTGGCATTTTCTCGGGAGTGTGGTTCTTGATATTGTAGAGCGTTTCGTTCCTAAAATAGGGAAGAAGTCTGAGTGCCGCAATCTTCGGATTACGCAGGAAAAAAATTACAAATGAGGCGGAAGCTTCAGTGGTTGAAAAAAAAAGCGAGTGAAAATGCATCATGATGAGCAGTTAAAGAAGCGATTGATAAGCTGCTTGCAACAGTTAAACAAAAATGTCGAAGATAAGCACCACTACTACAACACTGTGCTGCTATACTTTATTAGATCATCTCCCGAAAGGTTCTGGAGAGTTGTGACACCGGCTTCTTTATCTTCTGACTCTTTTTTTTGTTATTGATAAAAGTGTGCGGGACAAGAAAATAGTGTATGCGTAATTTAATGACCGTTTCAAAAGTGTATTTACAAATGAAGACGGTTGGCTACCATGCTTCTCTACAAAACTGCTTTCCTTTCCTGACCTTGCTGTTACGGAGGATGATATTCTAAATTTACTGTTAAAGCTTGATATAAATAAATCCCAAGGACTGAACGGTATCCCGAACAGCTTCTTTTTAAAAGCGTTACGCAGAATGGTGTGCGAAATATTTTCATGTTCTGTTCACAAGATCTGTTAACGAAGGAACAAGGAACGTTACCGGAAGACTGGAAAGTTGCTAGGGTGGAGCCTTTACAGAACTCAGGGACAAAGCTTGCATAAAAAATTAAAGTCCAATTTCACTTACTTCAACTTCCTGTGCTCTTGGAGCGTATCATTTACATACATATGATCAGTTTTCTCGATGAACATAAAGTGTTAACAGATATGTAGCATGGTTGTAGAAATGGCTCGTTGATATTTTACAAGACTTCGCTTGCACTGTGAACAAAGGAAAACAAACAAATGCCATACTTATGGGTTTCAGCAAAGCATTCGATAAGGTGTGCGAGCTGTGTTAAAAAATGACTAACTGATAGGATGGATTACAGGCTAACTAACTGGCCGCCGTCAGTTCGTTGATGTGGATTAAACATTGTCAGATATAGTTCCTGTCAAGTCTGGCGTCCCACGGGATTCGTTCTGGGACTACATTTTTTTTTTATGTCAACGATATTGTCGCTTACTTATCCGCAAAAATAAGGCTTTGTGCGGATGATTGTGTGCTACATAAAAAAATAGCAACTCATGAAGACCAGGTTAGCATAAACAAGAATTTTGATATGGTAGTTTATTGGCGTAAGCAATGGCAAATGTACATCAATTAAAAAAAACTGTGTACTTCGTTTATTTATTTATTTTATTTATTTTCCAAATACTGTTAGCCTTTCGGCTATTACAGGGGTGGGACATACTAAGAATGCCAAACATCAATACATTCAAATCATACAGCAATTCAAACAGCAACACTTGAACTTGGAATTGTTACTTGACATACATAGGAAACACCGGCTTTGAGGCTGAAGGAAAAACAGTGCAGTCGTAGTAAGCATACAAATAATTTGTAATAAATTAACATAGTAGACCATGCTTACAGAAAAATATCTATGAGCCCTTCCTCAAATTCTTCTAATGTTACTTGCTCGTAACATTAAAAAAATAAGCCACTAAGATATTGCCAGGGAACGGAAGACCTTTTATTATGAGAAGAGACACAATATAAATGCTTTTTCACCCATTTGTTTTCGCAGCAGGGCACACATTCAGTCATCCGCACAGTTTTCTTTCGTGCGTTCGCTCACACAGTTCGCTTATGTGCGCGCCGGTCGCTCATGGTGTGTCGAGCGGCGATTTTTTCCGATGTGGACAATATTCCCCGAGTGGCAGATCTGATTTATTGGATTTCAGTTCGTCAGACGAGGGTTTACTCATGAGTACAGATGAAGATAATGATGAAGGAGCGACTTCTCAAAAGCCTACGGGTGCGGCGAGACGATTATATAGGATCGGAAATAAAGTGGACGGTTCGTCAGGGTTTAGAGTTACTCTGGTGCGCTGATTACTCTGGCGCGCTTATTTCTGTATGTATGTGGGCTGTGTTTAGTACAATGCATCGTTTTTTATTGATAAAATATGGTATAAATGTCGTTTAAGGGTTGTTTTTGATTTCGCTACACACAAACCATGCATATGTAAATACGAAAATGAAGTTTTGTCAGTTTACGATCATGCAAAAAATTATAATGAAAATTGAGACACTCTTTCATAAACACAACTGAATGAAGAATTTATTTCAGCAATAAAAAATACAAATTTTCAAATTGCATTTCGCGGAAAATTTCGAACCTGAAAGCGTTAACCAACAACTCAGTTCGATATTTCGCTCATTTGTTATTCTCTACTTGGAATAATAAAGATGTACAGGTAAAAAAATACTAGCGCAGTTGATTTTAAAGAATTCAGTGTTCTATAGAAATGAATAAAAGGGAACCCGGCTTTTATTGAAGTCTAACATAAAAGAATATTGAAAGATGGAACCATAGCTTTTTCTGTTTTTCGATCGATTTCTTTCGTTTCTTATTTTATATTTTTCCCAATTTTCCCAAAGTAATCTCAACCGGAACACATTTATCCGATTTAAAAATCTCGGATCGAAAAGCACTGAAGCCCAGGTCTCGGCAGGGCGTCTCTTCTTTCCCCGAGGCGCAGTGGACCCAAGACGCAATCATTAGTCGTTTCGTTTTCCCGCGCCCACCGTGCGGCTGTTTCCCGTGTCGCGCCGACGACGAGGGGGAATTCCGGGAAAGAAGAAATGGCAAAAACCACGGCGCCTACAGCGCCGGTGACACCCCTAGCGACACTTCCCGAAGCATTTCCCGGGCCTTCCCAACCTCCTCGTCCGTTCCCTGCTGCAACCAAGGCAACCAGAGGCTTGCGCGGCCATGTATACGTGCGTGTTCGCATCTGGAGATACGGTGGAGAAGGTGCGAGTGATACCGATGGGAGCAACCTATGAGTGCAAATGTTGGCAGTAGGCGCGAACTTTCTGTTCGATTCGTCCTCTGACCGGAAAGTGAACCCCCAAGAGCTCCGCGCACACGCTCTCCTCTTGTTTGAACTCATCAATATGCTAGGGTGCCTTGGCAGGTTCTTCGTTTACGCCTAAAGCGGCAGCCTGTTGACTTAAACCACGGACGTCGTCGCTAACGTTTAGTGATGTTTTGTTTCTTAGCTATGTTCTTCGCGTTTTACTCCGCGTAGGCGTGCGTCATTCACCTCCGCCCAGCGCTTGGCCGTAGCCTCGAAGCGCATCGAGGGCTGCTATGAAGAGAGACATCCTACAGACCCGCTGTGCTCACTTCTTGGGAGTATGCCAGGTTTGTAGATTTTCACACCAGCTCGCTCATTTTGCTGTAGGTAACAGTGAATCACATTGTGCAGGTCAAACTGACCTTCAAATGTGGGCAGAAACTGATTTTACTCGCGAGATTAGTTGTCTTTCAACATAAGTGCGAAGCCCCGCCGCGGTGGTCTAGTGGCTAAAGTACTCGGCTGCTGACCCGCAGGCCGCGGGTTCGATTCCCGGCTGCGGCGGCTGTATTCTCCGATGGAGGCGGAAATGTTGTAGGCCCGTGTGCTCAGATTTGGGCCCGTGTGCTTAGATTTGGGTGGTCGAAATTTCCGGAGCCCTCCACTACGGCGTCTCTCATAATCATATGGTGGTTTTGGGACGTTAAACCCCACAAATCAATCAACATAAGTGCGAAGTGTGTTTACAAGCGAAGGTACCTTACTCTTTTCATTGTTTCATTGGTATTGTCATATTTCTAAGTGGCATTTTCCGTTCTTTCTTGTTTCGGGTTATTATGCCGCTGCGAAGCGCACATATTAGTGCCTGGGGAAGCGTTCGGCATATTGTGGGACGTTGCAGAGGAAGGTTTGCGTGCTTCGGTAATTTTATGTGTACGTTTCCAGGTACTTGTCGACTGCGGTGTGAAGACCACAAAAGGTGGCGAATGGAGCCGCCAAAATGGGTGGAGTCTGCCTCTGCATCCGCTGCAGCTTGTGGCCTGGTTTTTTCTCGCATACTTTTTGGTCATGTATTTTGCTGTGCTCGTGCCCAGCTGTCCCGCTGGAGGCTGGCAGATTGGTCTGTCACTTGTATCCTTTAGAAGTTCATTTTTTTGGTTTATTCAGAAGTGACCGTGCAAATGCATGGAACAAATTTACTCAGTATGAAAAAAAAAATGTAGTACGTTTGTTAACAGAAAGTTCACAGTATGTGCTAATGTCCCCATACTTGCGGAGTTGCTCGTAAATTTTGTATTCTGCTATTTTAGCAGCAAGTTTTGCTAACCATGTTTCAATTCTTGTAATCAATGTGCTTCAACACTATATATCTTAGTCCTACAAAAGAAAATAAAAAATGATAAAAAATGAATTCAGATGTTCAAAAGAATGAAAAAAAGCATGCAACGATGCAAAGGGCTTGCAATGGTGTTTGGGCTTTTGCATATGCTAAGTTGTTTTGTATGCTACTTGTAAATACAATAATGAAATCTGTTCATTTTCCTTGACATTTATGCCAGGTCAATGCAGCTGTTGGCATTATTCACATAGTTTCACACATTCTGAGTGTTAGCGTTGACCCAGCAGATGCTAATGTGCGAGCTAAAAACACTAAAGGTCCACTTCCTCAATTTGATCGAAGCAAGCATGCTCATGTGATTGAGAATCAATTCTGCTACATCTGTGAAGTAAAAGTGTAAGTATCAGGTGGGGGCATGAGCGATGAGCATCGTGAAAGAAGGAATGTTGCTGGAGTGACATTCCTTTGTTCATACACATTTTCGCTGCTTCTTTTGCATTGGGATAAACGGTTCTGCACGTTGCACAGTGGAAATCAGTTTTTTTTTAATTCACATTTCACTTCATTATACTGCATCTGTAGGCATCAGACGAACGAGATAATATATATAGAAATGATGTTTGTTTTGTACTTATTAGCTCATAATCTGTTTCAGTTGTATGCATAATTATGCTTCTTTTTTTTGTGTTATAAACTGACTTCTATTTGTTTGTTTCAAATACCCTCAGGGTACAAAGACACATTAAAGTGGGAAAAGGCAAAACTTAACATATAATAATGTTAACTTAGTAGTGTTTTATGAAGCCTGTGTGAACAAAGTGATACGATAAAAGAAGAGAAAGAATTAACCTAGTATCATCTGCACTTGAGTTTGTTAGGCTTGTCATTTATGCAATTGAAAAGCAACTGCAATATTTCAAGTTTGGACATTGTGGAGCTCCAGTATTAGCTGTTTTAGTCTTGGACATGTTAGTCCAGGTGGGCTGACTATTTAGTGTCAAGAAGGTCAATTCAGATTAAAAAGTTAATTCTTATTCAGGTCATTAATTCTGTGGAAGGTAATCTTATGTGAAAAATATGTCATGGTTAAAGGTTCACTAAAGGCAAATGACATTTTTTACCAGCGTTCAAAGTCAAAGCTTGATAAAGTCAGTGCATCACAGGAATTAGCTATTCACAAATTAAGGTAAATGTAGAGCACAATTTGCATCACCATTGGAACCCTTGACATAACCCTTGAAGATGCTGCAAGTTCAATTTTTCGCCAGGCTATGCTCAAATAAAGTCTTTTGCTTCGGTGCACACCACAATGCCGGCTGTCGGGCAGTAAAGCGAGTAAAAAGTGGGCACGGCTGCATCAGAAGAGTATTCTTGAAGGCCGGTGGTTCAGATTGTGCTGATGGTATATAGACCACTAAAATATTATTTTCTTTCAAAGTAAGCATTTTTTCAACATGAAACAAGCACTGCTAGGTTTTTAGAAGCCTATTTCATAAATATATCTTGACTTACTATTTGTGTTTAGTGGCCCTTCAATTGAATTGAAGAATTTAGTAAAGTCAATAAAATGACTAACTTTCCTGTTTATTTATAAGAGTGCTACATTGGGCAAGTTGATGCAAAGCTACACAAAGTTTCAACAAAAGTTAATAGTTGGCAGTCTTTCAATCTTCATCTTTTTTTCCTGTATTTGCACCACATCACCTTGTTCCGTATGTCTATATGTCTTAATTCATAATACGAATCATGGCTCTTTCAATTAAGTACCAACAAGAAAAATAAACTTTTTACACTTTTTAATAAGTTAAAGTAAGTTATCTTGAATGTGACATTCACTAAGACTTTGATTTTTCTAAGATTGTTGATAAAAAAGCTGTAGAAGCTTCAATAAATTTACCATTTACCAATGGCTTTATTATTTTTGCAAATGCAGGTAGCCTTAGTTTGTTTAGTTATTTTATTAAAAAAGTAATGTTAGGGGGAAGATATTGCTAGCGTATATCGTATAATGCTATAATGTATATGGTATAATATGGCTAATGTATATGGTATACTATTAACTACAACTTTAATGTGTGCATGAATGATACCAAGGCCAGGAATTTCGCAATTGAGATTTTTATTGTGTGCCATGGTTTTTGTTACAGAAAAATATAATGAATGTGTAATAAAAAAGCCTAAGCCTTTTCATTCAGCATTTGTGATAGTGGGACTAGATTACATTGTATACGTGTACACCACGTGCTTGCAATAACCAAACAGTGAGGGTCAGCTAATAAGAGTCCTTTGTGCGTCTCATTTGTATACTAGTTGTGAGAGCATTGTATTTTGGAATAAGAAGGTATTTGAGAATGAAATTAGCATAAAGTCGAGTTATTTTATCAGTAAAAAACCCGCTTGTAAAAGTATATGGTACTAACGATAATGCCAATATTTCTTTTGCAGCTGCAGTATACATCACGATAAATGTAAACACCTTGAGCATAAAAAAATGTTATACATTTCAGGATGATTCATCGGGTGCTATAACTATGATATTTTACAACAAATATCATTACCATTCAAATTCCTGTTTGGTGTCTTTCATTGCTGCTTCTCCTGTTTTCCAAACTATAGAGTTGCCACACTCACACTTCCCAGATAGTTAACTCTTCACTCTTTATAATAGGGGAAACCGGTCAAAACACTGCAGCAGTTGCAACAAGTGCATCGAGAAATTTGATCATCATTGCAAATGGCTTAACAACTGTGTTGGATCAAGAAACTACAAGTGAGTAAACTGTAGGATTAGGTACCTCACAATATTGCCAGCACCTTTTAATATGCTGGTTGTATGCATAGTACACTTCTTGTGTAAAAAATATAGTGCTTTGTGGTTTTCTTTGTCTTAATCTTTCTTTTTTTCACTTTCTGGGTAAGTGAGCATGCTTTGATAGCAGTAGTGCCTTTTAAACAAATGAATATGCCCCCACACCAACACAGACACACATGATTGAACCCTCGCACAACCTTCTGCTGCTCCCAAGTATATATACCTGTCTTGTGGTTTAAGTGCACTCTTTGCCTCTCCAAAAGCAACCTGCGCTAAAACTTCTATTGATTATTCAATATTGAATCACCTATTGAGAGGTCATATAGGCTAAATGCAATAAAAAACCTGCCAGTTGAATTTCTTCCTGCAAGAGGAACAAATGTCTAGTTGCCCCGTTGCCCCGCCTGACAGGTAACCATGGCAAAGCAGTGCACCAGGTCAAGATTCACTTTCACAGACAGATTTGTGAACTTTTGATTGATTTTACATAAGAAGAAATTTGTGAGAGAAAACCAGTTTTCATGCAGATTAATATATAGCATGAACCAACATGTAAAGAAAAAAAAAAAGACAGTCGAGGCTGAGGATCGAAGGACAACCACATTCAGAACCAGTGTGGCAGGTCTGTACATACAAACTATCGGAAATATTACTGCTATAGCTATATTGAGTACAGATATATTGCTATATCTATATATTGCTAGATATATGAATATTAGCTATATTGAGTACAGACATGGAAGACATCCATGTTATGTAGCTGTGTTTTTGTGAATGACACCAGCTTTGGTGCCTTGATGTCCCACCCCACGTGCTGTTCTCCCTACATGCTTCTATGTCACATATACTGGGTGTAGCAAATGCCTATGAATGACTTGTGGTAATGTATGGGTCTATATATTTAAAAAATAAAATTTCACATAGATATATACATCTATAGTCTAGAGAGCTATATTAAGTACAGACGTGAAGACATTTATGTTACGTAGCTGTGTTTTTGTGGGTGACACCAGCTTTGGTGCCTCGATGTTCCACTCCAAGTGCTGTTCTCCCTACATGCTTTTATGTCACATATACTGGGTGTAGCAAATGCCTATGAATAACTTGTGGTAATGTATGGGTGTATATATTAAAAAATGAAATATCACTGTAATAACCAAATTATTGTATACGGCTTTCTTCTTTTTCTTTTTTTAAAAATGCTGAAAACCACGAAATACCAAGCTCTGTTACAGAACTAGCAGTTGAAATGCAAAGTTGAACTGAATGACTGTGCTATGCAGTGAAAACTGCTATTCAGCTACGACCGAGTTTATGAATGCAAACATCCTTGATGGAGTTTTCATATTCACCCATGAATATGCATCATTTTTCACCATTCTTGCATCAAAGATACTTGCAAGTCATATCTGTAA
The DNA here is from genome assembly GCA_013436015.1 of Rhipicephalus annulatus. Classification (NCBI taxonomy): domain Eukaryota; kingdom Metazoa; phylum Arthropoda; class Arachnida; order Ixodida; family Ixodidae; genus Rhipicephalus; species Rhipicephalus annulatus. The sequence continues at coordinate 174,442 of WOVY01013186.1, read as the reverse complement.
GGGATGTTTGCTGAATATGGTAGTTATTTCTAAGAACCTAGGATCTATTAAGCACTTGTATTCACCTGTGTGTTTAAACTGTCTTGAAGATTTTGTTTCCCTCTTGAAGAAGGCAGGGAGCAAGATACAGATGATATCAGAAGAAAGAGGAAGTGTATTGTGATCTCATTTTTGCCTGTGTGGGTGGCCGTATTGCCATATAGCACAAGCAACTCAGAAGCAGGCATTTTGTGCTCCTCAGATGTGGCTGTTTTGCTTCAGTGTGAAAATTCTTGTTTACCCTTTTGCTTTGTGATTAAAATTAGGAGAGCAGAAGCTCAAATTTCCCAAGATGGAACAAAGCTTGACGAACACAGATGCATGGTGCGTGAAGTACCAGAACCGATGCAGATTGTCAGTGCCAGAGTCTGTTATACTAGAAAGAAACCAATACATTATGCTAGCAAAACTTCATACAAGAATGGTACTTAGACAAATGATAGAGAGAACAGCGTATTATACATGACAGAGGCACTTGTTTGTGCATATGATGTTAACTCTTTTTACACCTCAATAAGGCTTTCTTTGTACTTTTGGGTCAGCCTATAAAATGCATATAAGGTTGGTTTAGGGGCTTAATGTTCCAAAGCAACTATCTAGTTCACCAAGTTGTCATGATATGTAGCATATTCATAGATGTGCTAATGGAAGTTTGGGTTCTCTGCGTATTGGTTTCTGTGGATTTTGGGTTTCTATTTGAATGTGTTTTTTTATGTTAAACATGTGTTACTTATTTTTATCCTCTTCAGATACTTTGCCGTATGTGTGGCCAGTGCTCTGACGGCCTGCCTTCTGACTTTTCTGGTTTCTACTGGGCTTATTGTGGCATACTTTGCTAAAAGTACTCTATTTAACCACACTGCAGGTAAGTGAGGAATTGACACCTGGCTTATATGACTTATAACAATAAGTTGTACACAAGGTAACTAAAGCCGTGAACAGAAATGGCATATCTGACAGATGTCTGGTTAGTAGCGAACTTCGCTAAAATTAAGCACCAAGAACTTGAATAAAAGTTTCTCATAACTTATAAGGCTCTCCCATGATGGCTGCTAAGTGTAAAGTTGTGGGTTCAGTTTCTTTCTGGGGCAGAAGCATATTCACGGTTTCAGAATAAAAAAATTCTCACGTGCAAGATTACACAGTGGACAAAATTTATCTGGAGTTCCCTGCTACAGCATCCCTCCTAATGGTAGTGCAGTTTTGGCTCATAAAACCCTGGCGTTTGACCATTTCTTATTACCATGAGTGAATAAACCCGACAATACAGTGAAAGAATATGGATTAATTTGACAAGCTGGAGAGTTTTTATGTTTTTTTAGCCCTTTGCGGACCGTTGTCAGGCCTTTCGCTGTAACACAACACGACCACAGCTGCTCTGTGTCAGACACTGCTGAACAAGCCCTTTCATGGTTGATTCACGTATGCATTTTCTCACTGCATTATGCCCCATCTTTTGAAAACAAAATACAGTTCTTTTACTTGAGCTTTGCTTTCTGTAGTTTCGAACCAGAACGGACGGAATGTGGGGGAAGGTTTCAGTCTGCAAAGCATCAATATGTGTACTATCAGCGTCAAATGAAAACAAACAGCGGCAAGCTTTTGCAACGGTATAGTGCGGGCCGTCCACTCATCACCATGGACAGGCACGAATATACGAGCAGAGCTGCCGAACAGGATGCACGTGCCTGTCAATGGTGATAACTGGACAGCGCGCACTACGCTATCGCAAAGGCTTGACGCTGATAGCACATAGATATTTTTGCATTGTATCCTCATAGGCAGCCACACCTGGAACCTTGTGCTTAGCAGTAAAATGCCATTGCACTCTAAACTACCTTGGGAGGCATTCGTGGTGCAGTCATTTTAAAGGTACACTAAAGAAAAATAATGACTTTGATTAGATTGACGACCTAGATTATAAGAACTCTAGTGCCATAAGTTTCTCTCTTATAAGTTCATTTTTAGCAGAGAAAATCGAGGTCGAAGTTTGATTTTTTAATTTCGTGCTGAAATCTCTATGCTTGATGTCAGAAATTTCAAAATTTATTTTTCGTATTTTCACAATATTTGCCCGATGAAATTTTTTAAAACTTCATATTCTAGGTCTATGGCACCCACAGATGACAATGTACTTAATTTTTATGGATTAGAAGCTGCGTAGGAGCCAGTGGGTGCCTTCAAAATCTATGAAGTCACAATGTTTGGTGCGAGACTCTCAAGGTGGCATCTCCACCCGTATTTTATTTTCGCGCATTTTCTTGCTTATCAAGTGCTGTGTCGTGGCAAGAGTGGTGTTTTTGTGATTGTGAAATGATACTTTACTGATACGTGAAAAATCGTGTCGCTCTCTAGTGTCTCTTTAACATCGAAAGTTCGGTCCAGGGATGTCACTTCTTTTCGGTAGAACTCGCATGGCTTGCATTGAGCTCTCTTTTAGCTCATATTAGAGAGAATTAGGCTTGTGCGAATATTCGAATGCTTCAAATATTTGACTGAATAGTAGAATATTTGAATTTGCTTCAATTTGATTTTAAATAATCGAATATCTCAAAGTATTCGATATGAACGAATAAGTCTATATTAATCCCCATGTAATTGCTTGTAAGGGTAATTTTGCTGCAGTATAATTGTGCTAAGCCGTGAAAGGTTCTATCCAGGAGAAATTTGCTTTGTTGTGAAGTTTCACTTCAAATTTAAATGGGCCCTGCAACACTTTTTGAGCATGGTCAGCAAACGCTGCCGATAGATAGTCAGGCTACCGAGAACACGCGAGCTAAATAATATAGCTCAGCATGCGACCTGTAATTCACAATAAATTCTCAAAGTCAGATAAAAATTGCTCTCTTCTCTCAGCAATGGACGCCACTATGTCTAAAATCGCTAGTCACTGTCATTGTACCAACCATTGACTGATTTGAGCATGGGGCGCTCAGTCGTTATTGGGGCCGCTGCGGGTGGCCGGGACATGTCCACGTGTACATGCAGGATCATACTGAAAAGCCGTGTATTCAAAGGAAAAAAAAAAGAGAAAGAAAGAGTGCTCAAGGTCACAACACGCATGTGATGTATTTTCTTTCCCTATGCCATCTCTCCCAGTTTTGCTTCAAGCGCTTTCGTCGGGACGAGAAGAGAGAATGCAATTGCAGCATGTGGCAAATCTTTGCGACTCCGCTCATACTGAACAGATTCTAAAAATTTTTGCGGCGGGTAATTCATAAGACAATAGCTTTTTTAGTGAATCTATTCCGTGGCTACTTGAAAAAATCTTGCAGGGTTCCTTTAAATGATATTATTATCCTCAAATCGATTGATCATTTTTTAAGCTTAAAAGCTTGTTTTGCCAGCTTATACACAGTAATGAATAATGTTACGTAATTTACATGTTATTACTTGCATCCTACTGAAAGTCAAATCCTGCTACTTCTCCAATTGTTTCGACTTCCTTTGAATGGAAAAAAAAAATAAAAAAAGCTCTTGCATAGAGGCCATGTTTAAAAAAAATATTGTGCAGATTAGTTAGGTCATGACAAATAGGTTTCTTTATATGTGATATATTCTATTTGAATTCGATTTGAAATTATTTGACCAAAATAACTATTTGCTTCGAATTCGCTTCAAACCTAAAATTTACTATTTTACAGAAGCCTAGAGAGGATATTTTTGTATTTTAGTCCATGAGCTGTGGGAATCACACGATATCTTGCTTGAGCAAATGACAAGAAGCTCGTACCGTGGCACGACATCAGAATAAACATTCTGTAATTACTATTTCAGGGCGCACTCACACTCATCAGTTCATTTCCTAGGCTCTCAAAAGGTTAGCCTTTTATTTGACGCAAAAAAATGACTAGTGAATATTTATGTCGGTACCCCTTCAAGAAGCCCTTACATTCTGGAGAAGCTATTGCATTCTCATCAGATCTTATGGAACATAATTGCAATGCAGAAGTTTGATGACAACCATGAAAAGAATTTAAAAAAAGGACAGAATTTTGTTGTACAGAATGGAAAACCATAGAATCAAAACATTGTTTTGCATAAAAGTAATCTCTGTAACAACCTGTAATTCAGGGCCTATATTTTGCAAAATATAGCAGCTCGTGCTGCTTTAACAGACCTGCAATACATGATCTAACTGTTCATGTCACTCATTTGCTGACTGTAGGTGGCGCCACAGTGTGTCCTCACCCCAAATCATTTTAGCAGTCTCCAATTAAAATGAAGCCAAACCTGTGAAGACATTTTACTGGATATTCTAATTACTAGTGTGGATCTTTATATGTATTTGCAATGCACCATTATTCTGAGCATAGTTTCAAAAGCTACCATTAAACCTTACTTTCCACACAGTGTCTGGCATTATTGAAGTTACCATCATATATTTGGTGTAGTTACTACCTGCATTTCAGCCAACACTGACTGCTGTGCATGACAAGCGCATTGATATAGAGGAGTTGCATGAATGTTTAGAATGTGAAGTGTGTTGTAACAGCTGCATCACTGCTTGATGTGTTGGTGCTACTCATTGCACAGCTTTGTCCTATGTGCCACATGATTTCTGTGTGTTCAGCAATAATTTAATGTTGTAAGCAGTTACAAGAAATTTGACAGGTGCACATGGAATATTTTTTCAGTGGCTCAAATATTAACTAAGGTGGTGAGGGTTTTTATTCGTAAGACCAATGGACATGCCAGCAGGCAAGATATTGACACCATGGCTATGGCAACATAGAAGTGCTCACTGTTATGTTACTGCTATCAAAGCGAACTGCAACCGCCCAGAACATGAAATGTGATTACTCTACTGCCCCGCCACGGTGGTCTAGTGGTTAAATTACTTGGCTACAGACCCGCAGGTCGTGGGATCGAATCCTGGCTGTGGCGGCCGCATTTTCAATGGAGGCGAAAATGCTGTAGGCCCGTGCGCTCAAATTTTGGTGCACGTTAAAGAACCCCAGGTCATCGAAATTTCCGGAGCCCTCCACTACGGCGTCTCTCATAATCATATGATGGTTTTGAGACGTTAAACCCCACATAATAATCAATCAATCATCAATCAGATTACTCCACTGGTGGAAAGATTGTCCGTTACATTCACTGAAGCCAACCCCGTGTTTCTTTTTTTTTATAAGAGGTGGATTTATATATATATATTTTTTTGAAAGTCACGAAAAGTGACCTTTGGTGTTTCTGGCAGCAAAAACATGAGTGGTCCGACGTACTCGGTCCTGTGACCGTTGATTGCTGTAGGTGGTCGATAATTTATTTGTTAGTATTAAAATATTGTTGCTCTCTTTATGGTAAAAGGTATTACTCCATAAAAGTGTGCATATAGACCTGCTTCAGTAGTATGCATCAAAGTGGTGCTGCCTTTGCTTGATGTAATGATCTCATGCTCATCAGTGGGTTTTGAGCAACTTTATGCAACCATGCATGCAATTTCCAGGTCACTAAGATTTCCCAGCGACATAGTTTTGCTACCTACACTTTGTCTCAGAAATGAGGGGCACGTGCTGCTACTTGGCGTGATATACATAGGAGCATTTTCGATGACTCGGCTTGGCTCGTGTACCAAGAGTGTACACTGGGAAAAACCACCTATGACGCAAGCACAGGCAACCTTGGGTGCAGATGCATGCAATGCAGTACAGATACATGGGAGGTGTATAAAGCCATATCGTGTCATTCTACAGCTTATTACTTTCAAAAATAGTTAAAGAGCTCGAAATAAAAAAAACATAAAGCATAGTTACAGGAATTGCTGCGAAAGCAGAATCATGACAGATTTCACAAATAACGAGAAGGGCTGGCCGCATTGCTATCAATACTAACTCAGCATTGCTGAAGGGAAAGTACATCTGTGTTTAGAGCCTTTCAGATGGAAAAACACTGCTCATAAAATAACTAAGTGCTTTTGGGAGCTGTAGCTAAGAGCCCTATGAGGGTGAGTTTTTGTCACGCTGTAAAAAATTGAGTTGAGAAAGATTCATTGCCAGTCCCTTCAAGTGCTCTTGCTTCATCCACTTAAAAGTATTTAAAAAATGGATGATTTTGGGCCTGTCTGAATTCACAATGTCGTTACCTATACTCATTTTGGCTGTGGCTGTTTATGCTTATCTACTAAACCTGTAAACATGCTTTAGATGTGACTTGGAAGTGTGCCAGCTTGGGCTAGTCGGTATGCCATGACGATAGTTATAGTGCGAGAACAGGACGACTACAAAGAGACAAGGAGTCCTTCATGCCTTTCTTGTCTCTTTGTCGTCGTCCTGTTCTTGCACTATAACTATCGTCGTTATCGTTAGATGTGGCATTTCACGTCAAAATATTAAGCTTGTTTGAATATCACTTTCTTGGTTCGAAGTTTTGTCCAGGTGGATCATAATTAGTACTGAATGATTGTGAGGTAAATTCAAATGCTAGCAAGGTTTGGATAGTAGTAGGGTTTTGTTATAGGTAGTGAAATATTTCACACTCTAAAATTTGCTGTACTTAGACTGAATAAGCCTGTATAACAGCTTTTAAACATTTTAGAAAAATTATTGGGGTGCAGGTTAACATGCACACATTAAACTATGAAGTGTGGCATTGCAAAGTGTGGAATTGGGAAGCAAAGCGGGTCTACTGTGTTGTGAAACCACCTTTTCAGGTATGTTACGTGCCATAAAAATATGCCTATTCGTTTGTTTTGAATGCTTCAAAATTTTGGAAATTTTTAAATTCATGTCGAAGCGAACGAGAATATTGTCATGGGTTTGTGACGTAGACGAAGGGAGCAGACTATAGGTGGAATAATAAACTGTTTATTCGGGCCGAACTTGTGGCCACGTAAAAAAAAAAGTTAGCTTACACCAAGACACTGGCACTGATAGTGGCGAGCAGAGCCTCGGTCGTCAATCAACTGACAAGCTGCGAAGCGTGTTGACATTTATACACATGCCATCGAACATTCTAGCGTTATCGCTAGTGGCGACGTAGATTTCAGAATAATGTGAAACGCTCACGACGTGAGCATAATCTCAACAAAATGATCTACGGCAGCCCTGAAGCTTCTCGAACACTGTAGGCGCAGATTGCGCTGAGAATCGCGTATAGCGTAACGGGGTGATAAGAAAACTTGAGGAAGGAACGTGGCAATGTTGTGATATCCATTCGAGCACTTTTTGCACGGGGTTACAAAATATGAATCATAATGAGATGTTACACAAGAAACATAGGTGCCACAAGAAAAAATTTTCTACATCTTTCCACTTGGTTTTGTTTTGTTTAGCCCAAATATTAACAATTCTGGTGCAGGTACTATGTACTTTCTTTTCACCATAAGGTTAATCCCGCAAGCATTTTGCATGATGCTTTGAGCTGTTGGTGATGAGATAGAAATACCTCGCACTATAAACATAACATATCATACATACAAACATAACATAACATAACATATAAACATAACATAACATATTAAGCCTGGAGCCGTGAGGTTAAAGCTCACTTGAAAAGTACTTAAAACGGCCCTGCATCGTTTTTTGAGCGTAGTGCACTATCAGGAAATGTTGCTAATCAGTAGTCAGGTCTCTTGAAAACTGGTGAGCATTGAATATGGAATTTTATATTGAAAGCAGCAAAAACTCTTTAAGGTTTTTTTTTTTGCAATGCTGTCACAAACTACGCAGCAAATGGTACAACAGGTATTGACTAATTTCACAAATGATGATCTGGCAGACAATCTTGGGGACCATGTGCTGTGTTATGTAGGTATTCCTTATACTATGCCATGGGTGGCCACCACCGTGTGCGTTTATATACCCGTGGTCTGAATCAGAAGTACGGGGCCAACACATTTACAGAAAAAAAAAGTGAGAAAAGAAAAGCAAATGCCTCAGACGATCATGCATGGGGACGTAATTTTTGGGCGACATGTTCTCCTCTTGAAATCTATCTACTGGTATGCTTATGGGGATGAAAGGAAAAAATGCTCGCCTCGTGCAACAACTTCTATTGTGTTTGATGGATTCAAGAAATTTTTGTGGCGGGAAATTCAGGCGGGGCAGCATACTCCAATGTGAACGTAATATTATGATTACTCAGGAAGTTGTCACAAGCTCCTTCAAGTAATTTAATATAAACTAAGCGAAATGCAATTAGGTTAGCTGTTATCAAATTGGAAGTATGTATGTGTAGGTATTACGATAGGCATTATATAATGGAAACAAAAATGTGTATTTCATGTGGTTTATCCTGCATACCCATTGTTTTGGCTCATCACAGAGAAATGACTGAATCAGTTAGGGGCAGAAAATATAGGTGCCATTTATTACCTTTAACTTTTAAGGGCTCAGCAATGCCACAACATCTGCATAGCACTGTGAAGCTGTTACGTAAGCCCTCCAGTTCTTCGCTATATAGCATCCGCATTCATGGCAAATGGCTTTGTTGCACAACGCAGGGCACTGCCATGTTTTACCGCATGCTCCCAATAGTCTCTGAAGTCACCAATACTGATATTCTGTAGGTCTTATTTTTAAAATGTAAACAGCTTGGTTGGTTTTCTTGTAACCTTTTCATGACTGGTGTTGTCTGTGCCAATGATATGTCACTTGTTGTATTGTTGTGTGTATTGCATGTAATGTACTTGAAGGAATTATTTGTCTCATGAGTGTAGAGCGAAATCTTTTGAAAGCGCAAAGATAGGCTGTATGCAGTGGTATCACTTGGCTGAAGAGAATAGCTGCGGGTAGCTGAGAACTAGCACTCATACGTTGGTAATGTGTAGTGAAGTCATATAAGGCTAAAATATATTCTTGGTCCACTTGTGCAGGTAAATTTCACTATATAATTTTTCATATGTAGCCTGTAGACAGGTGAATCTGGCAAGTCCCTATATGTGCTGTAAAGACGATATGTACTTGCTTTTGCAGGTTTATTTTATGTGTTTGTGCCAGTAGATAAGACCATCTGGCTCCTCATGGTGGAAATATGTGCAGCCCTCTCTCTTCTTGCTATTGCCCTTCTAAGCCACTTGCTCGGTTTTCACTTATTTCTTGGTAAGTATTTGTTTTCATGGCCGTTATTTAATGTTTCTGTCTACATAGAGAAGTTGCTTGTAACATTTAACTCTTTTAATGTGATGCAGCTTTCACACTTATCTGAAGTATAATGATTATAGTGTTCGATCGTCAAATTTTTGCTTGGGCTGTTTGATTTATGGCAGAACAGTTTTGGTGTGCCTGGTGAAGAAACAATACCTGAAATTTTATCTCGTTATGTAGTGGCTCATGATGGAAATCAATACTGTACTAGCATTATGTACTTGGCCACTTTCTACCTTCTTTTAGCAGTTTTTATTTTATTAGTTACACTTTCACGAACTGCAACATCTGCGAATTCTTTTGTCAGAAAAAAAGGTTTGAGAAGTACTGCCCCAATACCACACTAATTTGACATGCTTCATGAAAGGTGTTCCAGGACACTTTTTTTTGCTTTTTTGCTAGAAGAATGACCATTCATTGCATTGTGCAAAAGGCGTAGACCCTGTAAAACACTGCCGAAGCCAGCTACACATTATGGCATGGTAGCCAGAACTAGCCAGGTACTAGATGGCACCACTTAAACATTCTGTACCGGCCACAAAGATATGGCTGTTTTTGCGCAACAAAAAAAAAAACGAAAAAAAAAGGGGAGTGAAGGGTAGTGCAAGAACAGCCATATCATTGTTGATGCATGTACAGAAACATGAGCCGACTACCCCTGCAAAGGGTACTTCTAGCCCACTTAAACATCATTGCAGCACTTGTTGGGAAACTATAAATCAACACTTGTTGGAAAACTATAAAATATTATGAGTTCTCTGCAATGTTATCATTATCCTAATTTACTCTAGTTGCTATAACATTTTCATTTCTTACTTTTTTTGTCTGTTTTTCAAACGAAAAATTCACACTATTTCTGTGCTTGTATTTACCTATGTAGAAATATTAATTTTATAGTCTATAATTCACTGTAATTTATCCTCATCTGGTTTGTCTTGTAGGTGTCATAGCTACAGTATATTTGTACATAAAAAAAACTGTCAATGCACTTTTACTATAAACTATAATACATTAACCCATAATTATACCATTGAAAATGGACTTTACTTCATGTGCTCAATTTAGATGTTTTCAATGGAGTGTCAACTCTTTACAATCGAATCTCTGACTCTCTTTCTAGTATCGCATGTCATGGAAACGAGAAAAAAAAAACATGTGAGAGGAAATAGGATTTTTATTTTTGCTTCTGCCTTTTATTCCCAAACCTTTCATTGACATTTAGGCAACCTGCGAAAATACTCACTTTCTTGGGTGCATTCTTTGACTGCTGGTGCAAGTTTCTGTTGTGCCCACTTTTGTTTTATGGCCATTGCAAAATAGCACAGTCTTTGATGCTTCGACTGGGGAGCTTGTAGAGGAAATGAGGCTTTCTATTAAGCCTTTCCTTCCAGACCAAATATGTGGATAGTTCCACTTCTAAGCACAAGACGTTATGTCTCTCACCAGCTGTGTGATCAGACTCCAGTGGTACTGCAAATATCAGTGCTCTTACTGTTCCTGTTTCAGCTGCTGCATCTACAGCTGAAGGGACAATGAGAAATGACCAGTGTAGACTCTAGCTCGTAGAACTTGGTTACTTGTTGTTGTTGCCTTGCGTGTCAGTGGAATGGTAGCTTCCACTGCCGTCGTCATCTTTGGTGCTGGATTCATTTGCATAGCTATCTCCATCATATAGTGAAGACGCATAGTTTAGATCATCTTAGCTTTCGCTAAAAGCATAGGAATTATCTGCGTAGAAGGCTCTAGGTGAGACAGTGGCCATACTTCGCGGCAAGTACCATGCTTTTGAGAGCACTAGAATGCTCCTAGGATTTGAGCTAAGTGCTGCACAGTAATGTAAAAGAAAGCCTAAAGTTTAGTAAAATAAGATCATTTATTCCTCAAGAGATGGTACTTTATGCATTGGAAGAATGCCCATGCAGCACAGTGGGACAACGCACGTAATTGTAAAAAGCGCTTATACTGTACAGCTGGATTGTCCCACAGTGTTTCTCGTTGGTCTGCATACAAAACTGCTTCTAACTGCTTCTAACTGCTTCTAACTTCTAATTCAAGTGTTAAAACAAGCAAAACACTCTTTCCTTACTGTTACTCTTTCATCTAATTTGCAAACTAATGTTAAGAAATTTTTTAAGGTAATCAAGCATTTTTATGATAACTTAATTTTATTAAATAGCTCTAATGGACAGCCTATTGCCAAAGATGGTGCTTCAATTCATCTCAATAAAACATTTGTTTTAAACTTTTCACTTACTTCTTATAAACAACTTCCTCAATTATGTAACTATGATTACAATGCCTTATTCGCAGTAATAATTGATAGACGTGGCATTGCTAAACTTATCGATAAACTTTACTGCAATAATTCGCCGGGCTTTGACTCAATGAACACTAAGTTTTTAAAAAGCACTTCTGTATATAGCTCTATTATACTAACAAAATTGTTTCAATAATCACGCGACACAGGCACTTTACCTTATCAGTGAAAGGTTAAGAAGGTGATTCCACTTCATAAATCAGGTAACAAAAACTTAGCAACCAACTATCGCCCCATTTCTCTTACCAGCACCTGCTGTAAACTTCTAGAGCATATCGTATTCAAAAGCACCGTCAATTTCCTTGAAAATAACACCTTTTTTTCTCCTTCACAACACGGTTTTGGGAAATCATATTTATGCGAGACTCAACTCCTATCTTTCACTGATCGTTTGCATCAAATTCTGGATCGTTCATCATGCACTGACTGCATTTTCGTAGGTTATTCAAAAGCATTCGATAAAGTCTATCGTAACCTTCTCATCCACAAATTACAAAACTTGAACATTGACCATAATCTATTAATATAGATTTAATGTTTTTTTTCTAATCGCTTACAATACTTTACCGCGAACGGCTACAATTCCACAATGTCCCCTGATGCCTCGGAGTGCCCCAAGGGTCGGTTCTCGGTCCTTTGTTGTTTTTAATATGTATTATTCATCTACTCTGACAAGTAACTTCTAATATATGCCCTTTCGCTGATGATTGCATTATTTGCTCAGAAATCACTTCAGACAATGATTGTAGTTGCCTACAATCTAATTTAAATAAAATATGTAACTGGTGTAATACACGGCTCATGGAATTAAATACTAACAAGTTTAAAGTTATGTATCTACCTAGGTCACCTAACTCTTCACAAGTATACTACTTAAATAACCTTTCTTTAGAGCAAGTAACCTGATACAAATATTTAGGAATTTATATTGCATCCAACCTTTCTTGGGCAATACACAATAACTACGTCATTAACAACACAAACCACCCCCTTGGCTACCTCAGGTGAAACTTTTTTCATACTTCGGACTCTTTAAAACTATTACTCTATAAAACTTTAATCTGCCTGAAATTAGAATGCTTCAGCTATTTGGGACCTTCATAACACTAATCTAATTAACACCTTAGAACTAGTCCAGAATAATGCAGCTCATTGTATTCTTTCCAATTATAATCAAACTGCCTGCATAACAGTCATGAAAACTAACCTATCACTTTCATCTCTTGCAGCCTGGCGCAAAATTTCTCGTTTATCATTGTTTCATAAAATATTTCACCACCCAACATTGCATGACACGCCTATTCATTAGGTTCATGTTGCTTCTAATAGCACAAACACATTTTGTCAATCATTCATTCCTAGGACGTCGCTAGAGTGGAATCACCTTCTCCTAGACATTGTGTCTATTAGTGATAACTCCTTGTTTGGTATTGTTATAAATAACATTGCTAACTATAATGCGATTTATTCACTCATATATATTGCATGTCTATTTTTCTTGCATTGTTTTATTTTTCATGTTTTTTTGCTTGTATTCATTGTATGATACCTTCACTTTATGCTTTATAATGTTTTTTTATTTTTTATTTTTTGCATTACATCCTTTACCTATGCTGTACAAACTTCTTAATGTCACCGCTCCCCTCTTTAATGCCTTGTTTGGCTCTGAGGGTACAATAAATGAAATGAAATGAAATTGAGCCACTAAAAAGCTTGTTGTGCATTGCCTGATAACGGAGCACACGACTGTGTTGTGTTCTTTGGAGGGGCTTGAGGATAAACTGCAGATGGTTAAATACTCGGGGGGTCTCTGGATCTAGTAATTGTTACTAAGAACTAAAGCCACATTGCTCAGCAAACCAGCTAGGTTGCATTAAAACTCATGGGATGTTTTAGGTTGCAGCTTGTACGTATTCACAAGACATTCTTTTTTCTCCATTTTACTAAAAATAAGTGTTACTACAACTGATAAACTGTTGCTGAAATCGTGTTACAGAACCTTTGCCTGCGTGTAACACCTGAGTGTTTGAAACCTAGTACTTTTAATATGCCACACGTCACACATCACATTTATGTAGATGTTGACTATGTGTGCCGTGACTGTTGTGGACATGCTGACTGCACAGCATATCAGGGCATTTTTCAGAGTGTTTGCTATAATGACTATTTTGTTTGCTGCCAATTCTTTGTCAGCAAAACACCATACAGCAATATTAGATACTGCAAGATCAGATGCTCACATATGTGCACAGGAAGTGTGGCGTACTTATTCTGCCAGGCCCATGCGACATATGTTGTTGACACAGTGTTATTAAGGGTATATTGTATTGGGGAATGGGCAAAGTAAATGTATGAGCTGTAGAGGTTAGACATCGTGTAGCAAAAGCCTTTGACCTTTTCTTTCTTGAGTCAAAGCAGCAAACTCTAGTCCAGGCATCTTAGATTTCTCTGGAAAGAATGTACAGTCGTCTAATGTCCAGCAAATCTCACTCTTAGATCTACAAACTGGAAAAGCGCTGAAAGGCAGGCTAGTAGGTTTGTTACTCAAAAGTTGGAAAAACGACGCAAACATTGGACAAAGAAACAGGAAAGCACTATTCCTCATGTCATCTCCCTTTGTCCTGTGTTGGCCTGCTTTTTCAACTTTTGGATTTAGACATTAAAACTGATTGTGGACATCACAAAGAGATCTGTGGTTTACTGAGCTATATGGATAATGTAGGTGAGAAAAGAGATAGCTGAGAATGTTTCCCATCTTTGTTTATTTTTCTTCAAGCTTGTTATAGTACTTGCATGTGCACACAAAATTTTTTAAATGAGTAGGGCTGTAAACATTTTTAAAAATTTGTTTATATGCATAAATATTTTTCATTGTTACAGCATTCAAAGGACTGTCGACCTATGATTATATTGTTCTCAAGCGTAATGCATCTTTCCATGGAAGCACACCAGTAGAAAAGAGGAACTTATTTTTGAAGTGGTGCAAGAACAAGGTAAGCTGACTAATGTACTAATGAGGTACAAGTCTAAAATTTCACATGCCCATACTTGATAGATAAAGTACCATGCAGTAGTGTTCTGCTTCTTTGATTGATTTAAATGGACGTATACATTGCATTTATAGATCAAACTTTACTTTATTCCATTTGATAAGAGTAATACATTTACAAAGAAACCTTAGCTTATTGAAATTGATGAAGGCAAGACGCTTTCAAAGAATAGGATAAGAGTAATACATCTACAAAAAAATCTTTGCTTACTCAAATTGGTGAAGTCAAAAAAACTTTTGAGGAATTGGAACACAAGTTTAAATGGTTATGCAAACTGCAGCATATATTTTTTAAGCATGCAATTGTATCTGCTAAACATATCCTTTTTTGAACTTTAAATTTTTCAAGTCTCAGCTGACGGATGATTCCAGAAACGCTTGTCAAAATTTTCATCGCATTCAAATAAACAGTTTATCAGTGCTCAATTTTCTGGAGTACTAATAATCTTCAATTGAAATGGAAATTTCTTTCATCACAACTTATGGCAACTTATGTTTCAGTATAGAAACCCTGCTGTGTTATTTTAGCTTCATTTTCTCTCTTAAGGTAGTAGTTACAAAGTTACTTATAGAAGAAGGGACAAACAATTTTACAGAGATTGAGTCTTCAGATTTCTGTACTGATGGAAATTTCATGGCTCGCAATGTTGAGAACAAGTGTGGTTTTATTGTAGGGATGAGCAAACATATTTGAGGTTCAAAGTGATTTCAATTAGAACAATCAACATTTTTGTCATGACCTTACTAACTTACACAGTATTTTCAAGAATTGGAACCAGGGTTTAGCTAATGTCACTTTTGTGGTTCAAAGTGGTGTGCGAGCAAGTTCAAATAATTGGAGTATTTGAATAGTAATGGGGCACAACTTATATGTGATAAAATATGTTACATTTTAAAATTTGTTATACTTAGTGTGCATATAAGCCCATATAGCACACTTTAAAACTTAAAAAAAAACGCAATTAGTCGTGGTGGAGGTAATATATGTACCCTAGAAGTGAAGCGTTGTGGCGATGTTGATTTTTTTTGGATAGTTGGTTTCTTTGCATAGCTGCAGTGAAATTACGTTATCAAGGGAGTTAGATGTGGTCAAATATATATCTATTTGTTCGTTTCGAATACTTCGAAATATCACAATCATTTAGATTTGTGTTGATGTAAACTTGTACACTGTAATAACAGTTTGGATATTTAACGCACTTGACTACACACCCCTGCCTATTTTATTGCTTAAGGGGAGATGCGGGTCGAAAAACGCCAGTTTTTTTTTTTTCAAAATTACTCATTTTTTATTTTCGCCTGTTTAGATAAGAATAATACCTATACTATTATGAAAAAAATAATACAGGTCGAGATCTAACTGGAAATGCTTTAAAATTGCATCTATAGAGCACAAGGTGCCTATTAAAGGTTGAAAGTGTACAGTCTTCGAGCACCTTACCGCCGATAATGCACCGCCGCTCGCCATTGTTGATCGCATGAGTCGAAGATTCGAGCCTCACTCTTCAAATACCGACAGTTTCTCTCACTAATGCAGCACAAGAAATAATAAAAAGAAGCACTCTTCTGCGTGTTTTTTGAGCGCCGCGACTGGCTTATCACATGGTACGAATCGGGAACCGCCATTGGCCGCTGCGCGCCTGTATGTGCTGTGAAACCTATTTGCGGTGTCAATGTCTTGTCGAGCAGCACAGCTGAACAATGCTTTTCTCGTGTAATTATGTCCATTATGAATGAAAAAAAGGCGTCGCTTACAAGTGAAAGCCATTGTGCGGCGCGCTCTGTAGGAATAGGTTACGAGCAGCTAGTCCGATTTGCGGCAGTTGTTGGCTTGCAAAAGCCAATGCATCAGAAGTCATTCACACCCGTCAGCCGGAAAATTCTTGATGTGGCAATGGATGACGTCAGCGCCAATCTTGAGAGGTCGAAAGAGCTCGCAGTGAGAGAACTTAGCAGGGACGACATTGCCATTATGTACGACGGTATGTGGCACAAGCCTGGCTGCGAAATTGCGTGACACTGGACTTAGTTTCGATTTTGCAGTCCTGTCAAACTTCTTCCTAGCTTGCAGTTGGCACAAGGCTCTGCTAGATGGAGCTGAAGTTTGGCAAGCGTTTATGGCCCTGGCTGTGAGCGAAATGTCTGTGAGGAGTTGGCTCAAAAAAGCCAAGAAGGACAAACTCGTGGTGCTGGTGTATTTTAGTCGCAGTGGCCACTACAAGAAGGATTGTTCTTTTTGGTGTGTAAATTTCATCTGATTTAATGATATCTTTCATAAATAAAAACTCAATTTTAACTTTAAAACTGGTTTTTCTCAAAACACAAATTCTGCCATTTTTTCTAATGTGCCCCTCCTTTTTTGGTCACTTCTAGTGCTCGGATCTGCATGAAATTTTGCCTTAATTTTTTCCAAAGTATGAAAAATGCAATTATCTAGTTTAAATTTCAATATTTTATTGTATAATAAAAAATTGTATGTATACCTTTACTAAGGTAAGTGAAATATATACTTTTTGCGTCTATTATTTTTCACACGTATTACATATTTTGTATGGGCTTCCTAATTAGTTATTTGCACTCTACACTTTATTTGAAGCATTATGAGCTATGAATGGTAAAAAATTACAGAATTTTAGGGATAAAAAGAGGGGGGGCAAAAGGGTTAAGGTTTTCAATTTGTCATGTTGCAGAGCTAAAAGTGTGTAACTTGCAAGAAAACTAATTATATATTTGAAATCAGGACAAAAAGTTCCATAAACAGCTCAAGGTTCATTGCTCTAGGGTGAATATTAAACAAAAAAGTGTCTTCGAGTAGCATCTCCCCTTAACACCTATTTCAAGGTAGGTGCACTGATGTCTCTTATACCCATTTGTCTCTTACATCAGTGTCTCTTATTAAGCCGTTTGGCTGTATATAGGTATTCTCAATTATTCATTCATCAGTGAAGCATAAACTGTTGTTTGTCTTTAGTGGTCATTGAAATGAAAAACTGTACATTTATATATACATTGAAATTCACAAAAAAATTATGTCAGGTCTAACTCTGCAGTAAAACTTAAATTCATTCCTTGAAGACTATGCATGTTTTATTGCTACATGAATACACAGGCTTCTGCTCATTTTACGCTATTATCTATAAGTTCACCACACTAGTTCAATAAAAACACAGGCATTGCACTGTCAAATGAAAGTCATTGGTTTAACATCATTCGCAGCACACTTGCCGCTTGTGTTATACGTGCGAGCGGGTGTGTATCTAGGGCCAGCTCGCTGGCTTCAAATTCGGTGAATGAATGAGAAAAAAGGCATAACACACAGGGAAATCGGGCGCGTGAAATACTTTGTAAAACAGAAAAACTATAGTGTTTTCATAGTAAAATGTCACTTGAACAAACATAAGTTAAACATACTATTCAATTGTACGAAATTTTTTTTAAATCCCTCATAAAAATGCCATTGGAACAATTGGTATCTGATTTCAAGTTAACAAAATTCAGTGTAGAGCAGTCTTCACCTCTACGAAAATATTTCATGCCACCTTCTAGTGCCTCCTAGGTCATGTTGGTCGCTTCATCAAGTGCAAGCTCCCTTTGTGTAGCATAGTTTTGCCATGTCCTTTGTGATCAGCTCCATCAAAGGTGCACCACCGGAGCTAATTGTGAAGCCACAATTGCCATAGCTGCACAACCTGCTACCGCGTGATTGTTATCATGAATGGCAAATGAAGGCACATGTCTCTCGACGAAAGGCTGGATATTTCGGGTAGAAGCACTAATGCACTTGAAGATACTGAAGTCCTTTTCTGCCCAGCAGGGTTGTAGTTAAGAAAGTTCATGAAAGCTTTGACAACTAAACTCATGACCTCTGCAGTCATAAGTGCACAAATATAGCAAAAGATTACTGCATTCTTCACAGAATGCTCAATAAGCATCAGTTCACATACAAATAAGCAGCACTATAAATTAATTGGTTCAAATTTAGTCTGAACACCAGATCTTATGTTCAACTTGTACAACATAGCTGTTTTAGTGAAGCAAACTTTCACTTTAACAAACTTTTTTCTTAGGTCTGTTCAAGTTCGTTTGAGTGAAATTTCACTGCAGCGAGAACTTGGTAACTTGCAGGTATCATTTATTTTAACGAATGATGGTACAGTGAAACTTTGATTGTACATCTCCCAGTTACACAACGACCAGCTTTTTACGATGGATTGGTTTGGTCGCGATAAAAATCTCATAAATATAATGTATTAAAAACCTTGGTTATACTACGCAGTTTTACGCCGACCCTGTATCTTGCGACGACATTCCAATTCTGTCCGAAATAAAAAAAAACACCTTTACTCGCATCGAACGTTGACAAAATACTCAGGAGTGCTAGATATGAACAGGGGTTCTCCTCGATTGGTAATTAGAAAAGTAAAGATTGAGGACAGGATGTCTTCTTAGAATAGAATACTCTCCTGGCAGTTCATGCACTTCTGCATACGCCTCGATCGCATGCATATGCAGGGTCTTTACCTCGAGAAGCTCCAACCAGATTACCTTCACCAGGCTGAAGAGCTCATTCCTGAGATCCTAATATTTTCATGCTTTTGGTCTGTGGAAACTTTTCCTGGTCAGCGTACAACTGATCTCCTGCTTTCGTTTGTGGCAGTCACAGTCATCAGCTTGAGCATGCAAAAGGGCATGATGCAGCTATTTTCACCATGGGAAATAACTTTCACTTGACGTCAACATTCATTATTACAGCGGCACATAACTAGTTGAGCTTGGTAAGGCAACAAATTACAATAGCTCAGTCGAGCATGAAGGCATTCTATGCCAATTCGTGAACTCGTGGTTCGTCCCCATTATGTGATGGCGATAGCACTGTGTCTATTTCTTCTGACGGTAGGCTGTTGGCAGGGCAGTTTGGTTCTAATTTTCGTGTGCATGCAATTTTCCGACTCAATTTATTAAGAGAAAGATGCACGTTGGATTCAATATTTTAGGGTTGATAATAAAAATTCTCTCGTACTTGCTTCAACTAAGTAATGCTGCCATTGGCAAGAATAATTTAATCTATCTTCCTTAGAGAATCACGAGGTCGTGTCATGGGCTTATTCAGGTGGTCCATGCCCGTTTCTTTTTTGTTCAATCCTGAATGCCACTGCCTGTATTCTTAGTTTTTCGATTATACGACGGCTTTGTGTGGTTGGTTCCCTGAAAGCCGTACAATCGGGGTTCCTCTACTTCTATATTCCATGAGTTCATATTTAGGTTGTTACTACTGCTTTCCCTTCGTGCCTTTGATGAGAAGTCACTGCTGGGAGCCACAAGATTCTGCTGTATTATTGCATCAGGTGTTTGACAATACATGAGACGCTGGTAAATAATAAAGTGCATCGAATGCACTTCGCTTATTTCTGCATTATGAGGGTCAAAGTTCAAGCTCACCATCGTACCACCATCTTTCTACTTCGCTTTTCAATAAGTGCTTCTCACAAACGGGGTCACAAGTTGTGAGCTTAGAATGAAAAATGTGAATGTAATAAAATGTGAAAGAGGTCATGCAAAGCATAAAGCTGCTCGGTTATAATTTTCAACTCTTTTATTGGTTTTGAGCATGCCGATTTCCAAATAATCTGGCACAGTATTCAGGCTATATGTAAAAATATCCGTTAGAATTTCTAGAAATCTTGCAATCCTTGAGTCATCACCAGCCGTCATAAACACTAGCGTAGTAATGTCATCAGAAGACATTTGAAATCCTAAATGCATCATTGACCTTTGCTTGCTTTAAAATAATAAATGTATATGAAAGCTAGTAAGTAATAAAATATTACAGCAATTTTTTTACCTCACAGTAGTGCTCGAAGTCCAAAAGGCGACTGCATTCTAACACTAGGAAAGAAATATGAGAGCTGTTCGAATAGTGTATGCACCAGTTTCTTGCAGTATCTCAAAGATAAGATTTCTTGATTCAGGGCGATACACGTGGGCCCACGCAGTGAAGGCTCGTGTAATTTTGTATAGTGATCAAATCACCTTTGCATGCATTAGCATTAGATGGTTGGCGCAGGTTGTGTGCGTGACATCTTTACGGCACCGCAGTTGAAATGGTATGATGCTCCAAACCTCAGTAAAGTAGGGCTTCGCAGACTCTTCTGCATCGGGATGTTTTGTCGATGACAGAAACTTTTGATTGGCTGACTTGAGATTACGTGAGCTGTAGAGTTAAAGGGAACTCGAGCTGGGGAGTCGGAATAGTGCTTCTATATATATTAAATGATCCCGGAACGTGAATTGAGTCGAGGTATAGTATTGAATGGACGGCCAGGATTTTGAATAGAGGTACTCACGTAGTTGAAAATTTTCAGGAATATTTCATAACCCTTTTTAATTGTCCCTTCCATTATCACTGGGATGGTGTGAATGTTTGCTTTGTAAGTTCCCCTTTTATATTTTGTGTATAGTGTGCCTGCGTTATATAATACAGGTGTTGTGTTATTTTGATGGCTGCCTGCATGGTTAGTATGAGCTGTGTTTTTTTCACAGGTCAACCAGGTTTCACCTGTGCAGCAGAAAGCTTCAGCAGCTCAAAAGACTGATGCTGTTGACGTTGCTGGAAGAAGAAGTGTCAAGTAAGTAGCCATGTTATAGTCATTACTGCTTCTAGGAAGTTTGTATTAATAGGTTATTTTCATGTGAGGTGTGATTTTTATCATGAAAGGCACCTTCAACTTCTCTCAGGTGTATAGTGTGAGTAGCCAGTTTATGTAAATTTGAAACATTTCAAGACTTCACTACGAGTCCTTGCAAAATTTTATGGTATGTCTATTTCGTACTGTCAGTGCTGCAGTCCTCTCAGGTAGATGTCCCTTAAAGGGCATGCCCCTAAACCACTTAGATGTTGAAATTTCGTTGGGGTGTTGCAGTTCTGCACAAGTCTTTAACAAAACATGCAGCCACGAGAATGTTTAGAAAAGGAGCCGTAATAGCTTAGTTACACAAGTTTCATGATGTAAAAGACGCTCGTACTCTATTCGCTATTCGTATTTCTATTGTGCTATTTGTTGGCTTGTCTCTCCATGCCGAGTGCTTCGCCTCTTTGTGCGAGGAGGAAGAGCAATGAACACTCCTAATTATGAGCAGACTACTAACAGGATCTCTTTGTGGATTACATGACCATGTGCAAATGTGGACATCACAGCCAAAACAGGGAATTAGTGAAAAAGCCTAGAGGGGGCAAAGGATTGTTTCTTGGAAAAAGTGGCATGCCTCCAGCTCTTCGCACTGTTTTGTTTGGCGTAGTTGATTGCCATGGTATTCTGAAACTGACGCATGCATTTACTTGAAATGCTGAAAAATTATTGAAGGTGATTTAGGGCTCTTTAAAACTAGGTTTTGAGAATTTCTCTAAGACTTGAGTTGTTAAATGCAAGAGAGTGTGTTACCTCCCGTTTGAAGGAAACAAATTATGTTGCTTCGTTGGGCAACTCGGGGATCTAAACAGGGTAGAACAATTGTAGACTCATAGATTGGGCATTTTACATTACACAAGAAAGTTATAGTAATGAGAGGTATCAGTGTTATAGCATTTATCTAAATACTTAACAAAAATGTGTTCTTATTAATAATAAATGAATGAATAATTTATTTATTTAGCTATATATTTTTCAGTAGGCTCTGAAGGAGAGAATTGAGTAGGGGTGGTTATAGTTAAACAACTACGATAAAGGCATAAAAAGGAATATCACGCGAGGCAAAATAAAGGAAGGTATATACATTATAAGCAACTAAGCTTAAAAAAACTGTATACGCACATAGTAACAGCAATGATTATACGCCTGCGCCAAAGTGTGCCAAATCATATTTACTGCACTATCTTAATAATGTCAATAAAAATTGTGTCAAACTGCACCAAAGTCTTGTCTTTTGGGGCGTCTGTCTCCGGCAATAGCCACGCCGGTGTGTCAAAACGTGCAACTTGCCCTTGGGGCCACCAAAATCACAACCATGTACGAAGAATTATTCCGCTAAATTAAGAGCGGTCACACGTGCATCGCAAGTAATGCACGATGCTATACTCGGTGCTAACACAGTTTCTACTGTGTAATTCGGCTCAACGGCAAAACACGCTCTCCGCAGGGGCTTGTGACGAGTAGGCCAATCGGTAGCGTGTAAACGTGGCACCGATTCATCGGTGGACATTGTCCATTCCGGAAACACTGCTGTTTGCTCAATTCAAAAGTCGCTTATAACTGCATGTGTGCTGGCAGAATGTCCGTCAAGTTCATTTCTGGACATAGTGAAATGAAATCTGGGAAAACCATAGGAATAGATATAAAGAACAATATAGAATTTTTCATGCTTTGCGTCCACAGAAAACCACGTGACGGTGGGAACGCATTGACACTTTTCTTCAAATATACATTATCCATGGATCTTCATCCAGAAACTTTTTTCGTAATTCCTTTCACCAGCACATCTGCATTTTCAATCGGTCTTCCTGTAAATGGCCCTGCCCTTTCGAGCTCATGAGTGTTAGGGTCCCAGTTCAAATTTTTTGCTTGTTTTTTTTTTAAGTCATCTCATTAATAGACGTATGCCTCCAAGGCAGAGAAGCCGCAATTCTTCTTTAATACGTGCAGATGTCTGTATCGGGCCCATCGCTGATTGCCGCGGTATGCCCTAGTGTCGGAAGGTTTACTGTGAAGAGGCTACATCATGTTATAAGTACGTGCATCGCTTTCCACAGTCAATAGTTGATGGCTTAAAAATTTTTTTAAAATAAAGAATGTGGTATCACATTTATTGCTTCATGACGTCGCTTGAAGGGTGCAGTCACTAGTGTGGGCTATCTCAAGGCATCATGAGTCTACTCGTAAACTTGCTTTGCTCACAATGTTAATTTACTTCGCGTTTGGAGAACTGACTGCACGAAAGCCGCTATGGCATCTAGAGCGGCCATATTCTCTTTAACCAGCGTTCTGTTGATTTACGTGAGATTGGATTGAAAAGAACTGCTGGCCTTATTTATATAACAATAAATGTGGTTAGTTTTGCTTAAGTTCTTTCCAATTAATGTGATACCTAATGTGATACCAACAAATTATATTCCTATATGAAGTAAGACTTGACATCATCTGTGAGGAGCGCTAGTGGCGGGGTCATCAATTTGAAGGTCCATGCACTCGCCTTCCACGCAACGCACTTGCTGCACACGCTGTGTTCTAGATCCACACAATAACTTGGATGACTAGAGATCTCCGGAATATCTCTTGCACATTGTTGATGTGCAGCACGAACGGACCTCCAAAATGGCATAACGATTATGTTGCCACCTCACAGTTCAAGGCTCGATGTATATCTCGATATGGCAGCCCCGTATGAATTAGCCCAGTCTGACAAGTCGTAACACGGATAATGCCTTAGGAAAACTATGTAACGATTATTAATGTTCGCCGTCGCGACAGCCCATCATTTGCAGTGCTTGACAAGCTGACTAAAAAATAAAACGGATTCAATCTTGTGTGCAGCGTTCACATTACCATGTTGGCAAAATGCGGCCCTGAAAGCAACCAATTATTTTTCATTGAATACTACAGTGACTAGACGTCAAATGGATTCCTTTGCACATAATTACTAGCGCTTGCTGCACAGACGCATGTGTGCCCTAAGGCACAAGCAAAATACAAAGGATGCTTACACTAGCTAGTATATAGTGCGCTTTGCGCATTTCATCACATACTGCAGCAAGGTATACAATGACACAGTGCTTATAATAAAAAGCACAAATACTAGAGACAAACGTTTGCATATAGTGGAAATGTGTAAGTGCAACACACACACAGAAGGATCAGAACTGACAAAACTACGGTGACCCTTGATCAACGCTGACAAAGTGATCACCGCGTGGTACAGTCAACACAACTCCAAAAAAACCGCTCGAACATGCTCGTCTTGACTTGTGACACTTTCCACAGATAAAAGCGATCAAAAATAAATGTCACATCTTAATGTCACCAAGGTTCTGCTCGCACCAGAGAACATGCCGCACGCACACCCGGAAAGAGAGTGTCCATGACTAACCGCACTACATGCGAAACTGCCAAAACTACGGCATCATAATGTTTGACCACCGTCTGCAATGTTGTTACCTGTAGATAAAAAAATGGAGCTTACTTTTAATGTAATATTTTTATTATAAAATACATAATTATTTTTTATTTGTATTGGAAACCATAAAAAAAAAATACAAGACTAATGCTACTGAGATGCTGCTAAAGCTGTTGTCAACAAAAATGCCAGCACTATGCTGTTCGTGGCAGATAACGAGTGGTGATTAAAAAAAAAGCCCCCTTCGCACAGGAAAGTAATTGACCATTACGTATTAAACGTTAGGTACTTGCACAACGGCTCAGTATGACGCAAGGGCCAGTAGATTCCGTGTCATTTGTGCACAAGTATGTGGGAAATGTCGAATAAAACTTTGCTTTCTGCCAGCGATATTTTTGCAATCCATTCATATGTGCTACCTTATACTGTATCATGGCTGTTTCATGCGTATGCTTTTTCACACCATTAAAATTCATTCAACCGATGGTGTTTTGCATGACAATTGTATACATAAATATACTCTTATACAAGTCGCAAGTAAAGGAAGTGGAAGCACTTAATCACTTAAATTTGTTGATTAATTTGTGCACACAAACTTCCATTGAAATTGCCTGGTGGAACTGAAAACTAGTGTTTCTATTTGACAGTTCCAATTGAACCAAATGGTTCACTTGGGTATTCGATTTTCTAATTGGAAGTGAGCTTCCAATTGAGAGCTTCCAATCGGTTGAAATGATACCATTTTGTAATTTCAGTTGGTCCAAATGGTCTAGTTAGTGAACCCATTTGGCCCAATTAGGATTGAGCACATCATCTTGAACCATTTGGACCCATTGATATTTCCAAAAGGTTCCAATTGTTTTGTTTTTTTCATCTGGGAATTGCAAACAATAGTCTGGAAGCACTGTGAGAATGCTCTTGGTCCAGCACAGAGAGGCCTCAGAGAGAGGGAAGTCTCAGAGGTGGTTATGAGGCTTGACAAATGACGTCATGTTAGGCCCAAAAAGTAATTGATCGTGAAGAAAAATAACCTCTCTTTCTCTTTGGAGGTGTCTTATCATCATTATCATCCTGACTACACCCACTGCAGGACAAAGGCCTCTCCCATGATCCACCAGTCGACCCGGTCTTGTGCTTGCTGCTGCCACGTTATACCTGCAAACTTTTTAATCTCATTGGCCCACCTAACTTTCTGTCTGCCCTTCATGCACTTGCCTTCTTCAGGAATCCGGTCAGTAACCCTTAATGACCAGCGGTTATCCTGCCTACGTGCTATGTGCCCGGCCCATGTCCATTTCTTCTTCTTAATTTCAACTACGATATCCTTAACCCCGGTTTGTTCTCTGAACCACTCTGCTCTCTTCTTGTATCTTAAGGTTACATCTATCATTTAATTTCTATCACTCGCAGCGCCGTCCTCAATTTAAGCAGAACCTTTTTGTAAGACATGTTTCTGCTTCGTAGGTAAGTACTGGTAAGATGCTGCTGTTATATACCTTCCTCTTTAGGGTTAGTGGCAGATTACCATTCATGATTTGAGAATGCTTGCTGAATGTGATTCACCCCATTTCTATTCTAGTTATTTCACTCTAATGGTTTGGCTCGGCGGCTGCTACCTGTCCTACGTAGACATACTGTATTCTTTTACAACTTCCCCCATCTCCTCCTATCACAAAGTGAGGTTTTTTGTTGGGACTGTTGCACATTACTTTAGTTTTGTGCATATTAATTTTCAGACATACTTTTCTGCTTTCTGTGTCCAGTTCAGTAATCATGAGCTGTAATTTGTCCCCTGAGTCACTCATCAAGGCACTTTCATCAGCAAATCGCAGGTCACTAAGACACTCTTCATTAACTCTTATGCCTAACTCTTCCCAATCTAGGGCCCTGAAAACCTTCTGTAAACACGCGGTGAATAGCATTGGAAAAATCGTTTTTTCTTGCCTTACAACCTTCTTTATTGGGATTCTTTTGCTTTCTTTATGGAGGACTACGGTGGCAGTGGATCCACTGTAGATTTCTTCCAGTATATAGGGTTCATCGATACCCTGATTTTGTAGTGCCGGCATTAGTGCTGATGACTTGACTGAGTAAAACGCCTTCTCGTAATCTATAAAGTTATGTATCGAGGTTGGTTATATTCCGCACATTTTTCTATTACCTGATTGATAGTATGAATATGGTCTATTGTGGGGTAGCCTGTATGAAATCCTGATTGGTCCTTTGGTTGATTGAACTCGTGTCACCTTAATCCTATTAGCTATTATTTTTGTAAATAGTTTGTCGAGAACGGACAGCAATACCCCTGTCACACGGCAAACATAATGTCATATACAGCAAATGTTGTTCGTTTGTAATGTCATTTGTTTGCTGTCACACAGGAAAACTAATGCCATTTGATGAAAATAATATTTTTGGTCGAATGAGTTCTCGAAACACATTCACATTCGATTTTGGATTGAATGAGTAGTCTCGACGCCAGGGACAGTTTGGGAGATGACTGTTAACTTATGTATACGTAACTTTTATCAGTTGTAAATATCTTGTTTTTTACTAGATAAACTTATTACCGGTTAGATGACATAATTGCACGTTCGAAAGTTTAAAAAAAAAGGAAAAGCTAGTCTCAACTACAGCGGCTAGATGCAGACCGTGTTTGACTTTTGCTCTGTTGTCGTTGTTGGTTGTATTGCGTATGTTGATCTTTCGATTGCACGTGTTGTGGTGACCAAATTGGTAGCTGCAGAAAATCGCTAGTGCCGTTTCATTTCTGCAGTCGCGAAGTCAGTCGTACATGACCTGCTTCAGCTCATTGTACTCACGCCTGGTCGCGCATTGGTTGCACAGCATATCATTGGCCATGTCGGTTTTCAAGTGTGTCGTGCAACTGTGACATGTGTAAAATGGCAGCGTTTACCTATATTCTAGGAGCACCTTATTACCCACAAAAATTATTTTTGTGAGAACATGCATGTTGGATGCAAGTTTTAGTAAATTTCTACTTCTCCCAAAATCTACAGCTCAGGAGGGCTAAGGTCGTGGTCATCATTTCAAAATGTCATTTGTTTTCATCGTGTGACAGCACCCGGGTAAAATGGCATTAGGTCCACTTAATGTAATTCGTTACAAATGACATTAGATTTGCCATGTGACAGAGTTACAAGCTGATCGGCCTGTAATTTTTCAAGTCGTTGACGTCTCTTTTCTTATAGATTAAGATGATGTTGAACATCCTTCTAAGATTTTGGTACCCTTCCCGTCAAGAGACACTCTGTATATAAGGTGGCCAGTTTTTCTAAAACAATTTCTCCGCCATCTTTCAGGAGGTCTCTTGTTACATTATACTCACCAGCAGCTTTGCCTCTTTGCATTTCTTCTAGGGCTTTCCTTAATTCCCCTGTCGTTACTGATAGGATTTCGAATTCCTCTTGACTATTATTGTTTCTCACGATATTATCATGGTTGTTTTGGCTTCTGTACTGCTCTCTGTAGAACTCCTCTGCCACCTCGACTATCCTATTTATATTGGTTATGACATTGCCTTCCTTGTCCCTTAATGCATACATCCGATATTTGTCTATACTCAAGTTTGCCTCACAGCTTTTAGGCTTCTGCCACTTTTTACAGCCTGCTCAATTATCTCCATGCTATACCTTCTGATGTTGGCTACCTTACGCTTATTGAATAACTTCGAAAGTTTCACTAGCTCTAGCCAGTTGCATTTGAGGCTTTCATGGTTTGTCGTCTCTTAATAAGATTTTTCGTCTCCTGAGATAGTTTTGCCAGTGTCTTGTCTAGTGAATGTACCTCCGACTTCCATTGCACACTCTTTTATGATAGTATGGTAATATTACCGTTCATTGTGTCAAGGCTAAGATTTGTTTCCTGGTTTAGTGCCTTGAATCTATTCCGAAGATAACTCTGAATTTGTACTCTTTCCCTCTCACCGCTAGTTCATTCATTGGCTTTTTGCGTACCAGTTTTTGCCTTTGCTTTTTTAAAATCTAGGTGAATACAAGCTCTTACCATTCTGTGGTCACTGCATATGATCTTGCAGTGACCATAGTATAGAGTTGTTTTATGGGAGTGCATTTTGGACAGTGTGAGTCTTTAGTATTGAGGCATTATTGTACTTCATGGCGTGTCTTATGATATCCACATCAATATATTTAGAATTTTATTTCATAAAGTACAATTTTGTTGGACCAAGATTCATTTGCTGTGAAAGCAATTGCTGAACAAGCTGTTTGCTAATGATCAACTGCATGACTCCTTTATTTTTGCTAAAACACATTGCTATGTTGGTTTGCATTCATAATTTCACATCAGCGAGTGAAAAAAGGAGTGCTCCTAGGATGATTGGCTCATTGAGATTTGCAATTCATCGAAATGTTTCTCATGCACTCACGTACTCTCTCACCAGAGAAGGATTGGCCACCCTGGTGCAGTTATTGGCCACTACCTCCCACATGCATACGTCGATTAACTCACGGCCCTCAATCCCCAGCAGCTGCGAAGCAACTGACCACGGCAGCGGTCAGATCTGCAACCCAGCAGAGGGTACTAAGAATCTCTGGATCCGGACAGGCCGCCATTGGAACCTGAACTTGGCAACGTTTAACGCTAGAACCTTATCTAGTGAGGCAAGTCTAGCTGTACCATTCGAGGAGCTAGAGGGTGTTAAATGGGATATAATAGGGCTCAGTGAAGTTAGGACAGATGAGGCCTATGCAGTGCTACAGAATGGACACGTCCTTTGCTATCAAGGCTTGGCTGGCAGAAGAGAACTGGGAGTGGGGCTCCTAATTCACAGAAACATAGCTGGCAACATAGAGGAATACTATAGCATTAAAGGGCCACCCACCAGGCCCCCTACCGAATTTTAGTTAGACAGTGGAAGTTGTTGGGTGTCCAATGAGGAACGATTTGCCACAAAAAGTTTTCGAGACGGTTCATTACGAGCGGAGAAAACAGGTTTTTTGAAGCGGCGCGAAACGAGGGTGAGAGGAGGCGAGCTTGAAACCCTTGCCGCTCCTCCGTGTAGCCTTCGCAAGCCAAATCTCTTCCCCACCCTCTCCGGCATCTGACCAAGAGGTGACGTGCGCATGACGTGCCCGAACAAGCCCAGCCCCCATGCACGCGAGCGGCGTTGCTTTGTTGACCAGCGTTATTTTGTGGCCTTCTGCCTGTTTCTGCGGGATTGTTTGGAAACGCTGGCTTAGACGCGGTAGAGTAGATGAGCACAATGAGTGCGCGAACGCGTAGGAGCGTTCCACAGCAGTCATCTGCTCATTGCGCTGATCACGGGGACCTGAACGCATGCGAAACGCTGGATATTAGCCCCGCATCTCGTAGCATTTCACAGGAAAAAAAGGAAGAAAAACGCACACAATTTTTTATTGGGTCTCATTATTTATTTTAAGTTTTATTCATTTCTTAAAGCAACAAATACATAAACTACGCATGTTGTGTTAAATAATTTTTGCCCTGTCACGTGGTGTACTGTTGACAACGTCAGAGCAGAGTCGTCTACGTAGAGGACCAACGTCATTGCATTGCCATGTACGTAGAGCCATCGCTACGCCCACGTCAAGCCCTCATTCTTTACGTGTGCGCCGGCAGAGAGGAGAGGGAGCAGCTTTCATCTTGAAATTTGACCCATTTCCGCGGCGCGTAGCGTTGCAAATTTTGGCAGGCGTGATCATGTACCCCTCGTCTACGCATTGCGCTTGTTAGCTCAAAATTGTCAAACCTGGTTGAGTGGCCCTTTAAAAGAAGGGTGGTAGGTATCGTAATTAAACTTTATAAGAGATACACAAGATCAAGGTGGTACAGGCTTACGTGCCTACATCCAGCCTTGATGACGCTTCAGTTTAAAGCTTCTATGAAGACGTGGAATCAGCAATGAGTAAGGTAAAAACACAGTATACTATACTGATGGGAGACTTTAATGCAAAGGTAGGGAAGAAGCAGGCTGGAAACCATGTAGTAGGAGATTATGGCATCGGTACTAGAAATGCCAGAGGAGAGCTACTAGTAGAATTTGCAGAATACTATAATTTACGGATTTAAATACCTTCTACCAAAAAGAAGAAAATCGTAAGTGGACATGGAGGAGCCCTATTGGCGAAAATAAGAACGAAATAGACTTTATAATGAGTGCACATCCAGGCATCGTACAAGATGTGAAAGTGGTTGGCAAGGTACAATGCAGTGACCATAGAATGGTACGGTCTCGAATTCGCCTAGACTTGAAGAAGGAACGACAGAAACTGATACGCAAGAAGCCAATCAATGAGCTAGCACTGAGAGGGAAAGTACAAGAATTCAGAGTCTCGCTTCAGAACAGGTACTCGGCTCTTATTGAGGAAACCAACCTCAGCGTAGATACAATGAATGATAATCGGACGAGTATCATTACGGAGTGTGCAGAGGAAGTTGGAGGCACGGTACTTAGACTGGACACTGGCAAGCTTTCCCAGGAAACGAAGAACCTCATTAAGAAGCATCAAAGCATGAAAGTCTGAAGTACAACAGACAAAATAGAACTGGCAAAGCTTTCGAAGTTAATTAATAAGCATAAGGTATCATTTGTAAGAAGGTATAACATGGAGAGAATTGAACTCGCTTTGAAAAACGGAGGAAGCAACAAAGCAGTGAAGAGGAAACTTGGGATAGGCAAAAATCGGATGTATGCACTAAGGGACAAAGAAGGCAAAATAACTACCAATATGGATAGGAATGGTAAAATAGCAGAGGAGTTTTACAGAGATCTGTACAGTAGCCGAGACAACCACGAGCTTAATACTATAAGAACTAGCAGTAACCCGGATGACACCCTACCCGTAATGATAGAAGAAGTCAGAAAACCTTTGGAGAGCATGCAAAGAGGCAAAACTGCTGGTGAGGATCAGGTAACATCAGATCTGCTGAAAGATGGAGAACAGATTGTGTTAGAAAAACTAGCTACCCTGTTTACAAGGTGTCTCCTGACGGGAAGAGTACCAGAGTCTTGGAAAAACGCTAACATCATCTTAATACATAAGAAAGGAGATGACAAGGACTTGAAGAATTACAGGCCGATCAGCTTGCTCTCTGTAGTATACAAGCTATTTACAAAGGTAATTGCTAACAGAGTAAAGAAAACATTAGAATTCAATCAACCAAAGGAACAAGCAGGATTTCGAACAGGCTACTCAACAACTGACCACGTTTATACTATCAATTAGGTAATAGAGAAATGCTCAGAGTATAACCAACCACTATATATAGCCTTCATAGATTACGAGAAGGCGTTTGATTAGTAGAAATATCAGCCGTCATGTAGACATTGCAGAATCAGGGCGTCGATTAAGCATATATAAACATTCTGGAAGAAATATACAGGGGATCAACTGCTACCATAGTGCTTCATAAAGAAAGCAACAGAATACCAATCAAGAAGGATGTAAGGCAGGGGGATACAATCTCCCCAATGCTATTTACCACGTGCTTACAGGAGGTTTTCAGAGGCCTAGAATGGGAACAGTTAGGGGTAAGAGTTAATGGAGAGTACCTTAGGAACCTGCGCTTCGCCGATGACATTACATTGCTGAGTAACTCAGGGGACGAATTGCAACTCATGATTACGGAGTTAGACAAGAAGAGCAGAAAGATGGGTCTTAAAATGAATCTGCAGAAAATGAAAATAATGTACAACAATCTTGGAAAAGAGCAGCGCTTCGAGATAGGTAATAGTGCACTTCAAGTTGTAAAAGACTATTTCTACTTAGGGCAGGTAATAACCGCGGAGCCAAACCACAAGATTGAAGTAACTAGAAGAATAAGAATGGGGTGGAGCACATTTGCAAGCACTCTCAAATTATGACAGGTAGATTGCCACTGTCCCTCAAAAGGAAGGTATTTAACAGCTGTATCTTGCCGGTACTCAGCTACGGAGCAAAAACCTGGAGACTTACAAAGAGGGTTCAGCTTAAATTGGGACGATGCAGCGAGCAATGGAAAGAAAAATGGTAGGTGTAATCTTAAGAAACAAGAAGAGAGCAGAGTGGATTAGGGAACAAACGGGGGTTAAGGATATCATAGTTGAAATCGAGAAGAAATGGACATGGGCTGGGCATGTAGCATGTAGACAGGATAACCGCTGGTCATCAAGGGTAACTAACTGGATTCCCAGAGAAGGCAAGCGGGTTAGGGGGAGACAGAAGGCTAGGTGGGCAGATGAGATTAAGAAGTTTGCGGGTATAAATTGGCAGCAGCAAGCACAGGACCGAGTTAACTGGCGGAACATGGGAGAGGCCTTTGTCGTGCAGTGGACGTAGTCAGGCTGATGATGATGATGATGATGAAATATTTCTAGCTCTTCACAAGGGCCCCAAAATAATTATTGAGGCCCTTGAATGTAAATGCAACTTGCTTCTCCGCTGCACTCCAAGATGTGAAGCTATAGTTCCTCCAGAGTGCTCCCAGATGCAAAGTTACTTACTCCAAAATGCTCTAAAATAGAAATTTTTGCTGCTCCACAGTGCTATAAAATGAAAATTTTACTGCTCCACAAATTGTTCCAAATCAGAAGACCTCGGTAGTATCACTGTAACAGACAAAACGGAAAAAGCGTTGCAATACAAAATACAAAATTTGACAGGAATATTTGTCCATACGATATTAACTGGAAGGTTTTTCTGTAGATTTATTGATTATAAAATCGACCAGATCTGCATGAACAAATTTTAAGCAATATAACTAGACTCTGAATTACAAAAATATTTATGAGAGTGGCATAGCAGAGCTACAAAATGCTGTAAATACAGTTACTAAGCAAAATGTCTTATTTAATTTCAGCAATTCTGGATTGTCTATTGTAGTTACTTGCTATAAAGAGGGCAACATGTGTTTGGAAAGATCACAGCTTATCTGGGAAGGACCACTCTTTATGCTCGAAATTGGTTGATTGAATGTTACAAATTGAACATTCATATTCCATAGAACATATTTCGAGATGGCTCGGGCAAATCACGTTACCACGCTTCTGGAAAACAGTGGCTACATAAAGACCTACCGATTCCAACGAAAGAAACTTTTAGAGAAAAATTCGTTGTAGTCAAGGAGTTGAACCAGAGACTGTTACTACCATGCTGGATGAGGATGAATTTGTCTTCAACTGCGCAGGTTTTTTCTGAGAAAATCTTGTGGGTTTTTTGTAGCTTTTGACTACAAACTGGTTGATGACAACTTTTTTTCTTTTGTGAAATAGTCCATCTGGTGGGTTTTCCAAGAGAACTGCTTTGTTGTTGTTTAGAGTTTGTCAATGTGCACTTGCATTGGCTAAGTAGCGCCTGTTTCTTTCTTCTTTTTCTTGCATCGAAATAGGATCGACGTGCCTAATGGTCACGATAAAAGTACCCGTGGTGGCTCATTGCACTCTCGAGATGTGCAGCAAACCAACAGTCCATCACGTCAACGCTACGTCCTCCGAGAGATACACAAGTCAAGGCTGAAGGTGAGGCTGGACAAAAAAGTGCAGTTCACAGAAAGGAATAAGGCTGGTCTGCAAACTCTTTCAACCAAAAATATCTCATCAGCAGACTCACTAGGCTGTGTTTTGAGTGTAATCGGGCTATCCATAGGCACATTCTGCTTCTCAACGATTTGGTTTAAAAGGGAACTAAGGCTTTCAGGTGAAATCACTTACGATGAGGAATAGAGGAAGTAAATTGTTTTAAAGGACAAGCACAGCATAGTTTGCAACAACACCCCAATTTCTTTCCTTATCATTATTGGTAGAGTACATTAACGTCATACATGTATTTCAAGCTCGCTCTTGTATGTCTTCTGTCTCTTTCCATAATTAGTACGCCCCCACAAGATATAGAATTTAAAAAAAAAGAAGGTTGCTACCTCCATCTCAGCTATCGCTATAAATAAAAGTGAACCACATTTTCACAGTAGTAGTTGATGTTTTATTATACATTGATGTATAAGATCTTACACAATGTCTATTGGTGTTTTGGTGCTGTTGCACCGTTTGACGTGTGTGCGCCAACGTTGACACTTGGTGGTACATCTCCATGATCGTGATTTATCGTTTGTAGTAGCTGAAGTAGTTAGCATACACATGGGCATAACATATGCTGAATCCTGCACAAATATGGCATCAACAAGCACATAATAAAAACTGGTACTTGGCACTGGTTCCCTTATATTAGGGTAAACTGTGCCTGTGCTCATGCATATGCCACACAGTGCTTTAGAAATGCAAAAAGCGTAGTTTGTGGCTTCAGCTTTGAATGTTCTTCCCCCTGGGAGGTGTTGCTTCAACGAAAGCGGGAACTACCAAAGCACTCCTTGAGTGCACTTGTTAGTGTCATGATGTAGTACTTTAATCTCATATGCCGACACAGCCCCCCTGCCAACAAAGGTGGCTGTGAAAGGGAGAAGGTTTGAAAAATATATGGCGTATTTGTAAAGACTCATGCATGAGTATATGTGGCGCAGGGGGTAGAGTGCTCGGGACCTATTGTTGTGAACCGAGAAGTCGTGAGTTTAACTCCCAGGTCACGCAAATCAACAGAACTTTTTCTTCTGTTTTTTTTTTTCTTGTTGTCATTGCTTGTGGGCAGTTTATCGACGTCATGTCCATGATGGAAATGATGTCAGTGAAGTCTTAGTGGACCCTGTACAAAAATGGAATCAACAAGCATTTTTGGGTTGAAAAAAATGTAAAAGTATGCATAATGTTTGACCCCATAGATACACCTGAGACCTCAGCATTGATTTCAATTACAGTATAGACCGCTTATAACGTAAGTCGCGGGAGTCGCGAATATCTGCACTATAAGCGGTACCGCACTATAATCAAATCAACCTTTTTCAAAGGCCGCACTTATGTAAAACGTGTTGAGCATGCAGCTTTGATTGTCCGAGAATTAAAACATGCGATGCGTGCTTGCTAACTTTTAAATTTCTGAATGTTAAAAGAAGTTAAGATCTAAAGACATGCATTGCCAATGAACTTAACACGAAGGGGAGTGGGGTGACTAACAAATGAAAGCACCATTGCGGAAATTCGCCGACTACCAGACCGCTTACACAGAAACTGCATCGCATTACACAGAAACTATGTTGAATCACGACCAGAACTTGGCGCGTTGAAAGATGCCAACCATTCGATTTCGCGCAACCTATTTCATCGCATCGCAATCAAATCCCAAATCACTATTTGAGCGCTACACGTGCTGCCCTTATTTTTATTTAACGATATGTATCTCTTTCCGCCAAGTGCGGCCACCGCAAAGAGTTTCATTGATTTAGTACCAAACCGCAACTTAGATTCACGCGACCGCCACCAATAAAAGCGCAACCAACGCCGATTAGGCCTAGCTTGCCGTTTGGTATGTTGTCACGGAAAGCTTGTCCAAAACATGATGACTCGGCGTCAAAAAGATCGCACTAGCAGTGAGCCAAGAACCGTGTGCGTGATACGAAGTTCATGTTCAAGGCAGGGAGATCAGCAACAATGGTCGACAACTCGCCACGCTTACATACAACAGTGCACTGGCAGCAAAAGTGAAAGCTCGCATCATAAGGCCGTAAAAGGTTTTCAATGTATGAACGAGAAAGCAAACGCAATATTTGCTGCAAGCGCGATAACGACGGCGTCTTTCTTAACAGGAAACTGTTAAGCGCATGTAGTTGATTGAGATAGCACGTGCCACGTTGAGCGGCGTGCGGCTGAAGCCATGCTAGCGACGTAGTACCAAAGAGAGGACACTTCCCTAGACCCCTGCAGCTGATTTGGGTTCGCAGTGCACCAAACGAGTGTGGTGAAACTTTGCAGCCTCAGAGATAGCAGACCGCAGAAAAGACCATCTCTAAGGCCATTTTGTAGTGACTGGGATTATTATACCACCTCCGAGGCCACTTCTACGTGTGTGCTCATCTCTGAGCCCATACTTTATTTTTTATTTCTTTAACACATCGTTTGCATGCATTGATGAGCTTCGTGTAAGCTGCACCACTAGAGTGGCAAGCATACGATGCCAATGTGCGTCTATGCACACATTTTAATTAAAACATGAGAAACATCGGAGGAGCGAAAACTTTTATTTTCAAGTGATATTCTTGGTAAGCACATGCCCATTTAGTTAATGTTTGATAAACGCAGGCACAAAGAGAGGTTCATTGCACTGCGAGACGCGAAAATACACCTGCCATATCATGATCATAAATTACACACAATAAACATATAGGCAACAATATAAGAAGAACCACAGCAGAGTAAAACTGCAATAAACACACACAACTACACATACACTGCACAACGCGACACGGCAGTAGTTGCCTCAGCACTTGACTCCGGCATGAACCCAAAAAAGAAAAGAGAAATGTTGGCTATGTTTTCTTTCCCCTCTTATCACTAATTTTCTCTTGCACACTTCACATCATTCTTTCACGAAAAACAGCCACAAGCAGTTGCCGCAACAAAACCAAAGCAATTTTATGTGTCTTGCAAGCCGTTAACGAGGCAGGTGTGTTTACTCAAAGATTACGTTCTAGCTTTAGCTAGCAAACATTTTTCTAGATTAACCACTTCTCTTATTGTGCTCGTTCGAGCTTCAAGCGATTTGCGAACGGCACTTGCGAATGGCACGATTTGCGAACGGCAAAAAGCAATTTGTGGCCGACTTTGAGAATTTATTGTAAATTCTTGGCTGCATGCTGTGCCATAATATTTGGCTTGCGTATTCTCGGGAATCTTGACTACCGATCGGCAGCATTTTCTGACCATGCTCAAGAAGTTTTGCAGGGCCTTGCACGTGCATTGTCCTCGCAGAGAACATGCACAATGTCAGTTTGTTCTCCTCACCTGTATGCCCCTCTCCATCAGTCAGTGACAGTCACGAGCTGGCAAGCGCACACACCTTGAAACCTCGTCTTTTTTTGTGTGTCCTACATGAGCAATGCGGAGAGAATCGTGAATGGTGTGCTGCGGCTTGCTTCGCAAGACATCTGCTCTCCATTGTAGTCTCTATTTCTCAACAAGCTTGGTTTAACTGCATACATCTATGGCATTTGTTTTTCTTTTTGCTACCTTTTTCAATATTTCTTTTACATTTATGTTTTTCTGATATTTGTTACAAGCCGTGTTTATTTTCATCATTCTTGTTATTTTAGGAGTCATTTCGTTTTGTTCTCTTTATTTCATTCTACATTCATAATATGTTGCTGATGTTGTATATTACTGCATATTTTACTCTGCTAATTTTTTTCCTTATATGGTTAAAACTCTGTCTAAGGAAACACAATTTTACGACCCTATCTTGTGAAGAAATTTCCATTCGCCGGCAGGTATCAATAGGGTTCAGTGTTGTCATCAAATCAAATTAACAAAGCTTTTATGGCACTTAACATGATCTAATAAAGTTTATTCCAGAATAAATTAGCGAAAATGTCCTGATTTTTTTCCCAGTTTTCAGACAGACAGCCTTTCTTTAGACATGTGCTATGACTCTATCACGTTCAAACATTTAACCACCCAGTCACGATGATAGTTTTATTTGGATGAGGATGCATGCAGCTGTCAGAAGTACTTTAACTTAGAAAATGACAGTTTGCGGTAATGGTGTGTTGTTTGTGCCAATACTTACACATGCTCTTATTATTAAATGGTTCATGTGTCAGTGAGGTCTCTTTGGAACTTGCTCTGCCTGCTTGCACGTTACCTGCATTCGTTCTTCCCATCTTTATCGGCAGCTTGTCATAGCTTACCGTGACCGTGTGCCTTGCCTATATAGGCTGTGCATAAAAAGAATTCATGCTGAGGCTGCCCTCACGAGCTTTTCACAAGTGCAGGCTTGTATCAGCGGCAAAAAAAAAAAAAAAAGTTGCAATAGTTTCGGGGTGATGCTACATCAGAATTTTCTAATTCAAAGAAGCAAAAAAACGCTGCCTTCATTGAACAAACTGCGGAGATGTGAAATTTAACCAAAAGGAGGAAGAAGCACTCAAGACAAGTGCTGAAAGTTTCAATTTTAAATCAAGTGAATGT
Source organism: Rhipicephalus annulatus (assembly GCA_013436015.1). Classification (NCBI taxonomy): domain Eukaryota; kingdom Metazoa; phylum Arthropoda; class Arachnida; order Ixodida; family Ixodidae; genus Rhipicephalus; species Rhipicephalus annulatus. Next base: position 135,800 of record WOVY01013186.1, on the reverse strand, counting down.
TTTAATTGGAAAACAGCATATAAGCAAAAAAAAACCTTTCTTGAACTGCGATGAAACAGGTACATGTTATTTTTGTTACACCCTGTGAGCTGTCAAAATACCTAACCATTTTTTCTTAAAGTGATACTGGTGCTTGGCTGATGCTGTCTTCTCCCAATTTGTTAATATTACAAGCCTCAATAACTTCTTAGAAAAACTGATTTTTGTTCTTATAAAAAAACACTTGTGTCTTGAAAAAGGGCCATACACGTGAGTTAGCGACGATGCATGGACAAACGTCAAGTAGGGGCTGCTTTTAAGAAATTAAAGTGCTCTGTGTGCTGCACATTAACGCAACAGCTTGGCTGGCCTCTATATTCTCAACCACGTGACAATGGTATTCCATATACAACACATGTTACATACGAAATATGTCTTCTATCTTCTAAATGTTTGGAAAACTTGGAGGACACAAGCTTCATTTTCAAATTGAAACATGATAGCCTAATCAGGCCTCGTGCACTTCATTTTTAACCGTGACGCAAGGAAAGTAACGTTTGTGCATGTAACATTGGCTGTTTTAAACTATCCTCTAAATTTTGGTTGCGAAGTGCCCACTACGTCGTAATTTTTTCCTTTTGCAAATCGGTAAAGTACCCACTAGATGTCTGTCAGATGCCATGAAAACCTGCGTAGTTGCACACTTAGTAATAGTTGGGATGTTTATTCTACCCACTTGTGCAATTCACGTGTTTTGATGCCTGGTGTGATTCAACGATTCTGCCACGCATTATTGCATGCATTGAAGGGGTCCTGCAACACTTACCCAGCATTGTCAGAAAAACGCTGCCAATCGATACTCAAGGCATATGATCGGTAGTCGAGCCAAACATAATAGCTCAGCACACAGCCTAGAAATTACAAATAATTCTCAAAGCCAGCTAGAAATCGCTCCCTCTTATTTCTTACGAATGGTGCTATAAACCCAAGGTCCACGGTTGTTGGCTGATTTGAGCATCATGAGCTGCATAGTTACTGCGGCCATCACGGGCTCGCAGTCGCACTCAAAGTAAGCTGTGCAATCAAAGAAAAAATGCCCCTTTGTCATTCCCACTTGCTGTGCAGCTATCAGTGCTTTTTCTGATACGAGAGGTCAAACTAAAGCGCTTGAAGTGTGCGATAAATTCTTGTTACCCCACTCGTACTTGAAAGATTGGATTCTAAATATTTTTGCAACAGTTGGTTCGTCAAGCAAAAAAGCTTTTTAACCCTAAATTATGAAATTGCCTGAGAAAATAAAAATTGTTTTCATATCCAGCTTTAAATTGCAACCTATAAATGATCCCATGGTTAAATTATCTTAAATGCATTTTTAATGCAAACTTTATGTATGCTGCAGATTCTCCACATGCCGCAGAACCGAGGACATTGCTATGAAAAATGGACTTCAGAACTAAGCAACATGTCGTGTGCCACTTCTTGAGCGCATACACACCAAATAAACAAAATTGTTGGAGAAAGAACTTTCGTCAGCCAGGCGAGAAAGAACGAAGAAGCTTCGGGGCCTCTTTAGGAAGGCTCCCCCCACTACATGACATTCTTAATGTGTTTTTTTTTTTACAAGGCAGCTTCAAGCAGTAGTGTGGCTCTGTTAGAGAACACCTGCTTGCTGTGCGGAAAGCCTGGATTCAATTCTAACTCAAACTAAAGTTTTTTTTATTACTGATTTATTTGCATTTATCCCAAATTTTCACTTGGGCACAATGACGATTTTTGTGCACAACCAAGGATGACACTGTCAAAGCCGACACCAGAATTTCCGCAAAGCGAGCTCTTTTTGCTACCGCTTTAAAACATATACATATCACAAAGTTGTGGTTCTTGCCGCCACCTGTCAATATGAGCTCATATTTTTTCTAATTTATTCAATGCTGAAATCTCCAAGTGCAACCCACATCTGGAGACTAGCTCATTTAATTTATGGGTGGTCCGATGAATGCTATAAGGCAAAACTGCTCACTTTCTTTTCAACCTGCTCACTACCTGCCATGGGTGTAGCCAGGAGGGGGGTGAAACCTGCCACCCCCCCCCCTAATATTTTAAATTTTGCTTGTGTGTATACACATGCATGCAAACAAACACATAAACACACATAAAGTATAGCTGTTCATACATAAAATAGAACCTAGCCAAAAAATTTTTTTTGCTTCGTTCCTGCAATCTAAAACATGTTTATTTTGATGTTTTATTGTTTTTGCAAGCTTTACAGATGCTGAGGCTAAAGCACAAGTAAAGAGCCCGCATCTTTTAGTTTCTTTAACTGTTCACTAATACTGGCAGCCATCATAAGCACTCATGATTTTTGTATGGCTGGCCTAATGTTAGAAAAGGCAATTCAATTCGTCACCAGTTTGCTGTGACCAGAAGACTAGTTCAGCAAGGGTTCGATGGGCTTCGGTGTGAGTTTAGTCAACATAACCATGGCCAAATTTTAACTACACTTTAAGAAATTGAATACATTTTATGGTTTTCAAAGTGAATTTTAACTTAAGACCATCGTCATTGAAGATTTGAGTGGTAGTTCAATTGCCTTCATCATTTCAGTAAATCGAGTTTCAACTGTATGTTTGCCACCCACTTGCTACTACAATGTCTTGGCTGCGGGAAGTATGCCAAGTAAAAATAAATTCAACTTTGATCATTCAATCACGGTATAAATTTTTAAAAAATGAGGTGTTTAAAGGATTGTGGTGGTCTGAAATTTCAGATTTCTTCTGCATTGCTTCTGTGGAGCACATGGTTAGTGCCTTGAAGGTATCCAAATTATAACCCATGTCCATAAAATCTAACATCTGAAACATTGGTCATTGAATGTAAGACATACATGTGATAACTCCACAGAAACTGATATTCTTGATATCTAAAGGCATAATGCGAGTCAAACATGGAAATTTTTGTATTTTAGAATATACTTAGTTCTTGAAATGATTCTTATTTAGTGCTTGTTTATAACTTCAGCTTGGGAGGTTATAGCTTTAATGACAGAGTAAACAGTTCAAAAGCTGTATTGTTCTTTTGAAAGTGTGTTTTACTTCACAAGCAAGCTTGTCACGCACTTGCCTGTATGTTTTTCAAGGGCACAGTAAAGGTACTCACATAAATACTTTAGTTCTTTTTTTTTTACATTAAATGAAAGGCCAAGCTCTCAAGAGTCTAAAGATTGTACTGGTAAGCGTTCGTACACACTGAAAAATTAGTTGCATTTTTTTTTTTCAGATCTAAATTTTCGGTATGTTAAAATACCCATTATGTAGTAGCTTTCAAATTGAATGTCAAATATTCAAATATTTCTTTTCATAGACCTTAATTTTCTAAGTTTTTAATTTATACAAGAAACGTAGTTGCTTCACATGTTTCAGGTCATGTAAGCTATTAGCTTTTTGTATTGCTGCTACTCTTCGAGCTTTCAACTGATCGACACAAGGTTTAGGGTAGAAAGGATAAATTGAAAAATTTTGTCAGCAATATGCCCAAAATGTAAATATTATTTTTAGTAAGCTTTGTGACCCATTGCCTTACACAACTGCATAAGCTTTTAAATTCGTGGTTTTCATCATTATTTCTCAGGAAAGAAATGCGCCAATTTGAAGAAACTTGATAGTTCTTGAAATATTTTACGTTCTGTGATTGCTAGTCAAATGGCGTTTGCTAAGCATAATATTCATTACGGAAAGCTTAAAACATAAAAGCAAACAGGAAAGAGACAGAGGAGCACCAGGTACCAACCGTTTATTAATGGTCAAAAGCAGAAAACACTGAAGCTTGTAGGCATACGCAGTGGCATGTGAGCATGACATAAAACATGTCATCATGAAAGCTGCCCATTAAAAACGCTCAGTTCATGTGTATTCATCAACTGTGTTGTTGACACAGGCAGACTCTTTCCTTTTTATATGGAAGGCTTGAAGAAGCTATCTTTCCTTCCGATCTCTGCTTTTACCAGCTATCTTATCTTGCACAAAATAGAGCCCACACGATCAGAGCTTGATGTGCATCTGAAGATGTGCACCATCACTTTTTCCAATGCTTTGGCATGCTCATAGACATTACATAGATATTACACAGACATTATGTAAGCTGTAACACACATTTTATGTTGCTGTCTAGTTAAAAGGAGATGTGGGGCTGAAGGGCCACACTTTGACTGGGTCAATTCTGGCATAAATTTCTGGAGGGATTGATATATCAGTCATTCAAATATATTATTTTCATCTTGCTTATAGAAAAAGAAAAAAAAATGTTGCAGAAAGAAAGAGAAAATATAGTTATCACATTGAGCAAATAAATGTGTGCTATTTTAGGAAACCATCCGCTCCATGACAGTGAGGATTAATTAAGTATTTTTTTTTAGATACTTTACGAATGTTTCATAGTGCAGGACAGCTTTTTTTATCTTCAAGCTAACTGTCGTGCCCTGCGACGAAATAGAAAACTAATTGCAGAGGAGTGCCAGTCGTAAAGTGTTCCAGTCAAGCAATGACCACTCTAGAAAGGTCGCCAGAGGCTCCACTTTTCTCACAATCAATAATACAAAGTTGTAATTCCAAATATGATTCACTAGGGCATTGCAGAAGTAACTATTTTCTTTAGTGAAATATATATCTAAAGACACCTTAATTTTGTTGACTGTCAAGCTGGCACACTTCATGCTGCCATTCGTGAAAACCCAATTGAGCATTCACACCTAAATGGTAAAGCAGCTGCCAAAGCTCCATGGCTCTTAGTACTCAATGAAGAGAAATATCTGGATAAGTGAGGCTCATCATTGTCTCAAAAATAGTTATAACAGCCGAAAAGTAACTAGTTGAACTACCATTTGTCACATGCTTAATAGACCTTGGCATCCTTAACCTGGGACAATAGTGTGTGTTGGCAACAATTTCTATTTTTCAGATCATCCAACCTATGTAGCGAGCATGAAAAAAAGTGTAAATTTTAATGGCTCGTGTTTTTTTGTTACTAGATACAATATTGATGAGAACTAACAGAAAAGAATGCTACAGAGAGTGTAGGGGATTTTATTGGAAGTAATGGTGGTGCAAATTTTAAGATAGAAAAGTGGACGAAAAGATAACTTCCCACCAGTAGGATTCAAGCCTGCGAACTTCGAATAATGCATCCAATGCTCTGCCACCGAGCTACAATTGTGGTCATACCCCCATTCATATTATAAGGTATATATGTGCATTTAAACATGGGAGCGTCAGTCTGCATCATCTGTTGCTTACGAGTGTGGAACACCTTTTTTTTTGCCAGTTTGACGTCGCATAGTATGTGATGCTATATTTAAAAGATTGGCGGCTGATTAGTAATCCCTCGCACACTGCCTCAAGGCATCAAGTCTACCAGCACGAGACTCTATGAATGAAGAAAAGCGTGAATTTTAAGGGCGTGTTCTCTTTGTTAGGTAAATAATGAATGAGAATTAACAGACAATACTCCCAGGGAAAGTATAGGGGATGTTATTAGAAGTGATTGTGGTGTAAATGTGAAAAAAGAAAAGTGGACGAAAAGACGCGGGATCCGAGCCTGCGACCTTTGAATAATGCGTCCAATGCTCTAGCACAGAGCTACGATGGTGGTCATCCTGGGAGGTTCAGTGAGCGTCATCTATGTGGAGCACATTTTTTTTTGCCTGTTCGGCGTCACGTAGTATGTGATCTTATTACAATATGGCAGCTGACCAATATTCCCTAACAAACCACCTCAAGGCATCAAGTCTCAAGTCTCATCAAGCAAGACTCTCAAGTCTCATCAACTGAGCATGTTGTCCATTGGTTGATGTGCTCATTTAGGCAAAAGTTTTGCCTTCAAATATCACTGTACAGCAATCGACTTGAAAGTAAAGTGTGCATGTGTTACCCTCTGTTTGAAATTTTTTTACATATTGATTTGTGTGTAATACTGAAATTGTAGCATGTGTGCCTTTTCAAGAAAAAATATTACAGGATAGTAAGTGACAGAATCTTGTCCTATCTTGATAGTACTTTCATCATTCTTTAGGTGGCTCGCAAGAACCGTGGTGGCAAGCTGATGGAAGTGTCAGAGCATGGCAACCATGCCACTCCAGTTGTGGGGCTCGCCAATCAGCAAGGTAGTGGTTCTTGGGGTCACCGCACAGATGCTGTGAGGCTGTGAGCGTGCATGTCCTACTGCACTGCACCTGCCTTGGCTGCTCTGCAGGTACTGGCTTCTTGTGCTTTCTCCTCACACCTCCCAGTCTTTTGTTCCCCTCAAACCTTTTCCCGGTGTAGTCATGAGTCCTAGCTCTCGCTTTAGGTCAACATCGAAGAACACAGTTTCTTGAGGCTCATCCTTGCAGTATTCTTTTTCCTTGTTTGTTTCTTTATGTTATGCACATGCAGTAACATCACAAAGATCAGGAGATCTGCTTCAGCACTCTGGTACCTTTATTTTTGTATTATAGCGCTGTCCTTGCCTATTTTATTAATGGACTTTATGGTAAATTGTAGTCAGATAGCTGACTTCACTGCAATCAAGAGCGATTATTGCTGTATTCTGCATAAATGCCCAGTGGTAGGTAAGCCATGGCTTGTTATACATAATACCATTGAAGCTGTGGGCAAAATAATGCAAATGGTTCAATGATAATCCCATAGGACACACAACAGACATCTCATGAAAAATTGTTGACATCAATAAGTTGCCTTAGTTGCAAACAATGTAATGCATAATTTCGCGTGAGCTTTTACTCACAAGCTTTTACTAATGTATATATCTTAATTGCCGTGGCCCATAGTCAAACTTTGGAATTAAAAAGCCTTTTGTGATGCAACGATGCAATTTTGATATTGCTGACATGAATGTATGTCATTTCTCAGCAAGGATTATATTCACAAACAAAGCACTATAGTTATCTCAAACTATGAACAAACAAGATTAATAATTTATTTTCTGTAAACTAGCACACTTGGTAAACTTTGTGATGCAAGAATGCAATTTTGATGTTGCTGACATGAATGTATGTAATTTCTCAGCAAGGATTATATTCACAAACAAAGCACTATAATTATCTCAAACTATGGACAAACAAGATTAATAATTTATTTTCTGTAAACTAGCAGACTTCGTAAACTTTGTTGTAACAGCTGCTCAATCAGTCACGAATAACACATTTTGATAAATAACGTATACTAGCTAGAATTCAAAAAACTGTTCTGTCATTTTTTACTACAATTACTTTTAGACTTCCAGGGAGTAAAAGTGATGCTAACTTTGCATCATATGTCACAGTGTTGCTCGGTTACTAATTTCATCAGAATTGAGCCATTGCACTTCTCCACATTCTGCTTTCAAGATGAAAAAGAAAGCTTGACTGCAGTAGTAATGTTTCACACTGTAAACCATTTGTGAGAAGGTTGGTTTGGTGCTTGCATCAGAATTCGTTTGTAACATGCAGTGGAACGAATGCTTCGAATCTATTCTGTTGGTAGAGCCATAAAACCTGACTGCACGACTGACATTGCTGGGCTGACAACACTCATGTGGGATTTGTTAAAAAAGCTGTCTTAAACGTATGATGTAGTCACTGGTACTGTTTCTTGACATCTAGAAGTTTTATCGTTGCATAATTCCGCAACAGCACTCTCCTTGCTTTTTACTCCCGATATTGCATTCTAAGAAATCGACAGTCTCTGCCATCTTCAATATAAGGTACCAAAAAATCCGCGTATTTAGAAAAGATATAAGTTGCATTTCATCCTTTTTTATCTACCTTTAAGACTCTCCCCTTATAGTTATAGCACATACTGTAAGAAGAAATAGAGTATTTGCATTTCTGCTACACAACTACTATAATTATCATCTATCTCGCGTACTTTCCTTGAGTTATCACTGCAGTTCCAACACTTTCTGGTAACAAACAGTGGCATGCCACCAGCATGACATAGCATTCTTGATAGAAAAGTGGTGCAAGCCGGGTTTTTAAGAAAGTAAATGCGAGCAAGCCAGTTGCGTAGCGTGTGACCGAAATAGTCCCCAAATACTGTGTATTTAAGAGCGGAGCTCATTAAACTTTTTATTGCGCTGGGTAGTGCAAGTAAAAACTATCATCGTCGTAAATTAACACTCTCTCTCTCTTCATTCTCTTCTTCCTCTCGGTTCTCTTCTTTAGCTCCTGCTTTGCTCACGAAACACATGCTCACGAAACACATGGGCAGAATAACTCTGATGGGTCAAAGAACATGTACAGAGAGAGAAAGGAAAAGAAACGAACAGATAGATAAAAAGAGAAACCCTTGGTGAAAAAAAAAAAATTCTTGGCGAGACGAGATGTGAACCCGTGAATCCACGCTCCGAAGATGAGTGTCCTGACAACTCAGCTACCCAGGCAGGCTAGCAGAGCAGAGCATAGATTTTTATTTTATTGCAAGGTTGTGGGAAAGGGAAGGAAGAGGGAAAGGAGAAGAGAGAGTAAAACACAACATGAAAAGAAAGAGAGGGAGAGGAAGCAAGAGAGAAAAAGAGAGAATAAAAGAAGGACACCATAGGAAGAAAGAAAGAAAGAATAAAAAAAGACAAAGAAAAACTAACATAGAGGAAGATATAAAGACAGAGAGAAAGAAGCAGAAGAAAGTGAAAGATAGAAAGAATAAGAAAGACAAAGAAATATGTAGAGAGAGAAAAAAGTTGTAATAAACAGAGACAAAAATACATAAAATGGAAAGATGAGACAAAAAGGGAGAAACAGAGAAGAAATTAAACAGAAAAAAAAAAGCAGAGAAGGCTGCCCAGCTCCGTGCTTCCTTCAGGCTTGGCACTCTTAATGTGAAACTGTCTTAATTTTTTTCTTGAAGTCTAAGTTTCCATTCTTCCAAAAGTAGTGAAGGCAACTGAAGAAGTTGCTACAGGCAAGCACAAGGGCACCTCAATGCCAGAATGATAAGCAGTACATGGGGAGCTGATTGTAGAGCATGATAAGGAAAAATTAAAGTCTAGGAACTGCCGATGCTTTAGTCTTTTTGTATGATAAAACGGAGAAGTCTGTAGTGTGTGAGAAATATAAGAACTACATGTACCCCTGTATTTGCAAATTGCAAGAGCTCTTTTTAGTGTTTGGCAAGCTTTTGCAGCTAATTATTGCTGGCTATTAACACCACAGAGCACCAGATTATAAAGTGCACATTGTAACTGCACACTGTTTTTACTTGTACCCACACTAAAGAAACAGTGCCTTTTCAGAATGCAGAGTAGGCTAGAAAATACCAATTCTGCAAAGTTTTCAAGGAGAGTAATGACTACAGAAAGCCTTTCACTATGCAGACGTCACGATTGCAAATATTGCGAGACAGGGTCGCGTGCCTTGGCTAAATAAGCTATTATACCTATCCTCATTGAGTGGAAATTACAATTGTCATACCTCTTCCTTCTTTTATTTCATTTTTTTATATTCTATAGAAATCACCTAGTGTGCATAGCTTTGCAAACCAATTTCCAAAGATTACTTTCTTAGCCATTTTTAGTGGCATTGTTTAATTGCTTTTCTGTAGTGTAATTGCACTGCTGCAGCTGCACCATTTATTCATTTTTTCCCTAAGCTTGAAAGCTGGAAATATAATTTAACGTACAATGTTTTCATTGCCTTTTTTTCACTGCAGTGGTTGCAAGCCACCCAAGCTTTTTTGCCTTGCATTCATTTGCATAAATCACTTATGCGAACTTTTTACACTGTGATGGGTTATGAAAAGATGTGTCATTCATAAAGTGTGCAACTTATACACTTGCAAATATTGTGGCCTAATCTGTCTTCATGGGGATAGAAACAAGCCATTTTCTTTTTCACTGCAGTTCATTTTAATGAAATAGATCTATATTTATGCTGTCTTGCATTCTTGTTCATGTTCTTAAAAGAATGCATTACATTCCTAGAAAAAAATTTTTCCACTTAACATGGTAACACGAAGATTTTGAAACCGTTGTTTTTAAACATATATATCGATGTTTGGAAAGGATTAGCTTTACATTTTGGGTTTATTATACTAAAAAATTGTTGGAAGACTATGGGTGTTGGGCAGTTGGTGATTAATTATTGGGATGAAAGCAGATTGGGGTATTTTTTTATCCCAATAATGTAACTTTTTTTTTTGTTAAAGGGGCCCTGCACCACTTTTTCAGCATGGTAAAAAGTGCTGCCGATCGGTAGCTGAGGCTTCAGAAAACACATGAACCAAACATTATAGCTCAGCCTGTGTACTGAATATTTACAATTTATTGTCAAAGTCAGTTTGAAATCATTCCATCTTCTTTCTACATATGATGCTATACATCCACATTCATGCTCTTTGTCTGATTTGAGCATCATGGGCTGCATAGTTATTGTGGTCGCCACAAAGGCCACCATGTGCCCGCGCATGTGCTGGTGTTCACATTGAAAGTGAGCTGTGCATTGGATGGAGAAAAATGGAAAATTGTACTATGTCACGACATGCAGATGGTGTAATTTTTTTTTCCCTGTGACACCCTCCTCGCTTATCCTCCAGTATACTTGTCGGTTTGAAAGAACAGACAAAGCAATTACAGCATGCGACAAACCTCTAATTATGCTCATACTTGACGGATTCTAAAAAAGTTTTGCGTTGGTCAATTTGTGAGGCTATAAACTTCTTTGGTGAAGCCATTCCATGGTTACTTGGAAAAGTTTTGCAGTGCCCCTTCAAGGAAAAAAATATGTACTGAAAAAAAAAAGCAGAGCTGAATAATAGAGGCTTTATTCATAGGGATTGAAATTTTCAACATTTACTTATAACTATTACAAAGGGTCTACAAAAAATATTTTTATAAATGTTGTTTGCAGACTAGAAGGTGCCAAATTAGCAATTTGCCATAACTCACCAAACCAGTCTGACGTCAAAAGCCATGTTTAAAAAAAAAACAAAAAACAGGTGCTGTTTTATTGGCTGTAATATCAGTCTTCAGGTGAGTTTAATACCTTTGTAGAATAGAGATGAGATTTCTCTATGCATGGTGGCATCAACAATCAAATCCATTAGAAAAAAAATTGTTATGAACTACACGTTTGTGATTTCTTCAGTGATGCACTACTATTGCAGCATGTCCATGGGCCTAAAATAAAGTAAATATGATGCACTACGTTGCTCTGATGTCTGGCTGTGTCGTGTAGCATGTGATGCGGGGGCACTAAATAATCTTCGTCTTTTCCTTGGCTTATTTAGATGATATTGTGCTATGGTTCTTTGTTGCTACGAAACTCAGCTGGATACTAGATTGGTTGTGATGAATTCCTGGCAAAACATTTTGGCTTTGGCCATTTGAAAACTGTTTTAAGTAACAGAAACTTTGCGCTAAATGGTATTATCAAATGTCAGCTTGACCTGGCCAGTATTGCTCGATGGAGCTAAGCTTGATTTTGTGCTTGTTTCATCGTCACCGCTCGCAGCCAGCTGATTCTGTTGATAATATGGTAGGCCATCACTTTGACCATTGTTGAAGCATAAAAGGATGATAAAGCATTTGCATCAGGAAAAGCGGTTTTCAGCTGCATTATCTGCTGCTGGTTTTGTGCTGCATTTATGGTCTTAAAATATTCATTCTATGCATTTGACCTCAGCCTCCTAGGTTTTCCTTGCCTGCCAGATTATCGGCAAATATATGGGAACCGGCTGTCGGCGGAACTATAGCAATGGCGCCACTCACGTTGGGTTGTCCTAAAAAAAATAAGCTTCCATGTTTTTGTGCTCCTGTGCAACAAAAAACAACCTAAAAAGTATTAAGAGAGCTTAAATGCATTTATACATTACTGTATTATTATTTTAGCAGTTTAAAATGGTGGTTGGTGATTTTTTAATGGGGGCGCCACCTATATATAGGTGTATGGTGCACTTTTTCAAAGTTCGTGACTATGTGCACTTGTATGAGTGACTCAGTGATGATCCCAGAATCATGCATAATTGTGAAACAAAGTGGGAATGATTGTGATGTTTTGCATCAGAAAGATTTATTAATTTTTGCAGAGTTGTAATGTGATCAGAAAAAAAATGGGTATTCAGTTCTAAGGCACAGTGGGAGAAATTAAGAAAAAGAAAAGAAGAGAAATGTGAATTTGTTTCAGCTGTATTATGAAGGGCACTATGTGTGAAAATATTTTGCAGTTGCCCACTGCGGCAACTCTTACAATCGTGCCATAGATTTTGCACATAAAACGTTCCCCACAATGCTATGACCCTCAAGTCAGGTGTACCAGATAGACGACTTTTTTGGAGCATTGAAAGGCATATTTTTAGTACTATAAAAAGTTAAATAACCATTGCTCGTCATAGTAATCAAGAAATAAATTGCAAAACAATCATTTGTATAAATAACCCTTTATTGCAATAACATCAGTAGTTCAAGTTTCTCCGTTCAAATCATGACTGTGTGTTTAGTTGAACATGTTCGATAAGTCTGTGAGTTCGTACTCACAGACTTATCGAACATGTTTAACTTTTCTAACTGAAAGCATGACAAATACATTACACATACACCCGGCACTTCTTTTATTCTTCCCAGCCGACTTGCAGTTGGGCCCACCACAGTATGTCTTCTTGTTTTGAAAACTATAAAAACAATATTCTTTTTTTTTCTCTCTCATTTCTTAGAATCAATTACAAAAACATTTTTTACAGTAACTGTAAACGGATTGCTAACTGATGCATTTCACACCCTACTGCGCTTTTCGAAACATAATTTCGTCGATGCGCGATATGAATGCTTCAACATGCATATATGCAATCGTAAACTTTGATTGCATGTTAATTAAATGCAATGTATGCAAAAAGTATGATTTCAGCACACACATTCAACATCGAGCTATATAAAAGAATAAGTGTAACGGCGACACAGTTGTAGCGAACCTCACTGTACTATTCAATCCTAATCAATCTGCTCCATTGGTGAATACTTACATTATTTCAGTGCACCAGTGTGAAATTTTGCCTTCCGGAACATAAAAATTGCATTTTCAGCAATGCAGCGGTGATGAGAAACTCAGAGAAAGCAGTGAAACAGACACAACAATGTTCTAAACGCTACTACTTCCAAAAAAAGAGTGGTCTGCCACTGACCCCAATTGCCACTCCAAACCGTTATATCATGAGAGTGCGGACAACTTCGGTCGTCCTCTGCTGCTGTGGAAACTCTACAGCTACAGTGTACTAGAAGGAAAAGTGTGCCATGCGGCGCCAGAAAGAGGGTCCCTCTAGCCACGACCTCTCCGCGCGCGACTAGAGGGCGCTGCTAGCTGAAGGAGCCCTATGTTCGCTGTTGTGATGGCTCTGTGAGTGGGCTGTGTGGCCGATTTGTGTATTGTTTCGAGTTGTTGTCGTGGCTTTTTATGCGATAATTCCACCCGATGGTGAAATTCAGCCCTTCCGCGTAGGCACTAGCCGTTCTCTCGCTATAACGAGCGTACACAAAAACACCCGACTACGATTCAGTGAAGTCGTTTTTAGCAGCCGAAGTTGTCTCTTTTTGAAGTTACTAAACTTTATATAGTAGTGATGTACTTTCAAGTAGTATAGGAGGGTTGCACGTGACGTCATTCGCTTTAGGCGCTAGCGGCGTTTGCCTCTACCGCCATGTCAGTGGTCTGGGCGCGCCCTTTTTGAACCAGCGAGCGGCAGTGAGAAATTGTGTGCGTGCCGCTACGTACTGTACCAATGTGGCGAAATGCGACTGAGTGCTTACGCGCGTGACTTCCGAGGTCGGGCGAAACTTCGCTACGAACATAAAGTTCACCTTTTCGGCGGATATCAACCCGTTCGACTTCAGCAGCGATGAAGCTGTGCGTGATGTGAAGAGTTATTCCCGTATCGAGCTCACGGACATTAAAGACCACCTCGTTGGCGGCACAAGCTTTGCAACAAGGAACACGTTTAAAGCCTACAAATCTATGGACGCCCACAACTATGTGACTTGCAGATGGGTCCAACAGCACCGAGTTCGAGACCTCGAAGACGGCCGCCGCGTCGTCGTCGGAAACGTGGCTGGTTCCGCTTGCTCAGTGCTCGGACGAATAATTTTTGTCACCGCAGTGGTGTCGCTTCACGAATTCTTTGTGTGGAAGGGCTTCATCATTAGCAAGAGAATGTGAGGTGATACAGTTGGCACAGTTCGTTCGTGGTTGAGCCCAAGCCGCTTGCTATCAAAAATGATCTTTGCTGCAGGGTCCAAGGATGCGCGTTGGGCAGTTGCGCACCTAGAGATCACATACGGTCTCGACTGTAACTGATCGACGTTAATGTGATATCACCGTTTATGTACTTAGCTGACCATTCTCTTAAACAGTCAGCGACGCAGTGCGCTCTTGTCAAAGCATGGGTAAACGAGAACAGATGGCGGCATGCCCACACTGCGTCGCTGACTGCTTACTAACACACCAAAATCAGTAACACGCCGCACCTACCTGGATGATGCCGCTGATAAGCAGTGATCGCGGACGTAGTGCGCGCGCTCGTCTCCTGCTGCGTAAACAACCTCTATGATGTTGCATAGGTTCTGAACAGTTATCGGAAATGAAATGTTCAACGCACACGCGGCGTAGTGTTTGGCTGAGCCATCCAAACCTTTGCGATTGGTTCACAATCACTTTAGGTATAGGAAAAAAGCCATCAGACGCATTCTCATTACCAGGCTTCTTACTCGAGTGGTTGTAGCAACCAAATATGGCACAGTCTACCATTATGACCACAGGAATCTCGCACGGTGGTACGGTAGTGGTTAGAAGAGGAGAATGGCACCTAATTTCTGTAGCCCGGTTGGGAGCACGGCGCAGTGCCTAGGAATCTCGCACGGACGCCTGCGAGTGTACATTCTGCGACTACTTGCCGGCGGCGGCCGGGAGAGAGACCACAAAGATGGGTACGCTGCCTCTTCTACGCTGGCGCCATCTTGTGGGCCACGCTCCTGTGCAACCCTCCTATTGGGTAAATTTCAACGTATGAACTTAAACAGCATAAGTATCTATTTTTTGCATAAAAGTGTCTGTGTTCGGTTTTGTGTGATTTATATCTTTTATATTGCTTCGCATACGAAACAGTCGGGAAGCATCAATCGAAGGCCTCTAATTCTTTCAGCTACTGCTTCTTCAGATAACTGCTCATATTTTGCTTTTATTCGGCTCATGCTAATTTTTGCGCTCCTAAGCTTGGCTTTCGTTCTCCGAAGGTTATGTCGTATATTGCAAGGACTTTGTTTCGTAAACATCTTCTGACATCGTCTTCTGGAAAGCTGGTTGAGTATCAGCTTTCTCTGATATTTGCAGTGAACACAAGCACCGAGGTCGTTTACTACAAGCGTGCAGTTCTTCGAAGAGAACGCCCCATTAAACGATGGGCATTTACTAGCTGAAGGCTTCATTCCCACGCCGGGACACAAAGTCAATTTGCTCACATTGTTTATCAGCAACTCTGCCTTTTCTCATGCTACAAGTTCCTCTTGGCACCACTTCTTTCCTCTTATGAGAACTTCGGCGG
This sequence comes from Rhipicephalus annulatus, assembly GCA_013436015.1. Taxonomy (NCBI): domain Eukaryota; kingdom Metazoa; phylum Arthropoda; class Arachnida; order Ixodida; family Ixodidae; genus Rhipicephalus; species Rhipicephalus annulatus. Next base: position 120,273 of record WOVY01013186.1, on the reverse strand, counting down.
TTGCAGCACTTTCGGCAGCTTGCTTCTTAATCTGAATAAGTTTTTTCAATGCTACCTTGCTATGTTCAACAGCGTCGGCTTCCAACTTAGCATAAAAAAATCAGTCCCCAACACACGGCAGGAAAATTTCCGACCACTCATTTGGAATGGTGAGCTTTGAAAAGAACTGCCCTTGAAATTCTTGCTCACGAGCTTTATCAGCGGCACCGTCTTGGTCAACATTATTCGACATTCTTTGGCATTTCTGTTCAGGAACATCATCGACTGAACTGCCTTGATCAACGTCGTTCGACTGAACTTCTGACGACGTGTTGCTCTCACGTTTTCACTTAAGTTTGGGGAGAATCTGATCGTTAAGCTTGCGATCCTTTCATTTTTTTGGCAGTGATCTTGAAAGATACTTGGAAGCATCAGATAAAATTGTAGGAATGGCAGCTTTTTGATAATAATGGTAAGTCTCTGGGGATCTCAATAACTTTAGCGTCGATAGTCGTCTTGAAAGTTCGCTGTATGAACCTTGCTTCGAAGTGTCGCTCACAAACAGCGCTGCTCTTGTCGAGGACTCGATCACCTCTCTTGATCTCCCGCGACCATTTTTCCCGGCGGTCAGCTTTAACGGCATCTGAAATAAGGCACTTTTTTACACGAGCGGTAGCTGCTGTTACAATTTGGCACAAAGCAAAAGCCGTCTCGCTTGTCCCGCTGTCTTCCATTCATTTTTTCTCATTCCAGTAGACAAGCGCAAACACCACCGTAATTTCTTCACTCACGTACAGCACAATCTAGTGAAGAGCAGAGTTATTCAATGCGAGAATACCGGCGATGAGGAACTGGTCACGTGTTAATAGCCAAATGGACAGTGCAACATGTGTTGCCACACGCACTCCTCTGGCTCGCAGTGTCCCCTAGCGCCCCCAGGCTGTACTCAACTTGCTTCATCGCTGCGGGGGCCCCCTTGCCTCCATTGAAACGTGCCGCGCACGGCACACTTCCCCTTCTAGTAGACTGTACTACAGCTGCTTGCTATGACATGGTTGCCAACTGCCTTAGGGCAGTTGTTGTTTCCCTTCATTGTAGTGACTCTCCCTACGTAAGTGGCGCCTCCATAGCCAACGAGCTTTTCGGGCTCATTCGGCAGGCAAGAAAAATCTAGGAGGCTGGGATTTGACACACGCATAAGTGCTGTTCACATGCATTTCTACTGTTAGTTGAGTGAGCTTAGATATTAAAAAAATTATAAAAAGATTCATCTGTAGTAAATAAGCAAGATGATTTGCATTTATTTTTTGGCATTTAGACTGACATTTACTGAAATGATTATTGTGGTACCGTTATATACTGCTTGAGGCAAAGGTACAAAATAGTGTTCACAAATGTTGAATTCCAATGGCGGAGTCGGTGCAGCCGACCGACTTCGCGAGCGAGCACTCGACTCTGGCGTAAAGCAAATCCTCCAAATCCGCCATCGGAACACAACCCGCCCTGCTGGAGCAAGGCGGAAGCTGCCGCGTTACCCAGGATACCTTGCGCGTAGTCTTTTCCGCTGTCTGTTTCCCACGTGGTTTACCAGCATCGCCGCATCGTTCGTTTGCTTGTTCAGCGCTATTCACCTGTATGGAATGGATATCACGCCAAGCGTGCAACAGCTATTGTCCACGATGTCTGCTGTCGCTGTCGAGTAGCAGAAGCATTGCCGCACGCTTTGCCGACGTAGCCGAGCCGTCCATGCCGTCCGCCATTATCAACACAACTCGCGCCGCGCCAGCCCAACACCACCTAGTTCTAGGTGGTGTTGGCCAGCCGCGCCCCCAAGCAGGCAAACGTGTTAAAGGAAATGCGTCACGCTGAGTTCCGGTCCACTCCACCGATTTCGGCGGAGCAGTTTTTCCTGCTCCACGGAGGGACTCCCGCTCTGAATCCCCTCCGACTCTCTCATTGGAACTTTTGACTCTCGCTCTCACTCTGTCATTGGAACACACTTGCTCTGAAAGGAGCAGAAAAACTTGCTCCGACTCCGCCATTGGAATTCAACATTAGGTACACATAACCAGGGGTGGATCCAGCGACATATTTTAGGGGGGGGGGGGGGGCGGTCGCTTGAAGTAACACCAGAGGAAGGGGGCGGAGTCCTAACTTTTTTTCGTTTTATTACCACAAAAACCTCTTCAAAACCTAAATTTTGTTAATGTGTGCTCGTAGTGATCATTCATTTGTTCTGATTGGTGATAAAAGGTCAACGACAAGCACTGAAGAGAGGGGGGGTGCAGACACTGGCTTTGGGGGGGGGGGTGATTGCTCCTATCGCCCCCCTCTGGATCCGCCACTGCACATAACTGATGTTTATGTGCAAGGTATGGTGCTGAAGCACATGCTTTTGCTTTATTTACAAGTTGCTGATTCAGGTTGATTACCTGCCGATCAGATTAATTTACTACATCAGTTTTCATTTTGTGATGACCATAACACAATGGAATGTTCAAGCACAAAGCAAAATAAAATCGTTTTTAGTGAGAGCAGTTGATGAACATGCTGTTATGTTACAGTTTTAAACATAATATTAAAGTGGCCCTGCAGCACTTTTCGAGCATGGTCAGAAAATGCTGCCGATCGGTAGTTGAGGACCTTGAGAACAAAAAAGCCAAATGTTATAGCGGCACATGCGACCTGCAGTTTACTATAATTCTCAAAGTCAGCTGAAAATTGATTTTTCTTCTCTCGACAAATGATGCTACAAGATACAAAATAACTTGTCACAGCCATTGTATCGGCCGTTGGGGGACTTGAGCATGGCGTGCTCGGAGCCACCCCTGAAGGCCGCGACTTTTCCACGCGGGCATGCGCGATTGCACTCAAAAGCCACGTGCTAGAAGAAAAAAAACAGACAGAAAGTGCTCGAGGTCACGAGGCACACGTGACGTATTTTTTTTCTCCGTGCCATTCTTTATGCTTAGCTTCCAGCGCTTTCATCAGGACGAGAGAAGAGAGAATGCAATCGCAGCTTGTGACTAATCTTTGTAACATCGCTCGTACAGGACAGGTTCTAAAAATTTTTACGGCAGTGCATTCGTGAAGCGATAAGCTGCTTTAGTGAGTCTATTAGATTGCTACTTGAAAAAGTGTTCCAGAGCCCCTTTAATGAGAACTGACAGTGGTGCCAAGAAAAGTGTGTATGAGGATCACTAATTGTAATGTAAATGTGGTAAAAAGAAAAGTGGACGAAATGATAACTTGCCGCTGGCAGGGACATAACCCATGACTTTAGAATGATTGCTGGTGCTTTAATAACTGAGCTACAGTAGTTGTCATCTCTTATCCATTTTATGGGGTATGTATGTGCATTTAAACCTGATAGTCAGTGCCGCGGGTGGCCATGACGGCGAGTGTGGAACTCTCTTTTCCTGCCTGTAGGCGCCACATATCATGTCATGTTATTACGAGCTGGCAGCTGACCAATAATCCCTCGCGCTTTATCTGAAGGCATCAAGCCTGCCCGAATGAGATGCTTGCTATGATTGAAGGAAAGAAGAGGAATTTAAGGGCTTGTTTTTTTTTCTGTGTTTTCCAGTGGAATCCTGAAATTTGTTAGGGCTGCAACACTTTTAAAAACCTAGCTTTCTTCAATATAAGTTGTGCTAGCAAGGCCCCTTTTTTAAGAAATGCAGTGCGTAAATTTATTTATTTAGTGTTGCCTTTAATTTTTTTCTTTGACTTTCAATAGCATCTGTGGTCCACAGACAGCCTTGTAGTCTATTTTGTGCTGCGTTAAATGTGTTTTGTCATGATGATAAGGGACAAGCTTGATAGACCACAACGACAAAAAATTTCACTTGAGATGTTTAAACTGTTTTACTCTCTTGTAAAATTAGGCACCATTGAATAAGTATTATGAGCTTTAAGCATTGAATTTTTTTGCATTTTGTAACCAATACGAAATAAGAAGCTTGCGTAGAATCTACAGATTTCAGGTTTATATAATTGACATTGATGTATATGTTACTTTCAGAACTAGATATTATAAAAACTGAGGAGCTTGTAAATGATGAACCTCTGCTTTTAGTTATTTAAGACAACATAGGAGTAACATGAGCTATCACTATGCCAGACATACATATAAAGTTATATGCTGATGGAAAGAAGTGTGTTTTCAAGTGATTCAGATATGGTGAGATGGGCCATATAGTAAATAGTAACACTATGTTATTTATAGGCTGTTATGCCTGACAGCAAGCCATTTTTATTGAATGGCAAGAGTTACCGAGAAGAAATTGTGTGCTGCACTGCTTATGTGCCACAGCTATCCTCCAGAAAAGTCATTTGTTGCACATCTGTTTTTTTGTCTTTATGGGATCTTTAATAAATGTTATTATCCCTTGTATACAGCAGACTCTCAGTAAACAGAAATCTGTTGAACGGAACTGCTGGTTAAATGAAACAACTGCCTCTGATATGATTGGTTTCATACTTGAATGCCGTGACCTAACTCACCTCTCAGTAAACAGAATTCCTGTTAAATGGAACACATTTTTCTGGTTCTTTCAGGTTCCACTTAATGAGAGTCTACTGTATTTTGTAGAAATGAGTATTTCACAACTCCAGATTCTTATTTTCCGAGTAGAATACGAATTGGATAGCATGGCTTGTTAGTCCTATTGAAGTTTTTTTTTAATATTTGCACAGCAATAGCTTTAAACTGAGCTGTAGAGCTGATCTGAATTGGCAGCACCTTGTGACATTAATACGGTATGTGCACACTGTCATAATGGTGCGTTTTTTGTACAAGGCAGCAGTGCCCAACAAAGGGACCATGACAGCACCTAATATACTTTCCTAATCTGTGAAAGAAAGAAGTGTACATTTAAGGGCCCATTTTTCTTTGTTGGACACAGTAATAATGAGATCTAACAGAGAATCATGCCAAGAAAAGTGTACGGGATATTATTAGAAGTAATTGTAATGTAAATGTAAAGAAAGAAAAGTGGATGAAAAGATTAGTTGCCATGGGCAGGGACCGAATCTGCGACTTTCCAGTAAGGCATCCGATGCTATACCAACTGAGCTACCACGGCGGCTATCCCCACCGTCCACTTTATAGGATACCTGCCCACAGCAAGTTATCTTTTCCTCCACTTTTTTTTTTTCACATTTACATGACGATTACTTCTAATAACATACCCTATACGTTTCTTGGCATGATTGCCTGTTAGATCTCATCCTAATTTATGTTATGCGGGTTAATTCTACTGTGTTCACAAATAAGCTGGTGAAATTTTAGTGCATTTGGTTGAGTACTTAATTTATAATTCAACATTTTTATAAACACATGAGCGGCTTGAGAGTCGGGCAACACTGGTGCACTCTCAAGCTGTGACATAACAAGGGGCTAGCTGTGCGAGGGTCTGCATTGCGGTGAACAATATTGTTCTGTGACCAGCTGTACGTGAAATTGGGCTATTTTAGCTTTCTTTAGTTCAGCACTGAAATAGAACAATTTGCAGCGGCTGAACCTGTAGTAGAAAACGGGTAGAACCGCTTCTTATTGCACATGACGTCACACGTGCCCTAGCAAAATGGCATTCACAGGGGGTGGGCGGTATTTGCAGCCAGGAACTTCTTGGGCTTGTTTTGGACTGACATATTCTTTTACGGCCCACTTTTCATGTCTGTATAGGCATAGTGGTGGACCGTCCACTTTTAGTTTTGAAAACTCCAAATTCTTGGGGGATCATGTCATGGCACTTTTGAGGCAATAAGATTGCAATATAGCGACCATATTGTTTCATTTCTTCCTGCACACGAAGGAATGAATTTCAGCAAGCGCACTTCTTAATGTCACCAAAGCTTTAGCACAAATGATTATATGTCTGGTTATTATGTGTGGCCTTTGCAGTCCATCACTGATTTCTTACTATGGTAGGCATGTGTTTTATGGAGATGGCAAGAGTGATCATAAATAACAGTGCTAGCAATAATTATATGTCTTGTTGGAGCATTTAAGGCTTATGTTTGAATTATCGCACACACACCTAATCGTTAATGGGTTAAAAGCCGCGAAGCAAATTTGAATAGCAGTGGTCCTCAAGGTATGAGGCCAAGTGACGGAAAAACATTTTTTAAGAAGCAATAATTATGTTCATTGGCAAAGGAGTTACGGCTGTTGGTGTATGGAAAAATAGCAGAAGTATAGGTTCCGAGAAAATCAACAAAAAAAAGATTTGAAATAGGTGGAGTGCTTACACAAGCTATTCAAGCGGGCTAAAGTTTTCACTTATAGCCAGTACCATCGTGAATCTCACTACTATGTGCTTTTCCTCCAGCGGCAACTCTCTCCCCCTTTTTTTTCGTGCTTGATTTGTAGCATCAGTGACGTGACAAGACACTCTCGTGCTGAGGTGCTGATCATTTGTGAGGCACTGCTTTTCAATGTGGATACCGGGCTTGTTATGTCCGGTGTTGTCGTCGGCCCATAGACGTACGCGTTGGTCGCGGTAGTCCAAAAAGCTCGGACAATCTCGAACGGTTAAAAACAAGTTTATTCCTATTCGGATGGAGGCGGCGGCCGAACTGCTGGGGGGAACGAACAGTGGCTCGTTTGCGCCGAGCGGGGGAAGGGGAGGAGTCAACATCTGGAAGCAGTTTCAGCATCCGGTCCTTCGTGGGTTCGGAGGCTCGCTCGTGACACAGGGGTGCTTGGAACACAACATCTCCTCCCTCCCTAGATTGTCGCTTGGAAGCGATCTGGGGGCCGCCGTGGGCGCGTGGACGCTCTGGACGCACTAGGAAGAGAAGCCTCCGCTCGCTGGGTGTCGTTTCTCTTGTGTCCAGGGCAGGCGGGCGGCGCCGCCGATTCATCTGGTGCGAGATGCCAGGCTAAGTGGAACGAAGCTTCCGTCGAGGTGGCTGCTTAAATGGGAGGTTCCGTTGGCAAATTACCTGAACGGCGTAGCTGATTAAGGTGGCGGCGTGTGGCCTTTCCACCAATGTCGACGGGCCATGACCGCAAACCTATGCGTTTGAGTGCCGTCGCTTCAACCCAGCCGGGCTTTCTGTGGAACTGGCGGGCATATATGCGCTGTCCACTTTCAATTCTCCTGCTATGCGGGAGCTTTTCTTCCTCCGACGGTGCTTTCGCTGAGGGCTCCGGGACAATTGCTGTCAGCTGGGTTCTCATTTCTCGTCCGAACATCAATTTCGCTGGCGTTTAATTAGTAGTGCTTTGAACAGTGTTGTGCTGTCTGAAGAGAAAGCGCGCGATGCGGCGTTGCATTGTCCCAGTCTGGTCTTTAGTAAGGGCGCACTTTAGCTCAGCCACGTAGCGCTCGGCTTGTCCGTTCGTAGCCGGGTGGTAAGGAGCTGATGTAACAGACGAGACGCCGTTGTCGCTGTAAAACTTGAGAATCTCCGTGGACACAAACGGAGTGCCGTTGTCCGAGACCACCTTGCGCGGTAGGGCAAACGTTGCAAACAACGACCGCAGAGTGTCAATAACTGCTGCTGATGTCGTTGTAGCCATTTGTTTTACCTCCTGCCACTTGGTGTATGCGTCTACAACCACCAGGACTGAACACCCTTCGATAGGTCCAGCAAAATCAATGTGCAGGGTGTGCCAAGGCGTGTCTGGTTTTTCCCATTCAGGAATAGGGGCTCTTGGCGAGCTTCTGTGGTTGCATTGGCAAGGCTGGCAATCGTGAACTGTTAATTCTATATCATGGTCGATACCAGGCCACCACATATAACTTCTGGCGCACTTTTTCATGGCAACAATGCCTCGATGACCTGCGTGGACAAGCGACATGGCCTGTTCGCGAAGTGCCGCTGGAATTACAACTCTTGATCCCAAGGTGACGCAACCGCGATGAGTGTTCAACTCCGCAGCTCGCTTGCGGTAAGCGTTGAAGTGTTCACCCTTTAGCTTCTGCACGTTGCCTTGTATAGCTGCGTAGACTTCATTCAAGACAGTGAACTCCTGCGTTGATGCTGCTACCGTGTCAGCTGTTAGCAGAGGGTTCGGAAGCGCCTCGAACATGAGTATTTCACCCGACGGGGGTGGTTCATCTATTGTGGTGTCTAGCGACAGGCGGCTTAGTGCGTCGGCGTTCTGGTGTTTCTTCCCAGTGCGATGTACGAGTTCGTAATCGTACGCCGACATCTTGATGCACCATCGTGTCATTCGCGGCGACAATGTCTGTGGCATGGGATTCTGGGGGCCCATAATACCCGATAAGGGCCGGTGATCTATTATGAAAGTCACTTTCCTGCCGGTAATGTACTGCCGAAAGTGATCTGCTGCGTAGATGATGGCAAGTCCCTCTTTATCTAGCTGGGAATAATTCCTCTCTGCCTGCGATAGGGTGCACAAAGCAAAAGCGATCGGGGCTTCCCGTCCCTGGTCGTCAACTTGGGAGAGGACTGCTCCCACTCCGTATGGTGATGCGTCACAGGCTAGCAGTAGGGGTCTCCTTTCGTCGTAGTGTCGCAGAACAGTAGACTTGCGAAGTAGTTGCTTAAGGGCAACAAATGACTCTTGGTGGCGTGGTGACCAAGTCCGTGGGACTTCTTCTTGCAGGAGCTGATATAGATCGTTGGCCACTGTAGCTCGATGTTCTAAGAACCGGTCGTAGAACGTCAATAGCCCCAAAAACGACTGCAGTTCTTGCTTGTTAGTAGGCGCTCGTGCTTCGGTTATTGCACGCACTTTGTCTTCAGTGGGATGGATACCCTGCGTGTCAATTTGATGTCCAAGAAACTTCACTTCAGGCACCGCAAAAACACATTTTTCTTTACTGATGCGCAAATTAGCATTTGCTAGCCTTTCCAAAATGAGCTCCAAGCGTTCTGTGTGCTCTTCGTTGGAGGCGCCACCGACAATAACATCGTCCAAGTAGACGCAAACACCTGGGATCCCGCTAAGTGTAGACTCCATAAATTTCTGGAAGATTGCTGGCGCTGCAGATATTCTGAATGGTAGCCTTTTAACTTGGTAAAGACCCTTAATAGTGTTTATCGTGAGCAGTTCAGACGTTGATTCGCTCACCTTCAGCTGCTGGTAGGCTTGTGTCAAGTCCAAGGTGCTGAAGATTTTTCCACCACGAAGCATGCTAAAAACCTCTTCCGGTGTCGGCAGTGGGTAGGAAGATGCTTTTGTCGCCAGGTTGACAGCGCTAAGGTAGTCTCCGCAGAGGCGTAGGGTACCGTTCTTCTTTCGGATGACAACGAGTGGTGTAGCCCATTCCGAATGTTGCGTCGGTTCGATGATCCCTTGTTCCTGCAGTCGGTCAAGCTCATTCTCGACTGACGTTCGTATGGCGAAAGGCACCGACCTAGCTTTCAAAACAAAAATTTCGGCGTCGCATCCTCCCGCAGCTCCAGTGTGACTGGAGGTCCGTTGTTCCCTGGTATTTCTTCGGAGAAAACCGCTTTGTACTTATCTTGAAGCTGCTCCACTGACGGATAACTGGGTGTGTGGTGAACTCCGCCAATGACCACTTCAAGGGGGGTGAACCAATTTCGTCCTAAAAGGCTTGATCCAGAACCGTGGACGACTAGCAAGGGGAGCTGATGGGTCTGCCCGTTGTAGTACACGTCTACGTTGGCACAGCCCAGCAGTGGAAGGGAATGTCCGGACCACGTTCTCAGCTGCGTGTCGTCTTGCTGGAGAGCTGGCGCGTTCTCACGCCAAGTAGCGCGAAAAGTGTCCTCGCTGATGAGCGTACATGCTGCTCCGGAATCCACCGCAAACCTGATAGGGCGCTGGTATACCATAATTTCAGTTGTAATCTTCGGTCTCGTTCCGAGGTTCACAACGGTGTTTAAGTCATATAGTGCCGATGACGTTAGTGCTGTTCGGCTTGTATCTTGTGTCTGGCCCTCCTGTGCGTCGACATTGTTGTTCTGTTGCACTGAAGTCTTCGGTCCGAGCTGTTTGCGCTTCGAGATGCATGCCTTTTCAATGTGTCCCAGTTTTTGGCAAAAATTGCAGGTCGCTGTCTTGTATCGACATACCTGGGAATTGTGCATGTCGTCGCATCGCCAACAGCGCTGTGTCTTTCTGCTTGATTTCGCCTTAGACGTGGAATGACCTGACTGCTGACTGGTGTGATGCACCGGCTCGACGTTCCGTCGAATATCCCTCTGCTGGTGACCGGCGCTCTCCGCTCGTTGGGCGATGTCGTAGGCTTTGAAGAAGGTGAAACCCGTCTCCGCGAACAGGCGTTGTTGTAGGCCTGCGTCACGCAGTCCGCACACAAAACGGTCACGCAACATAACGTCCAAGGGGAGCATAGTGGTGTTAGCAGGTGTGGCAGTCGATCCCTCCTGCGCAGTAGCTGCAGTTGTCGCGGTCAACGTCCGGAAATTGCAGTCAGCAGCGAGCTTTTTGAGAGCCGCTACGTATTCGGCCACTTTTTCGCCTTCCAGTTGGTCTCGCCGTTGGAAGCGGGCTCGACAGTAGACCTCCGATGGCCTTGGGTCATAGTGCTCTTGTAGCGCTGCTACGATGTTGTCGTAGTCAACGGCTGCTGGAATGCGTGGCTGAATCAGGGCACAGACTGTGTCGTATGTCTGCTCCCCATACAGCGTTAGCAGGTTGGCCCTCTTCATTGCTGCATCAGTGATGTTGTTAGCCTCGAAGTAAAATTGCAGGCGTCCAAACCACGATGACCATGATGAGCCATTAAATTTGGGTAGCCGATTTGGGAGCCCGTGCGTAGCCATAGCTTGTAGCTTGTCAATATCGTTGCGTAGCGTTGGTCCAAATTCACTTCCTCGTCGCCACTGTTATGTCCGGTGTTGTCGTCGGCCCATAGACGTACGCGTTGGTCGCGGTAGTCCAAAAAAGCTCGGACAGCCTCGAACGGTTAAAAACAAGTTTATTCCTATTCGGAAGAAGGCGGCGGCCGAACTGCCGGGGGAAATGAACAGTGGCTCATTTGCGTTGAGCAAGGGAAGGGGAGGAGTCAACATCTGGAAGCAGTTTCAGCATCCGGTCCTTCGCGGGTTCGGAGGCTCGCTCGTGACATAGGGGTGCTTGGAACACAACAGGGCTCAATCCGAATTCATTTTAAAATATCAAATGTGTTTCTGTTGCCATTACTGAAATGACACATATCATCAAAGAAAGCAAACTTGATGGTTTATAGGCTCAAATAAACGACGTTGTGCATAAACAATGCATGTACCACTTGGGGCATTCACTTAGTGAGAAGTTAATGACTTTTATTATTAAAAATCATGTGCTGACAATGCTTTTAGAGCATTATGACACATTCTTACTTGATATTATTTTTAAATAGGCAACAAAATACTACGTATCAAGGTAATCCTATGATGCACACAAAACTGGCACTTTCAGTTTTGTGTCTTAGGTGATGGGTTGTTTAACATTTTTGCTTGAATCTTTTGAAAAAAACTGCATAGACAGAAGCTTTATGCATCAAAATGGTGGGCAATAAATTGCACATTTAACATAACCTTATAAAAAAAAATCCTCTTTTTTCATTTGGCCCTCATCCCTTAAGCATTATGCATACTTTTTGCCTCTGCCTTTATATTGGTAATGTGACTACAAGTTGCTGCAGCATCAAGGTCCTGTGCTCTCTCATGCACTTAGGAATGACACCATCCCCTGCAAGGGCCCCTGATCACCAAAGAACTAAACTTGATTCCATCAGCGTGGCTGGAATCACCTCGGCCAGCTGTTCGGTCTCGCAGTCATCCTTGGACGCTGACGATGCAGTCCAGGTTCCCATGGCAGCCAATGCAGCCTTAAGCCTGGGAACTTCTGCCCGTGGAGGGAGCCTTAGCAACTTGCTCTTTACTGAAAATGCTGTCTTACCAGCATCCACACCTGGAGAGTTGCTCATAGAGCACCACTCAGATTCGTACAAGGAGAGCCCACGAGAAGCTCGGCCGCATGTCAGAGCCCTGCCACCCCTTGCCAAACGTGCAATAGCTCCACCTGCTACTGCTGCTGCCTCAACAGCATCCAGCGCTAATGCCGAAGGTGAGGTGTTTACCCTGTCATCTCAATTGCCTGAAACGGCGGATGGTGATCTTCAGCGCTGGGCTGTCAGGTCGGCTTCTATTCCTTGTGGTAATACGTTTGAGGTTTCTGCTGATGTTGTTACAGAGCCCCGGTGATCTTAGGTCACTCGGGAAAAAGCTAAAGGGTTGCTGTCATGTTCTTGTTTCCCATTCTTGTCAGCTGCTTCTTTGAACAAGTATGGTTGAACACGCACATGGTGCATTCAGCCTAGTCTTACAGTTGGCATTGTTGTACACCTTCCATGTAATTGTAATGTGTTTAATGTACTGTATTGTGTAATGCAGAATGTGTGAACTGGCTTAAACTAATTCATTTGCTTCTGTTTACCTACTTTGCATCACTATTATTGCGTGCACAATTGTTGTTTGTTTCATGGTGTTAAACTCTGTACAAGTATGGGTGTCTTAATGCCTGTGTATACTCTACAAGTGAAACTTCCTTTGGTAATGTGTATTTTTTTGTGTGTGTTTGTCTGAATTTCATACTCTTGTATATGGGTGTATAACAAAAAAAATCATTTATGTGCAATGTTTTAAAAAAAATGAGTACAAGGTAAATCTGTCTTCTTGATTCAGTCTTATTTGTGAACATGCCAAATTGGTAGTGTCAGTATGAAGATTATTCATAGTCAGGTCATACAGAAACCATTACTGCAGTTAGCACTGTTACATTAGGCTGAGAAGAACAGGATCATATCTTGCCACTATACTCTTAGAGTGATCGTAGTTTTAGTGATAGTAGTCCATAAGCTGTTTGAATAAAGAGACATATTTGTGAACACTGCCGGGTTTACTTTGTTTTCTACAGCTGAAGTAGCCAAAGCTAGTATTAATTTTTTTTGTTTTCTTCCTCTTTGCACTGAAACCTCACTTAAAACAAGCATTTTCAATTCACTCTAAAGTACCACTAGACATATAAATTTGTTTTGCCTTAGATTTCAAAAATTCTCCTTTGTTGTTGTCAATTACTTAAGGTGCTTGCACCAAAATGTGGGTGTGGACGTTTGTATACAGGATGCATGGCATAACCCATAGTTAATGCATTATAAACAGAGCGTAGAATATTGTATGCATCCAACAGAGGCCTTACAGGTCTTCTGTTGTTTAACTCGCATTTGTGAGGTAAAAGTAGCCTAGTTAGGTTTCACAATGTCATTAAATTCATTGCAATAAAATTGCCACATACCCTGTGTTTATACAGTTGAAGTATGCAAATTTGTGAAGCCTACTAAGTGAAGTTTCAATGCAGTAAGAATAGCGAGTATTATAGAGCAGAGTTTCATATTATTATTTTTTTTTGTGTGTGTGCTGGAGTTCAAAGGTGCACTCGCAGTTGAGCCTTGAAATACTTAACTGTAAAAGAACAACATGCCCAATGGTGGTTCAAAGGAACATGTTTTACTGCGGCACTTGCTGCATGTATAGGTTTATTTATATGTGTCTGTTTATAAACTGTTCACATTATTGTACATGTGTCAAAGGTAGAGCACTATGTATAAAGATGCATTTTATACATGTGCCTGCCCTCATGTAATGACGTAGTGGAGTAAGTAGTTATGAGATAGTAGACCTGCATTGTTTTTATGACTTTTCTTTTTGAATCACTAATTGCTGTTTTGTATAGCAACTCTCTCGGACAAGTTGTGCTTTATATGCTCTTACGGAAACATTCCCCTTTTAACCCATGCTACGGATTTATATTTTTTACTGTGCATATCAAGTTCTCTGCTCATGTTCATCATACACTCTGTGGCAGCATTGCTACAGTTAAATAGAAGTTGCAGTCAGCAACACTTATATCTTCCATCATGTTAACTTATTTCAGCTGTGTCGTAATATTGAAGAATTACGTAACTTAGAGAAGAATTAACTGCTACCTAAAAGTGACAGTTTATTGCAGCTTATATTACAAAAAAAAATTGTGGCTCTCAAAGTCATGTATGATTTGTGGTCTGAGTCATTGAAGCTGTGAATGTATAGGGTAGTAATAATGTTGGATTTTTTCAATTAAAGAAAGTATATTTTGTTACCAACACATTTGTCAGTAAGCTTTGTGTAGTTACATTTTTAGCTAGTCTACCAGTAGTATGTGTATTCTTTAAAGCTCTTTAGCTTCAAATGTGCTCGTAATAGAAGCATTGGTTCACTTTAGATGATCTAATTTTTAAGTTTAGTTCTGCCTTTTTCTTTCAGTATTTGTTTAAAGGTGCTAGAATTAGTGATCAGATTATTTTGAAAAGCGAGCTTGTGTTTAAGGTGTATGCAAATCACAAAGGTCATTGTTTGTGTGGAATGTTTTAAGAAACAAAAATTCACAGGCCATGAAATTGTAGAAACATGTATATTTAAGCCTAATGTGCTCACAGTCCAGAATTAAACTGTACATAGCAATGGTACTAAAAGCAGCTGAGAACAACAGTGCCTAGTAGTCGTAGCTCATTTTGCTGTGCAGAAAAATTTTCACATGAGTTCAGAATCAATAAACTTTTGTCAGTGATAGTACATACTTTCACGGCATTGAATTCAAAGCATTGTATCCATAGTTTGTAATTGGTATCTTTGGGATTCTTTTAAAGCTGCATATTGCCGATGTTCATGTGATAAAGGCTAGGTGAAGCTATATGTATGTTCCATGTGACTGCAGATATTCCGCATGAGCGATGTTTTCCCTATTTATGGCTAATAAACATGCAACCAGTTGTAAATGTATATAGTATATATGTGTGCTGAAGACAGTGGCTCAACATATTTTTTTCCATAGCACTGCATTCACACTAATGGTGTCTCACTGTTCCAAATTTCTTGTAAGATGTCTCTGTCTGTTGTATGTCAGCTAAGTCTAGCTTTGGTGGACTGCATGTGTGCTGCATATATTTAGATGTATGCCATGCCTTCACATGCTGAAATGTTAGATTTGCTCAGAACAAACGTGTTCATCAATAGATGCATTAAATATTGTTGACCTTGTTGTTTTCTATTCATAGTGGGTGTACGTATAGAATATGTCCACTGTTGAAGTCATACAGCTTGTTCTCATAGCTGTATTTTGCTGAAACGGGTTCTCAGGCTAACATAATTTATCAGAGATATGAGAAATATTTAGAAAATATATAAAAGTGCTTTTCTCTGCTCAGGCATGTCAGTGCTATAATATATTTACAAGCTTTACAACCACAACTGCCCATTCTTAAATGAAATTTCAGTTTCAGTGACTTTAGTTTTAGATGTTTTAATCATTGTGATTCATGACAGTGCTGTGTTGTTCAGTGATATTAGCTTACACATAGCATAAATATATTTTTTGTATAGATGGTGATATTTTTTAGTTACTGTTCTTGAAGGAAAGGTAGCGGCCTTTGACAAATATCTGGTCTTAGCTTTGAGACAATGTGGGTAGCCATATTTTTGGATGCCATTTATTGCCTCTCTGCGCTTCATTAATGTTGTGTAATGGCACAGCACCAGCGTTAAATAAAAAGTAATGTTTGCATGCTGAAAAGCTCTTGTCCTGTCTTCATTGGAAATGTGCTGTCTTACGAGAAGAGTGCCACCACAGTGACCACTAAAATTTAGTGGATGTCCTTCAGCCAACCACTGCTGTGATATGGACACCGTGTTCACCATGTTCTGGCATCTACTACTAGCATGTACAATCCATGTGTTGTCATATATATATATATATATATATATATATATATATATATATATATATATATATATATATATATATATATATAAAGGTGTACGCTTGTCCAAAACATTTATTGGTCGACGTTTCGATCGGAGAACGATCTTCAAGTGAAATGAAGTGAAATAAACGTCGATTGATTACCACATTTAGACAAGCATACATGTATATGTTGTACCTTGCCTCAGGTAACCCCAAACTCAAGCATTCATCTTTTGCTGAAATCTGGCTGGTCCTCCCCCCCCCCCCCCAAAACAAAAAAAAACACGTGATACACGCCAATTATGAAATAGACTCGAGCTCGCGTGCCTCTACGCCATCGTTTCCAAGCGTTCTTGCGGTCGTTCGTCACCGCATTGTACAGGGCTTCACGATCTATGACGGGCACTTCAGCAACGTGTTTTGATGTGTGTACATCAAACAGTCGCCTAGTCAAGCCAGGAACAGACGAGTGTCTGCCAGCTCTGCTGAGTTAGAGCTCGTGCGCATGCAGGACAGGCACTCACTGCGGCTAGTTTTGTATGTCGTTATTGGGCTATCAGTGTTTCGCTCAATTGGTTTGCGACACCCACAATTCACAGAGTGGTGTACTTAGCCACGGCCGCTTGATGTTTTCATCAGCAGCCGTGGCGTAGCGCTGCAGCAGTTTCTGTGGCAATATGTGACAAATGTTACTTAGCTACAACACCTCAAACACGTTTGGTGATGCCCAAACGAAGCAATACCCAAACACGAAGCTCCGCTCAGAAGTCAGAATTTGCATTAGGCAGTATCGTAGTCATCGGTGAATTCGTTTTATGTTTCCTCACCTGCAGTGCTACAACTAAGCGACCTAATACTTCAGAACGAGCGTTTGCATGAATTTGGACTACTGACGACATGTCAAGCACCTGTCGTCCTTACAGTAACTACACGTAGTTCTGACTTTCTGAAGGTTTCATCACGCTTAGAGCTAAGCTTATTTCTGGCCTTTGGAAATCCTGCAGTTCCCATAATTCAAAGTTTCATCCGATTTTTATAAATTTGACTCTGTGGGTGAACCTTTTTGGCAAAAGCTATTAGGAAATTGGCCTAACCCACAACGGAGGATCGGACATGAAACGGCCGGTGCTACTATGATTGGAAATAGATATCTTTTGAGCTAATTCTTGGTTTAACTACGAAAAAAATAATAAAACAAAGCAATATGGTTGAAAAATACGCGTAATTTAGATATCCTTAACATTCGATTCGTTTTGTCTCACGCAGGAAATCGCGAGCATTCCTGTGTCTGAAATACAGTACGGCAGCACCAAAGGAAATAGCCACCGGAAGTGATAAACTTCACTCCATGCTTCAGAGGGCTGAAGTTTAAATGCAAGGGCATGGTCAGAAACTGTTTTTCGAGGAACCGCGATCCGCCATGATGTATTTTCAGGCGTGTGTATACTCATGCAAGATGTGGTAATAAGTAACGGTGTGAAAGCTTGCATGGCCATAACCCTGCACATTAAAACAATGACGCGACAGGGATATGACCGAGTAAAAGTGTGGGCAGACTTGGCGCCTCTCACAGATGACGCCTCTCCTGAGTGGAGGGGGAATGTGATACCCTGTGCGCACGCCTGTGCCTAAATTGTGTGCACCAGAAGCAGTTTTTTTTTTTATTACCTCAAGGTTTTTAGGGGATAAAAAAAAACTGCAGTCAGTGGCCGGCTTCACTTTTTGTGGTGTCCTTGTTGCAAAACATAAATCAGATGGAAAGACTGCATATAACGAAACCTAAACTACAGCGCAATATAAGGTGGTATTCATGTATTGTGTGAGCACAGGTAAGTACTAAATATGAAAAAAAACAATGTAAACACACAAACATGCAAGTGAGAACTGGGACAACAATAAAAAATACGAGCAGAAAAACAAGTACCTATCACAAGAAAAAAAAACAATTAAAGCTACTTATTATAAACCGCAGAAATGCAGACAAACACCGCATTTTTACTGCGATAGATTGCGAAAGTCTTCCACATACTCCTGCATTGATAATGTAAAATTATAAAGCGAACTATAAAATTTGTAGCCGTAGGGCACATTTTAATAAATATCGCTCTGTAAAAAAAAATAACATGGTATAATCGAGCTTCGTACACAAGGCCTTACGAGAAGAGTTCATTAAGAACTTTTGGCAAGCGATCCGTAATGCTTGTGTACTGATGACACGTCTTAGAAAGTGGGACTGTGTGCTATAATTAGGGACCCGTATAGGCGGATCAACTCGAAAAAGATCTGATAAACACCCACCGATAAAATGTTTAACAATTCAGATTTATCGATAAACTCTGAATTTCGGAGAGCATTTTTACGCCCAAACGGCATTTCCAAAGCTGACATTCATCAATTGATTGGAGCGAACATCCATCAGCAACAGCAATCTCGTAAAGTGTGCTTGCACCTATTAAAACAAGCTTTATTGTTGGAACACCTACAAACGTAGATGTTTTGTATGGAAGTATTTGTGCTTGTGTGCATGTGTTTGCACGTTGAAGCCTTCTGGACACTTAAAGTACATTTAATGTGTTTGCATGTGTTTGTGTTGAGATGTAATTTCGTGTAATATTTCGCGGTTTTGAGAATAATAATATTAATATGTCCTTTATCTTTCATCAACACGAGAGGACAAGCAGTTTGCCTAGCTCCTTCCCCCCTTGGGCGATTTCACGGCTGTGCAGCGCAGTGTTGAATCAGTGCAGTGCAGCCTTATTAACATGGTAATTAATGAATGAACAAGTTAGAAAGGGAACAAAAAGAAATGAAAGGATATAAAAAAAGATTATCAGCATCAACGCAACACATTTTCATTGGAAATACAAGAGCACACTGGACAACCTATGATGCAAGATAAAACACCGAATTTCGGAGAATTGCACATTCACGAGAAGTTAACGCATATTAACGCCGAATTTCTTCCCAAAAAGTCAACCCCGAAAAACACTCTCCGAATTTCAAGAAAAACAAACTCCGAAAACGCCGAGCCCTAACTGTAATAGATAGCGCCATCTTGCTTGAATGCATCACGGAATACGCGCGCGAGCCTTTCGAAGCACTCATGTCAAGCACTTGTAGCTTCCGGTCAGACCGGTCATACAGCTAGTATTCACTGCAGAAGCATGTTCGCATCAATAGGAAAGATACGACAGCAGTGCGCATTGGTCTTAGCGTTATGTCAAGGTATACGCGAGTGTAATAAAGAAAAAAACATCAAAGCATTTATACGATTCGCCATGCTGGTAGTTATGAAAAAAGGTCATGTAAGAAATAAAAAAAAGGCTATGTAGTATTAAAAAAGTAACTGAGCGAGCCTGCCAGGATTCGAACCTGGAATCTTCTGATCCGTAGTCAGACGCGTTATCCGTTGCGCCACAGGCCCTTGACGTCCAAGAGCTGGCAAGTAGCAGTGTGAACAGTTTGCAATAGGGGGCACTAATCTCGCGGACCATTGTTTTTAGTTTTTTTTTTTTTGGGGGGGGGGGGTGTGTGTTATGATTCAAAGGGACCTAAATGAAACTAGCTGTTCATGGGTGCATTCAGCATACAAAAATGAACACGGTCACGGTCATTCACCCCTATGTTTGATTAAATTTACCGTAAGCAGGAAGTCTTAGACCAAAAACAATAGTGACGAAGTAATTTTGGTGAAAAAGATTATGTTATGGTCACCAAAAAAACATGTATATAAGCTTTGCCCGCAAAAAAAAAAACTTTCCAAAAATTTTAGAATTTTTTTTTACTTTGAGCGCACCTAGAAAAATAACGGTGCACAACGTTTATTCATATCAATTAATGAACAAGTGAAATCAAATCTTATGAGTACATTGTTTCCTTTACCAGTCGAAGGGTATACGAGAGAACAAACCGCACAAAATATTTGTAGCTCAGGAATAGTTCGCTGCGGACAAGTTAAACTGAAGGTAATAAAACTTCCTCCCATTTGTGAACTTTAATATTTGTGCTTGCTTTTAAAATAATTTTCATGGGTTTTTTTATGCTCCGTTTTACTTCAAAATTGGGCTGAGAATACGTGGTTTACACGAAAATGCTAAACTTTGAAAATAGGTTTCTGAAAAATGCCAGATTAATTTTTTAAATATTTGAGTGAAGTCAAGCGCACTGTCTACCATTCTGCGCAAAAACAAAAAACAAAAGGACATTGGATAATTTTTGTTGCAAGCAAATTATAATACGTCACATGTGTCGTGCTGAAAATCTGATACAATTTGCTCAAAATAATTGCACGACACATTACATGGCGATACAGCTCCACCACAAGTCCAGTGCCGGCTGTCGACCCGTTGCACCCAAGATTTCTCTTCCAGAAAACCCTCACGTCGTCAAATATCCGCACTCCAATAACAAAACTTCTTCGCACACGTCGGCCTCTCACGCTCTGCGACGGCAGAACACGTCTTCGCCCACTGGCGGCAAATACACCGTTCTCCTGCTTGAAACACAAGCCTTCATCAGGTGGAAAACCTCTTCATCTCCTGATGCGACTCCCTGCGCTGCTGGCTTATATGCGCAATCAATCGGAATCCCGAAACAGCTGCCACACCCTTTTCCTTCTTTATTTTAGAATGTTGTCGGTCGCTAGCGTCACTTGTGGCGAACGGGGTGCAACAACGCAACACTTTGCATAGCCTCCGAAATAGTGGTGTACAGTTGCCGGTCTTAAACAACTCTCGACTGACGCGCCCCTATGGGCTCCAGTTGAAAAACGCTTAGCTGGTACTCCCGCCCAAGGAGGATACATAAAACTTCTACCGCCCGCCGCCGTGATGATGGATGGATGGATGGATGTGTGTGGCTGTACCCTTTAGATCGGGCAGCGGCTGTCGCCGCCTAGCCGTAATACTTAGTGAACTAACCACTAGATTTATCTTTTTTCCCCTTTAAATAGTAAAGTTGGACGGGTACTTTGCAGTGAAGGGTTTAATTTTCACTCGTGCCTTGACTTTAGCCACCAATCAGATAACCTCCTTCTAGTTAAGTCTACCCGCTTAAACTCTATTTTGCCCTCCCTGTCCCTAAACCCAAGTGCTTTGAAAAACTCTGCGCCATCATCCGGAACTATAGGGTGAAGCCCTTTACAGAACATTATCAAGTGTTCGGCAGTTTCTTCTTCCTCTCCACACGCACTGCATACTGTGTCTACCCCTTCGTATTTGGCCCGATATGTCTTGGTTCGCAATACTCCCGTCCTGGCCTCAAACAGTAGAGAACTACCCCGAGTATTATCATAGATCCTTTCTATGGCAATTTCCTGCTTAAAAGTTCGATAGATCTCTAGTGCGGACTTCTTAATCATGCGAATTCTCCACATGTCAGTCTCCGTTTCCTTCACTTTCTTCTTAACCGATAGTTCTTTTTGGTTTGTCCCCCTGCTGTTTTCTAAGTATTTAACTGTCAATTTCCTGGTTCGCTTCCTCCATTTTGTATCGACATTCTTCATGTACAAGTAGCTGAAAACCTTCCTAGCCCAATGCTCCTCCCCCATTTCTCTCAATCGCTTCTCAAATTTTATCTTGCTGCTAGCTTCCCTGCCCCCAAATGATGTCCATCTCATATCACCTTGTACTCCCTGATTTGGTGTATTCCCGTGAGCTCCTAAAGCAAGCCTACCTATTCCACGTTGCTTAATTTCTCATCTTGCTTGAACTTCTGACCTCATGCACAAGGCCGCATTGCCGAACGTCAGCCCAGGAACCATGACACCTTTCCATATTCCTCTCACAACATCATACTTATTGTAATTCCACAGTGCCCTATTTTTCATCCCTGCTGCATTCCTGTTACCTTTAGTCGTCACGTATATTTTGTGTTCCCTTAGCGGTCCCATTGCTTATCCATACGCCCAGATATTTGTATTTATCTGTTATCTCTAGCGTGACTTCCTGTATTCTAAGCTCACTACCTTCGTTATCATTAAAATCACGACTGCTGATTTTTCCTTACTGAATCTAAAATCTAACCTATCTCCCTCATTACCGCAGATGTTCATCAATCTCTGCAAATCTTCCTTGTTGTCGGCCATTAGCACTATATCATCTGCGTACATTAATGCTGGTAGTGCCTGATCAGTGAGTTTTCCTTGTATGACTAAAGAGAGGTTGAAGTCAAGTCCACTTCCCTCTAATTTGGCCTCTAATCCTTGTAGGTACATCATGAATAACAAGGGTGACAGTGGACACCCCTGCCTAAGTCCCCATTTCACCTCTGTGGGCTTGGATACGTGTTTTTCACACTTTATAACTACCTTGTTACTTTTATAGATTTCCTTTAAAAGATTAGTGACTCCATCTTCCACACCCAGTGTGTCTAGTATTTCCCACAAGTCCTCTTGAACCACGCTATCGTACGCTCCCTTGATATCCAAAAATGCTAGCCACAAAGGCCTGAGTTCCTTTTCTGATATTTCGATGCACTGCGTCAGAGAACAGATTGTCTTCCAACCTCCTGTGTTTCCGAAACCCATTCTGCAGTTCCCCCAGCACCCCCTCATCCTCTATCCATGCCTGCAGTCTTTCCTTTATAATCTGCATCGCCAGCCTGTAGACCACTGATGTCACTGTTATGGGATGATAGTTGCCATCGGCCATACCGTGCTGAATGCGCCGGTTCTCGTCCGATCACCGAAGCTAAGCAGCATTGGGCTCGGTCAGTGCTTGGGAGGGAGACCACCTGGGAACACCGAGTGCTGATGGCATTTCTTTGCCCCGCCACGGTGGTCAAGTGGCTAAGGTACTCGGCTGCTGACCCGCAGGTCGCGGGTTCGAATCCCGGCTGTGGCGGCTGCATTTCCGATGGAGGCGGAAATGCTGTAGGCCCATGTACTCAGATTTGGGTGCACGTTGTTGGGACTCCGGGTCCTGCCGGTCTCGTTTTCGGTAGCTGGCCCCGTCGCAGGATCCATCGTCCAACAATTCAGCGAGAAGAAGCGCCCGAACGAACAACAGAGATTTATTTACATGTGGAGAAGTGGTCAACTGACCCAAAGAGAGAAGAGTGCGTGTGATACAAAACGTCTTCGGCATTTTATAGCGCCACGTTGTTGACACTGGGCGCCTTGTCCGCATCGTCAGCCAATACGGTGTCGCCGGCACCTCGGCCACGAGGGAGGGGAAAACACCTCTCACTACACAAGGAGCGGCACAACCCAACACGAGGTCCATATATGGTCCCGGCGCCCCAAAATGTTACCAAATATGGTCACGAACGCACAGCAGACCCCGTAGCTCTCCCGGCGAGGAGGAACCCGAATGGGGAGGTGGGGGTGGATGACACCGTCAGGTCAAGAACCGGTTCTCCCCCAAACTCTCCCTGCTTGGCTCTCCAGGGCCGGTCGTAACAGTCTCTCGCGCGGGGGGGTGAAGATCTCGATGGGCTGAGGTTTGCAGCCACTGTCCGGAGAGATCAGCGCCGGCAGTCGGTTTGGTGACGACCGTCTTTGATGAAGTAGAGGGCAACACCTGCTTCATTGAGGGCTCAACAGACGTCACATACGCACATGAAAACACAACTACTCAGCCGGTGAGCGCCGGACAATTCCGCCAAACTCCACCAGGCAATTTTCCCCTTTAACTGATATTAAAGGAAATACACAATTTATTCAAAATGTTACTCACACTTTAAGGTGACACAAAACAACAACACTGGAAGCACACCGAACCCGAAACCCTGGATAGCCGTGTCTTCAACGTTTTCAAACAAGTACACCTAAAAGAGTAAAAAAACAATCACTAGCTCTTGTCTAGGTCAGGAAAAAAAATGCCAGAGTTCTCGAGACATCCTATCGCGTCAGGGGCATCGACTTAAGCCATCAGCGTTGCCATGGAGTACACCCTTTTTGTAGCGTATTTCAAACGTATATTGTTGCAAAACGAGGCTCCAACGCAGCAGGCGGCCGTTCTTAGAGGACATGGTCTGTAGCCAGGTGAGAGGACAGTGGTCCACCTCCACAATGAACTTGCTTCCGGCAATATAACAAGCCAGTTTCTGGACTGCCCAAACCAAGCACGCACATTCCTTTTCGCTAGCGCTGTAAACCTGCTCGCGAAGGGTGAGTTTCCGGCTAACATATAGGACGGGATGCTCTTGATCCCCCTCATCCCTTTGACTAAGAACTGCCCCCATGCCTCTATCACTAGCGTCGCATTGGACTATGAAAGGCCTCGAGTAGTCCGGTGAACTAAGCACAGGTTGGCTCTTAACACTCGCTCCATCACGGAGTGAAGCTTTTCTATCGAGTTAGACTGCGGATGGTAGACGGAACTATGCAATAATTTCACGCCACACCGCTCTAGAAAGGTTGTCGTTAAGGCACTCGTGAAAATGGTGCCCTGGTCTGATTGTATCTCGGCAGGAAAGCCTACCCGGGCAAACACGGACAGAAGTGCGTTCACTACTTCCACGGAACTTAGCTCTTTTAGCGGGACCACCTCTGGTAATTTAGTAGCTGGGCAGATTAAGGTCAGAATGTAACGGTAGCCTGAAGTTGTCTTGGGCAAAGGACCTACTGTGTCAATTACCAACCGACGAAAGGGCTCCGTGATTACGGGTACCAGCTTCATTGGAAATTTCGCCTTATCTCCCGGCTTACCCACTCGCTGACACACATCGCAAGATTTTACAAACCTCTCTACATCTTTAAAGCATCCAGGCCAGTAGTATTCCTGTAAGAGACGATTTTTCGTCTTCTTTACGCCTAAGTGGCCTGACCATGAATCTCCATGCACCAAACTAAGCAAATCCTGACAATACGCCTGAGGTACGACTACCTGGTCAAATTCTACTCCTCGCCTATCTAGATATTTTCGATAGAGTATGCCGCTCCTCTCTTGGAATCTCACATTTCGTTTGGCGATTCCCTCTTTCGAACTGTCCTGGAATTGCTTAAGCGTTGGGTCACCCTTTTGTTCGGTTATTAATGAAGCGGGGCTCACCTGCAGCAGCCGACTGAAATTATCCGAAGTTGGCATGACACACAACTCTTTTGTAGTTCCTAGTACCTGGAATGTGTCACCCTCTGTGCTATCCTCTGTACTACCAGGAATCGGCTTGGGAGCAATGGCATTCTCTATTTGCTCGGTCAGCGAGGCGTAATTGACCCCTTCCAATTCGGGAGGAGGTTCAACGTCGCCTTTAGGAATGGTTGCCTCCGCGACTACGGCTTCTGCAGCCTGTTCTCGCACAAGTCGATTTGTTTCCGTGGTGTCCAACTCGCAACCAGGCCCGTTGTCGATTTGAGGCTTGTTTGCCTCAGTGAATGTTGCTCTTGCAGCCAGCGCACGTGCCTTCGATCTAGTCAGTGCCTGCACGATGCCTTCTCCCAACGTTAGACCTTTCTCCTTCAGCATTTGATCTGACTTATTTGAAAATAAGTAAGAATACTGAGGGGGTAGATATGGCGATACCGCGGCTTCTGTTTCCAATGTTCCAAATGCGCCTTTAAGGACAACTTTAGCTACGGGAAGGCACTGACTGTTTGCTTCTACGGCTTGTCTAATCCAGGCACAGTCTCCTGAATACTGTCCGGACTGAACAAAAGACGGATGAACTACGTCCATAGTGGCTGCGGAGTCTCTAAGAACCCGACACTGCTTGCCGTTCACGGTAAGGTCGTACATATAGGGCTCTAACAACTTCATGTTCTCGTCGGCTTCATTTATAGATAAAAAGGCCACCTTTTCTTTCGGGCAGTGTTTCGCGAAGTGCCCTGTTTCGTGACAATTGAAACAAGCAGCCGGTTTTCTCGCCTCAAATTTCCTTTTGCTTGCCTCTGCCGACGCCCCATGGTTAGATGAATTGTTTTCCTCACCCTTTTGTGCGAGACTTGTCGGTTGTTTTCTAAACGGCGCCTTATTCGGTAGTAGGAATTTTTCCCTTTTAGGCTCGCTGTTCGTTCCGAGGGCGCGGCGCGTAACGAATTCTTCAGCGAGCTCTGCGGCTTTCGTTACTGTGTTCACGTCCGGTCTATCCTGCACCCAGAACCTCACCTTTTCTGGTAACCTTTGATAGAATTGTTCCAGACCGATACACTCGAGCACCTTGTCATGATTCCCATACGCCTTTGCCTCTTTGAGCCACTCCCCCATGTTGGCCATTAACTTGTAAGCAAACTCCGGGTATGAATCATTGTTCTCTTTTACGGCGTTGCGAAATTTTTGTCTGAAACCTTCCGCTGACAACCTGTATTTCTTGAGAAGGCTCGACTTTACCTCACTGTACTCGTCAGCCTCCTCTTTCGTGAGGCGCGCGATTACTTCTGAGGCCTCCCCCGGAAGTAGGGACAACAAGCGTTGAGGCCACGTATCCTGGCTGAAACCTTGCCTTTCACAAGTTCTCTCAAAGTTGACGAGAAACAGCCCAATGTCCTCCCCTAGCTTGTACGATCTCATTAGGTCCGTCATTTTGAACCTGACCCGCTCTGCGGTACCGGATGCCTCGCTGCCTCCTGTTCTACTATTATGGCTAATCTCTAGCTCGAGGCGCTTCATTTCAAGCTCGTGCTTTCGCATCTTATCTGCCTCGGCTTCTGCCGCTTTCCTTTCGGCCTCGGCCGCGGCCGCCTTTCTTTCGGCCTCTGCCGCTTGCCTCTCCTGAATCTCATCGACACATTCTGACAGCTCGTCATCCTCCGCCCCCAATGCGAGAATCGCCTCTATCAGCTCTGGCTTTCTTTGAGAGTCCGACACCTCCAGATTCAACTCCCTTGCAAGAAGCAACAACATGGACTTTCGCAGGGATTTCAGATTCATGGCTGCCTCCAGTACCGCTGTCTCTGTTCCACAAAGATTCCTGTCCTGCAACTAATTAACCTTGACGGCAACGACAGCTCTAGTTACCTGCCTTGCCTCAAGTTTTTCGTTAACTTAGTCTACAAATAAAGCTTCAAAAGCTCTTACACGGAATCCTGCCCTGTCACTGTTAACCTTGACGCCACTGACAGAAAGAGCTTAACCAAGCTATCACACAATTTCTGCCTGAAGCAAGTTACCTGTTAACCCAATGACCAAGACAGCCCCTCTCTACCAGCTTTTACTTAACACATAGAGTAAATGCCTGGTAAAATTTAACAGAGAAAGCCGGCACTCACCCAGTTCGCAGTCATGTCTCCGGCGTCGTGCCTCTCAGAAGTGCCGTTCGATTCCCTCTGGAAGTCGATGAGCTCGTGTCCTCCTTCTCCTGTCGTCCCGTTGTTGAACTTCGGGCTCACTCCGTCCAGTGGTCGCTTTCGGGGTTATCGGCATCCCGCCGCTGCCATCCAGTTGTTGTGACTCCGGGTCCTGCCGGTCTCGTTTTCGGTAGCTGGCCCCGTCGCAGGATCCATCGTCCAACAATTCAGCGAGAAGAAGCGCCCGAACGAACAACAGAGATTTATTTACATGTGGAGAAGTGGTCAACTGACCCAAAGAGAGAAGAGTGCGTGTGATACAAAACGTCTTCGGCATTTTATAGCGCCACGTTGTTGACACTGGGCGCCTTGTCCGCATCGTCAGCCAATACGGTGTCGCCGGCACCTCGGCCACGAGGGAGGGGAAAACACCTCTCACTACACAAGGAGTGGCACAACCCAACACGAGGTCCATATATGGTCCCGGCGCCCCAAAATGTTACCAAATATGGTCACGAACGCACAGCAGACCCCGTAGCTCTCCCGGCGAGGAGGAACCCGAATGGGGAGGTGGGGGTGGATGACACCGTCAGGTCAAGAACCGGTTCTCCCCCAAACTCTCCCTGCTTGGCTCTCCAGGGCCGGTCGTAACAACGTTAAAGAACCCCAGGTGGTCAAAATTTGCGGAGCCCTCCACTACGGCGTCTCTCATAATCAAATGGTGGTTTTGGGACGTTAAACCCCACATATCAATCAATCAATGGGACGGTAGTTGTTTACGTCATCTTTGTCCCCCTTTCCTTTATAAATCATGCTCATCCTGCGAAGTTTCCATCCATCAGGGACTTCACCATCGATTATAGTTCTGCTCACTGCCTCTCTCAAAGTCTGTTTAGACTTCGGACCCAATGTCTTTATCAGCATAATTCGAATGCCATCTGGGCCTGTTGATGAACTACTTGGAACCCTCTTCTCAGCCCTTTCCCACTCTCGTTGTGAAAATGGAGCCATTGTGCCACTTGATCCATCCCTCTCTATTGTGGTGCATAAGTCATTTCTTTGTTGAAAATTTTAGGTCACCCTTGTTCTTAGATATTCAATAGCTTCGTCCCCTTCTAGCCTAGCACCTTTAGCTGTAGTTATAAACCTCTGCTCTAGATTTGTTTCATTTCTTGGGGTGTTTAGATGGTTCCAAAATTTCGCAGCTGCCTTTCTGTCCTTTTTATGTACTTCTGCCAGCCACTGAGCACCCTTTCTTCTAATCTTTTCATTGATCAGGAGGAATGCTCCCCTTCTAGAGCTTAGAAAGATTTCCCATTTTCTTTCATCATCTGTCGGTTCACCCCGTTGCTTAGCATGTCTGTGTTCCCTAGAGGCTTCCTGACGTTTTGCTACGGCTCTCTTAACTTCCTCATCCCACCAACTCTTGGGCTTGTGTCTTCTTTTCCGGGGTGACTTGTCACGTGCCTTAGAAAGCTCTAGCCCAAACAGTCTAATTAGATTTGCGTATGTCCACACATTTTTATTATCCTTAGTGATTACTTTCTCAATTTGTTGAGTAGCAATTTCTATTTGCCTTTCTGAATGAAAATTTTCCTGTAGTTGCTCATCTTGTCTCCTTCCCACTTTCGCTGCTAGTGTCGGCCTCCTTCCCACTTTCGCTGCTAATGATAGTGTCGGTCGCGAGTGCCATCGCGTGGCGCTTGCTCAAAACTGAAGGCAGGTCAACTCCACTGGGAGCGCGAGCCATTCCTCAGGCATCTTTCTAGAGGAGGCGTTGGCTGGGTGTTAGATCCGAGGAGGTTGGAAGGCAAGGATCCTTCCTCCGTGTTGGAAGGTGAGGCTATGGTGGCTAGACCCTCTAGCCACCATAGTAAGGCTATACAACACCACCTAGAGGAAAGTCAGTCTCGGTGGCGTTGGGCTATGGCGCTTTCGAGGGGGAGAGGCGGCGCGCCCGAGGCGTCTTTCGATTATTGTTTCTTCTTTACGCCGGCTTCTGTTGCGTCTGCTCGGCGCCTCGATTTGGACTCATTCAGTTAGAATTCCGAGTGAGTCCAAAGCGCCAGATATATTTCTTGAGTGAGTATGAGTAAGTGCCAGTTATTTTAGCCGACATATAGTCACATTTACCCATATTAAGCATTACGATCCTAAATTCACGTTTATACTCACGTCTACTCGCACGCAGTCGAAAGCAGTATGCTTCATACACTCATTCAACATTTTCCGATCAGAGGCACAAATTACGTAGGG
This sequence comes from Rhipicephalus annulatus, assembly GCA_013436015.1. Classification (NCBI taxonomy): domain Eukaryota; kingdom Metazoa; phylum Arthropoda; class Arachnida; order Ixodida; family Ixodidae; genus Rhipicephalus; species Rhipicephalus annulatus. Next base: position 91,144 of record WOVY01013186.1, on the reverse strand, counting down.
TCGTGCTTTAACCTCCCTTACCAACTCTACGTGGTAAGTACTTGATAAGCTTACTTTATGTTGTCATCTCTTTCAAGAAAAATCTCCTTACTCGTTTACTAACACCCATAACTGATATTACAAGCTACTATATCTAAAGGCACAAAAAACACCACCGATTACATGAGATATTGGTTTTAATGAGCATTAACGCCATGCTCGATTCTAGGCTAACGGACTCATGAGGAGACTCACTCGGACGGACTCGGACTCAAAACGAGCCGTGAGACTGAGACAGAGTTAGTCCGGGTGAGTAATATTTTGGCGAGTCTGTGTCCGAGTGAGCCCAAAGCACAAAAGTATAATTTCATGCGTGTGTCTGAGTGAGCTCCACAATTTTTGCCGACCTATGACAGTTGGACGTGTGAGCAAAACGCTCCTTTTTCTTCGACGAATTGGCCGAATGCCGACGGTTTATCTTGCCCCTGATAAGCTGGCGACCGCAGCCGCAATCTTTTGAGGGCACGGCTTCATATTTTTTTTCAGTAATTTCTACTTAAGCATTTTTTAACCTCCTTGCCCGCATCTAGCGTTTTTGGACTCAGAAACTGTTTCCGGCACATGCACCTATAAAAAGGGCAGCCTCGGAGATCCATTTCATTATTATAACAATACTGCCTCTAAGGTGTGACGTCCCCGCAAATACGAACTGAACCCCGGTCCTTTCAGGATGTTCTCGCTCGTTTCTTAAACCCACGCATAAAAAAAGGAAAGGAAAACTTTTGTTGTATCGAATGGGCATTCCGGAGTGGAGTACCTGGAAGGATTATTTCTACTGTTCTCACCCCCCCCCCCCCGCGCAAACACGAGGACCGGGCGGCGCCTTGTGGTCTACAGACTGTGTGACAGTAGTGTACGGTGGCAATAATCCGCGCGCACCCTTCAGATTTGTGGCATGGTGGAGCAGCAGAGCACCTTTTGTTGGTTCGGGGAATGCGCCCCTGCCGCAGCGCCTGTGCCGAGTCCGGTCTGACTTCCCCTCAGCCTCAGTGGCTCCAGGGCTCATTACTGCGTTCTGCGCGGATGGCCACCCGCGGCGTTGAATTGACGAAGAAGCGGCGGCTACGGAGAATTTCGCGGGAGACACCGAGCTGCATGGAGACGTCGAGACTCGTTCTGGACATCGGCTCATCAAGTACCAGAAACCGCGACAATTGGTTCGGCCAAAAACATTTTGGCACAACACTGCAAAGTCCGGACGTTAGCCATTGCAGACGACGCACCTTGTCGGAAGCACCGGGACCATTGTTCGCCCGTAATTAAAGTGTCTTCGGACGGCTCGCCCATCTCTTTCCCTGAGGCATGAGTTTGTACATTGTTACTTGCTCGGCTTTGTTTGGGAGAGGGTTTTCTACTGGTGTGGGCCGCAGGAGCGGCCGTCGAAGACGACACACCCCAACTGACAAGAAAATGTGCCGCGTCGATAGGGGCGATTGGTTTGGTGCCCCGGTAGGGCGGAGTCGGGTCCTACAAAAAGGGACTACGAGACGATACGAGGAGAGTCAGAGATATACGATGCGATGAGCTCGAGATGGTAGAGAGACGGAATGGAAAAAGAAGACAACGGTGCGAAGAGATAGCGATGAGAGACGATGAGATGATGACTGGGGCAAGGACGGTACGATGAGGAATGAAAGTTAGGGATAGGAGGCGAGTGAATGGAGCGTTACGAAAGAGGGCTAAGATGGAAATCACTGAGAGGCACGACGTAGGCGACGATGACGAAGGCGATGAAGACGCTGACGAATTGGACAGATCAGACCTCGACGCCAAGAACCAACCTTCAGCCCCGACTCAAGCAGCCAACTCCGAGGCTCCGACTACATGGGCATTCTGTGAGACGAACTTCACCTCCTTTACTTAAACGAGCTTTGCGGGAAGGGATGCGACATATTGAGACATTGCGCGGTTTCATTAATTTATCACTTTTATCATTTGTGTCGTCGTGTGTTTACTCTGTATTGAGGCACCCTTGTATTGTCACAGTTACTTCGCTTATGTATCCTGTTTCGCGTGTCATGAGTATTTGCTGATGTGTTACAATTTCGTGTAACAGAGATGTCGTTCACGGACAGTATGTGTGTACGCCATTTGCACTTTCTATTGAAATAAATGAATCAGTAAACAGAAACAGGTCGTAGCGTCTCTTACTTCCCGGCCCCAGCACGAATCCCTGTATGTGAGAAGTGATTGAGACACATAGCCAAGACGGAACCGGATAGACAAGGGGTTGACTGGTCTTCCTTCTCTTTGGTAATCGGTCGCGTAGCGGGGGACGTCTCAAGGGTAAAAAGAAACTGTTTTATTGGAAAGTTCACTAGACCATACCTTACGACCTATTATTTCCAATGGGATTGGCAAGATGCCCTTCAAATGCGGCGGCTGCATTTCCGATGGAGGCGGAAATGTTGTAGGCCCGTGTGCTCAGATTTGGGTGCACGTTAAAGAACCCCACGTGGTCGAAATTTCCAAAGCCCTCCACAACGGCGTCTCTCATAATCATATGGTGGTTTTGGAACGTTAAACCCCACATATCAATCAAATCAATCAAGATGCCCTTTAAACCAGATATTTGTTTATTTCTTCAGAGATAAAGGGTTGAGAATATGTTGACAGAAGAAAATGAAGTGTGAAAGTATCGTGTGCTTCCGACATAGCATCCTTTTCAGCTTCCAATGACATACACCTGTTGTACAATATTTTACAGTCATACTAGAATGTCATTGAAGTATGGCTGAGTGACGCGCATATTCCTTATTATTAACAAAATCGCTCTTCTTGCATTTTCATTGGGTTCTCCTGTGTGAATCGCGTTGATGTACGGCCAGGACTTTATTCAACAAGTAGACTCAATAAAGTACTTGGGTGTAATATACACGTCAAATCTTAATTTGAGTTCACATATTCAGTATATTGCGTCTAAGGGATTACGTGCGATTGGGTGGCTCAGGTGCATCAACAATGGTCGGTGTGGATTGCGTAATACAACTTTGTTGATGATATATTGCTTGCATGTCCACACAGTATTAGAGTTTGAATGTGTGTTATTCTGTGGGGGACCCACTTATTAATTAAGCCCTCTTCTATCTCTAGAGCGTGGGGCGTTTCGCCTATGTTTAGGCCTCCCTAATCTGTCGCTAATAATGTTCATCATCATGAAGCATATCTGCCCTCTTTACAAAGCAGGTTTCACGTATTAACTGTCCAAACATTTCTAAACATATATGCATCCCCACAAAGACGATCCTGTATGCATTTATAAGCAAGCCATCCATATTTTTTTATTGTTAGTGGTCTCGGCTACAACGACCTCAAAAAGTTTATGTGCTAAAGCTATTAGACCATTAGGAGTAAAAATCCGGGATGTGAGTTTCTCGCAGGTACGGAATCCCACGGTAATAATACAATCTGATGATATATTTCCATAAAATGCTAAACTTTTGCCAATCAGATACTTAAATCGGTTCCTTGAAGACTACCCCAATAGCCTACAGATAATTTCAGTTATAGCAGAGTCCGTCAATGCTTTGACGGACTCTGGTTATAGTCACAGACGCTTCCGTTAATGTCGAGAAAGCAGAAGTGCGCATCTATTCAACAGCCTTAAATTGGTATTTTTCACTCCGACTGCCCGACTTTACGCCGATATTTCAGCTAGAATTAATGGCAGTGATTCTGGCCATACGCAAGCTCCCAACTTAAAAATCTTCTGTGGTTATACTGACTGATTCTTTGTTCGCTTGCCCTGCTCTTACAGCACCGAATACACCGCCTTGTTTATCAAAATTTTATACATATATGCCCAATCATGTTCGTGTTGTCCGTTCGGTTTGGGTGCCAGGTCACACTGGACCAACACTGAACGAAGCAACGGACACACTGACGGCAGCGTCAATTGAGGGCCCCGCCCTGAATATTTTAAGACCCTGCTGCCTGTATAAAATCGCATGATTTCGCAATTTCTGTTTACGACAGGAACACACCAACTCTTTGGTTCTAAATGGCGCAGATTTTCAGCCCCTTGAGTTTCAGTGGTCTAGCTCACGGTGTGCTACAAGACAATTTGAAGTGGCATGTAAAAATTTACGATGCAGGATTCCACCTTAATTTTTTTATTTATACAAACCTGGCTTCGTTTCTTCCCCCCAACGTTACTATTGTATACAAGCAGAAACTATAGAGCACTTTTTCACACAATGCCGCAGGTATAAAGATATAAGACCAACATTTCTGACATAAGTTTTCCAAAAACATGGGCTCGAACTGACTGAAACGGTATTACTCTCCCTAGGGGCGTTGGCACTGGATCAGTGCAACAGGGACCATATATATATATATATATATATATATATATATATATATATATATATATATATATATATATAGAGAGAGAGAGAGAGAGAGAGAGAGAGAGAGAGAGAGAGAGAGAGAGGCATATAACTATATAAAAGAATCAAAACGGCTACCATGCTAGTATCACAAATACAGCCGCACGGTGCAAAAATACTTTAGGTGAGCGAACGACGCGAAAGCGAGCGCTTGGCGGGGATGAACCGATTATGTTCTCGTTTGCGGCGTGCTGATAGATGGCTCACCGGACTGAGGACCATTAAAGTCCCTGGATATTTTTAGGAAAGTACCGTAATCCGTTTAATCGAGCCGCCACACCATGCACCCTCTTCTCCTGCTTATCGCCTTTTGGGCCGCCACGAGCATCGCGCGTGTTATCAGCGTGACATAACATTCTTGATATGATAGTTTGATTGATTGATTGATTTGTGGGGTTTAACGTCCCAAAACCACCATATGGTTATGAGAGACGCCGTAGTGGAGGGCTCCGGAAATTTCGACCACCTGGGGGTTTTTAACGTGCGCCCAAATCTGAGCACACGGGCCTACAACATTTCCGCCTCCATCGGAAATGCAGCCGCCGCTGCCGGGAATCGAACCCGCGACCTGCGGGTCAGCAGCCGAGTACCTTAGCCACTAGACCAGCGCGGCGGGGCGTTGATATGATAGTAGCGCGAGCCGAGTTATAGGGCCGGACACTTGGGAGAGGTGGGTTGGACACTTTAGAGAGGATATGGAGGAGAGTGTCGGTACTTTCTCTATATTAACGGACTTTAATGACCATGACGGGCTGCTGGCAAATTCCGTAAAGCACATCCGGCACGTGAGCGACGGTTTCAAAATCTGAGAAAAACGGGTAGTCGTGCGATATCAACCATAAAGTTTCCCACAATACTTACTAAAGGGAACTCTGGCGCTATAGTGGCTATGGGAGCTGCAACGCACGGCGCTTCAGCGAGCATAGGAATGATGGGTAGTACACACATTTGTCTAGTTTTCGTACTTCTGGCCTGCTTTTGGCTCCGTGTGTGTTCGTGTGGCTTGGAGCTGTTTTCTTATGAAACAAGTATTAGCAAATGTTCAGCGGTTGCACTTCACCATTTTATTTTTTTAGACTTACTTTCCAAATCGGCTCACAAAATTCAAAAGGGTTCAATCTTTCTTTCAAAACAAAACCGAAACACAAGAATAAACGAAGCCGCAAGTACGATTCACCGCCCGCAAGTACGAAGACTAGACAAATGTGTGTACTAACCATCATTCCCATGGTCGCTGAACGGCCCCGCCGCGGTGGTCTAGTGGCTAAGGTACTCGGCTGCTGACCCGCAGGGCGCGGGTTCGAATCCCGGCTGCGGCGGCTGCATTTCCGATGGAGGTGGAAATGTTGTAGGCCCGTGTGCTCAGATTTGGGTGCACGTTAAAGAACCCCAGGTGGTCTAAATTTCCGGAGCCCTCCACTACGGCGTCTCTCATAATCATATAGTGGTTTTGGGACGTTAAACCCCACATATCAATCAATGGTCGCTGAACGATCGCAGCGCCAGAGTGCCCTCTAGTTAATTTTGAGAAACTCTATGATATCAACCACGCGACACGCATAAAGCCGCGCCGCGAAAGAGAGGGTTATAAGGGAGGAGGTTGACGATGCGGCGAGGGTGTTGTGGCGACGGTAAATGAGTACCGCTACTTTCCTACACACAAGGAGGGGAAGAGAAGCTGGGGAAAAGTTTGTAGCGCCATCTTCCAGGTTCCTGGCGGAGCAGTACTTTATCGGTCAGTGGATTGTCCCGGCGTTCGTTCAGCTAAAGTATTCTTGCACCGTGTACAGCCGTCAGCACCTTTAACTTGAACGCCCCGACGCGTAGCCTCGGCTCGCTTGAACTGAGGTCAACGCCGCCAAGCGTTTAAAATGATAATGCCACGTTCCTTTCTTCAAGTTTAGTTATCACCATGTTACACTATGTTCAGCGCAAACTGCGCCTACGGCGTTAGAGAAGCTTCTAGACTGTAGTAGAGAGTTTTGTTAAGATTACGCCCAGTTAGTGAATCCTTTAGATTATTCTAGAATCAACGTCACCGCTAGCCTAGCGATAACGCTAGAATGTTCGATGGCAAGTGTACAAATGCCGACACGCTTCGCTGCTTGTCAGTTGATCGACGGCCGACGCTGCATTCGCCGCTATCAGCGCAAGTGTGCCACCATAACCCGACTTTCTGTTTACCGGGCACAGGTTCACCCAAATAAACAGCTTGATCTGACTACCCAGTCCCCTGCCTCCAGCCACGTCACGAACCCGTGACATCTGGTGGAGGTGCTGCTTCGTTCATGTACCGAACGCCCCTCTCCAATCGGGAGCCAAGCCCACACCCCCAAGGGGACATCGCTGACGCGGAGCAGCGAGCCAGCCGCCGACAGAAAGGGCTCCCGCCAGAGTACGGACCTCTACCTGATAAGAGCAAGCCGACCAAGACATCGACGTCGACCACGGCAACAATGACAGCCCCTGTGCCGTCTGCACCGATCCTGCTCTGACAACCAAAGGAGCCGCCAACTTTCCGTGGTTCGCGCCTCGAAGACCCGCAAAGCTGGCTTGAAAAGTTCAACCGAGTCGCCCTGTTCAATGACTGGACCAACAGCAACAAGTTGCGGCACGTTTACTTCGCCCTACAAGATTCAGCTCGGACATGGTTCGAGAACCGAGAAGCCACACTTCCGACCGGGGACATTTTTCGTGCCGCATTTTTTGACACTTTCACAAGCGTCGTCCGAAAGGAAAGGGCAAAAACCTTACTGGAGTCCCATGTACAGCTCCCCAACAAGAACGTGGAAATGTACACCGAGGAAATGACGCTCCTGTTTTGTCATGCCAATCACGCCATGTCCGAGGAGAACAAGCTTCGCTTCCTAATGCGAGAAGTTAAGCAGGAGCTTTTCGCCGCCCTTGTACGCAACCCTCCAAAGATGGTCTCAGAATTCGTCTCGGACGCCACGACGATTGAAAAGGCCCTGGAAATGCGTACGAGGCAGTACAACCGCAATCATCCGACGACAACCTACGGGGAGGTTCAGTCATTTCAAACCGCAGACCTGCACGAGACTATCCGAGCCATCGTACGGGAAGAGCTCCGTAAATTGCTGCCACCTTTCCAGCATTCAGTGAATCCCATTGCCGACGTTATACGTTAGGAAATTCAACAATTCCTCCGATCACCTAAAACAGTGCAACCTGAGCCACAAGCCATGAGCTACGCTGCTGTAGCCCGACGAAATGCCTTCTCACCACAACCACGTCAAGACGCCGCAGAGCCGCACTACCGTCGCCAGACACCGCCGCCACCATCACCGCCATACCATTCGCCTGTTGGACAGCGCAGCACGCCAAGGAAAACCGACGTCTGGCGTGCCCCTGACCACCGCCCGCTGTGTACCACTGCGGAGAAGCAGGCCAGACATACCGCCACTACCAATACCACCAAATGGGCCTACGCGCTTTCGCCGTCAACGCACCACCCTCACAGCACGGTTAGCGGCCACGTGACATTGCCAACTACCTGACTAGCACAAAACAGGCACCTCGATGACCATCGCTTTCGCCATGCCCTAGACCCTACTAGTCCCTTCAGCAACGACAGCAGTATAGCGGCTCCTACCGGCGCCGTTCCGTTAGCCCATATTCGGAAAACTAAGGGCAGCAACGGATGGAGGTGTGGTTGCTGGGCGACTAACTACCGAAGATCCTCCGACGACGACGCCGCGGTGAAACTTTCCGAACACGACGCGACCAGGCAGAGCCCTGATGACGAAACCTCCCGCACCGAAGACGACCTGACGACGCAACATGGATGCAGCCGAACAAGCCGACGCAGCCGTGACTCGACGCCACGACCCAACCACAATGCCAGGCGACGAACTAGTGACATTGACGTTCTCATCGACGGTCACAGCGTCACAGCTCTCGTCGACACCGGAGCCGACTATTCTGTCATCAGTGGGACGTTCGCCGCGAAGTTGAAGAAAGTCCGGACCACATGGGGAAACCCCGAAATTCGGACCGCTGGATGCCATCTCATAACGTCCGCTGGGCTGTGCACAGCGAGTCACCATCAATAAGCGGACTTACCCAGCAAGCTTTGTAATCATGCAAGAGTGCTCCAGGGATATGATTACTTGGGATGAACTTCCTTTGTGAACATGGTGCTGTCATCGACCTGAGGTCTGAGTCAATCACACTAACCTCAGAAGAAGCACTTCGGCCCCTCATGACGCACCCGACCCATGCTTTCAATGTGATAGAAGAGCAGGTCACCGTTCCACCTTTCTCCAGCATAATCATTTCTGTCGGCGCCGAAGAACACACAAACATTGAAGGCGTCATCGAGGGTGACCAGCACCTACTTCTAAGCCGTCAGATTTGCGTTGCAAGATGCATAGCCGAGCTGTGTGGAGGCAAAACAAAGGTATTGCTGACAAACTTCAGCCAAGATTATAGGCACCTCAGCGTTGGTACGACCATCGCCTACATCGACGTATTCGTGGACGCCAGCAACGCTTTCACCCTCTTCGATGCTGTCGAAGGTTCTTCTACAAATCGTTGTCCGCAACCAGAGTTCGACGCCAACCCGAGACTTCCGAAGTGTGAGCAAGACTAGCTTAAAACCCTGCTTCTGCAACTCAAGGACTGCTTCTCGTTATCATCCAGAATTCGGCAAACCCTAGTCGCGAAACATCGCATATAATAGAAGAAAGTGCTCGACCAGTTCGGCAGAGCCCATATCGTGTTTCAACACGCGAACGCGAGGCCGTGAAGAAACTAGTCGACGAAATGCTACGAGATGACATCAATCAGCCGTCCAAGAGTCCGTGGGCGTCATCCGTGGTATTAGTGAAGAAGGACGGGACCCTACGTTTTTGCGTTGATTACCGCCGCCTGAACAAGATGACGAAGAAGAACGTGTATCCTCTTCCACGTATAGACAACGCTCTGGATCGTCTGCACAACGCGAAGTACTTTTCGTCGATGGACCTCAAGACCGGCTATTAGCAAATTGAGGTCGACGAGAGAGATCGAGAGAAGACTGCCTTTATCACACCAGACGGCCTTTTCGGGTTCAAGGTCATGCCATTCGGTCTTTGCTTGGAGCCTCGGCGCCTGCGACGTTTCAGCGTGTTATATGGGCGCTGTGCTGGCGGGATTGAAGTGGCAGACTTCCCTCGTGTACTTGGACGACGTCGTCATGTTTTCTTCGAGCTTCGACGAGCATCTCAGGTGCCTCGAAGCAGTACTTACAGCAATCAAGAGCTCCGGACTCACCTTAAAGCCCAAAAAGTGCCGCTTCACGTACGAGGAGCTGTCATTTTTGGGACATGTGATTAGCAAGTCAGGAGTCCATCCCGGCCCGCGAAAAACAGCCGCCATCGCCCATTTTCTACCGCCCACCGACAAGAAGGCAGTACGCCAATTCCTCGGATTGTGCACCTATTACAGGCATTTCGTCAAGGAACTTTCACAGATCGCCAAGCCACTAACTCACCTCACGAAAAACGACGTCGAATTGAGGTGGGACACGGCACAAGAGGAGGCGTTTCAGAAGCTTAAGCGACTCCTGCAGACACCGCCACTACTTGCGCATTTTGACGAATACGCCTAAACAGAAGTAAACACCAACGCAAGCAGCGTAGGACTCGACGCCGTCCTTGTTCAAAAGACCGACGGCCTGGAAAGGCTTATCAGTTATGCTAGCCGGTCGCTTTCCAAGGCTAAGGCCAACTATTCCACAACAGAAAAGGAATGTCTCGCCACCGTGATCTGGGTAGCGTCGAAATTTTGTCCTTATCTCTACGGGAGGGCTTTCAAAGTTGTTAGCGACCACCACGCCCTGCGTTGGCTAGCTAACTTGAAGGACCCTTCAGGTCGCCTCGCACGGTGGAGCCCAAGACTTCAAGAATTCGACATTACCGTCGTGTACAACCGGAAGGAAACACTCCGACGCCGAATGCCTCTCTCGTGCCCCCGTCGATCCACCACCACAGGATGACCAGGATGATGAGTACTTCTTGGGAATCATAAGTGCCGACGACTTCGCCAAGCGACAGCGAGCCGACCCTGAACTTAGAGGGCTAGTGGAATACCTCGAGGGCCGGACTAGTGTCGTCCCAAAAGTGTTCAGGCGGGATCTTGAGTCGTTTTTCTTGAAAAACAACGTCCTCGTAAAGAAGAACTTTTCCCCAGCCCGAGCCAGCTACCTTATCGCTGTACTTTCGGCGATGCGACCCGACATTCTGCAGGCCTTTCACGACAACCCAGCGGCTGGCCACCTTGGTTTCTCCCACACGCTCGTCAGAATACAAAAAAATACTCCTGGCCACGCCCTCAGCGCACTCATTAGATGAGGACACGCCGGGACCACCAGCGACGCAAGACACCGCCGACAAGGCCAGTAGGACTTTTGCAGCCCATGCCGTCCATTCCAGCAAATTGGTATGGGCTTACTTGGGCCATTACCAACGTCCGCTGTTGGGAACAAACGGATCACTTAGCTACCGACTACCTTACACCCGCTACGCCGAGACAAAAGTCCTGCCCAAAGGTAGTGCATCAGAGGTAGCCAAATTCTTCGTCGAAAACATCGTCCTGCGTCACGACGCCCCTGAGGTCCTCCTCACCGACAGAGGTACGGCATTTACTGCTGAGCTAACCCAGGCGACTTTGGCATACAGCGAGACAAGCCACCGCCGCACGACAGCGTACCACTTATAGACGAATGGCCTCACCGAGAGCCTAAACAAGACCATCGCCGACATGCTGGCCATGTACGTCGACGTTGAACCCAGGACGTGGAATGCCATCCTTCCGTACGTGACCTTCGCATTCAACACCGCCGTCCAAGAAAAGATGTAGATGACGCCGTACAAACTGGTCTACGGAAGGACCCCGGTAACGACGCTCGACGTCATGTTACCCAACGCCACCGATGAAGATAACCTCGATGCGAGCGAGTACCTTCAGCGCTTTGAAGAGGCCCGACAACCCGCCCGCCTCCGCATCAAGAACCAACAGACGACGGATTGCTGCCGTTGCAATTTTCGTCGACGCTTCAAATCACATGGACCGCAAAACTAGGGAAAAAAAGTGTCAAAAACCTATTCTCACAGGCATCAACACCAACCGACGATTGAAGCGCGATATGTGATAGGCGTAAAAATAACCTGAACTAAAAACTCAATATAGTTTTTTTTAAAATAGTCGTAATTTTATATATGTCATAGTAAACTATGCACTTACTTTACGGTGTATCTGACAGCTGGATAAATGGTTGATTGCCTCAATATATTTCGTCGAGTGCCATAAATGTGGGGGGGTGGGGGGTGGTCCAGACAATCTGCTATCAGAGCTTGTGTTTAGTTCGGCGTGTGCTCTGGTTCGGCGCATTGCCGGGCGAACGAGGCATCGCTCCCGTTTCCGTGGTGGTTTCATGCGTACCTTCCGTAGTTTAGTTATTTTCTCGTGTGCGGTTACCTGGTTTGACATTTGAGAGCTGAACTAGCTCACAGAATGAGTAGATTGTTGTGCCTGCCGACTTCTTTCGATGGTGCACGGCCGACGTGCCCTCGCCTTTGGTGACGGTGAATTCGACTCTCTCTCTCTCTCTCTCTCTCTCTCTATATATATATATATATATATATATATATATATATATATATATATATATATATATATATATATATATATATATATTGAATGAACTTGCAGATAGCACATTCGAAAAGGAAATCGTATTTACTAACGTTTCGGCCGTGGCACGGCCTTCGTCAGAGTAAGTAGGTATGATACAATGCAGCTGTTTTTATTTTTATAGGCTCACGTGATGAACTCTCGGTATAGCAGCTAGGACAATCAAAGTAAAAAAATGGTAATCTGTCAGAACCTTGTGTTGATATGACTGACATGTGACGGGTGCATGAATATAAAAGTTTCAAATTTCCTTGCGCATCGACACGCGGGGCACAGTATGGTTGGCAGGACATGAAAAAGAGCTCTGAAGTAAAGAAACCACGGTTGACTAATATACATTTTAATATACACTAAAATATTTTACTAATCTAAGAAGTCGTGTTGTTATAGTGCGAGGCAGGTGAGCTTTCCTACGTTTTCATTGATACCTGAACGAATGGTGTTAAATTTGTGGATCAAGAAGGATTCCCTCACTTCCCTATCGTGGTTTGTCTTGAAACCGGACTGAATAATAGTGGCCCTAATTTTGTCGAAACCATGGCCAGGCATACTGACGTGCTTCGACAGCGGTAGATTAGGGAGGCTTACGGCATGTGCACGGTGATTATTAAAACGAATTCTGAAACTTGTCTCTGTTTGACCTATGTACTGAGCTCCGCATGTTGAACACTCGAGAAGATAGATGACGTTGATACTATCACACGTGTAGTTCCCATTTATCTTTAAAGAAAAACTGGACGATGTACTTAAAACTGTTTTAGATGTCGTCATGTGCGCGCACACTTTGCAACGTGGTTTGTTGCAGGGATGACAGCCTTCATGTTGTGAACACGTGGTTTTAGATGAGGTTAGTAAATCACGAAGGTTCCGCGACCGCCGGTAGACCACGCGTGGTTGTTCTGTAAAGATTCCTTTGAGGCGCTCGCTCTGTATTAAAATGTTGAAATGTTTCTTTAAGATATGGTTCACATTTGGAGCTGAGGCCGCATGTGTCAAAATTAGATTAGTCCGAGAACAATCTTTGGGTCTTTTGTTAGTACTCAGCAGGTCTGAACGGTCGAGCTCTTCTGCACGTTTGATGGAAAGGCTTATAAGGCTCCCCCGACGAGGAAGCATTATAACTACAGCTGAAAGGCGCCAGCCCGAGCTGGAAAGTAAATCTTCTGGACAGGATAACATTATAAATTTGTCATGTTACGATATATCAATTGAGGAACGTAGTGTGTTATCTAGAGGACTTAATTTTTGCCTTGCAACAGGAGGCTATAGTGAATTTCAGTTGGTGAAGGATCTTCACAATTTCGAACGTAACATGCGCCTCCGTGAATACTTTTATGATCGGTCCTCGGCTCACAATACCGATAGCTCATCATTGCCATCTTACAAGCATTGGACACCCCCCTCCCAAAGAGACAAATGTCTGGACCTTTATATCAGAGCTGTACAACGCGATGTCATGCAGGCATATAAAGGACGTACACCATTGCACCGCAACCTTACTGCCACAGAGCAACAAGCAATTGAATCCCTCGCTAGTCGTAATGACATAATTATAAAACCTGCAGATAAAGGAGGCGCCATTGTTGTAATGGACAGAAGCAAATATATCAGCGAAGGCCATAGGCAGCTCAGTGGTGCATTATATTACAAGCGGCAAGATCATGACCCAACAAACGAGTTCAAAGATATTGTTCGTGATACTTTGACTGCGCTCTTTAATGATAAAGAAATGAGCTATGGTACTCTGAAATCCCTAATACCGTTGAGCCCAGTAGCTGGCAGGTTTTACCTTCTTCCCAAAATTCATAAGAGAGATAATCCCGGTAGACCGATAATTTCTGGAATTGGAACAGTGACTGAGAACCTTTCCCGTTATGTAGATGGCCTCATCAACACCATTCCGTCTAGCTTTTCTTCTTACATTAAAGATACCAATCACTTTCTATCAGATATTGTTGACCTACAGGTTCCTCAAAATTCGTTTCTCGTTACGTTAGATGTCACGTCACTATATACTAATATCCCTCACTCAGATGGCATCGAGGCAGTTATCTGCGCGTACAACGATTGCGACGCCATCAAACCAGTTTCCGCATCTACGTTAGCTAAGTTTCTTAAGCTCATTCTTGAACTTAACAATTTCGGATTTGATGGGACACATTATGTTCAAGTTAGCGGTACATCTATGGGCACAAGAATCGGACCAAACTACGCAAACATATTTATGGGGCTCCTTGAAAACAAATTTCTTGCAAATTGTGAATATAAGCCATTTTACTATAAGCGGTTCATCGACGACATTTTCCTAATTTGGCACCATAGTGAATCGCAACTTCTTTCTTTCATAGCAGATCTTAACAACGCTCATCCGGCGATTTCTTTTTCGCACTCATATTCACCTGTGAACATAAGCTTCCTTGATGTCATGGTCACTCTACGTAATGGGAAGCTGATAACTAATCTTTACAGGAAACCCACGGATAGGCAGCAATATCTTCACTTTAGCAGTAGTCACGTGAAACACAACAAAACTAGTATTCCCTACAGCCAAGCAGTGCGTTTTAAAAGAATATGCTCTGATAGCAGCGAATTTTTCCCGCCACTGCGAACAACTTCGGAGCGCGCTCGAAAAACAAAGCTATCCGGCCAGCATAATCACAGACGCCATCAAACGTGCAGAAGAGCTCGACCGTTCAGACCTGCTGAGTACTAACAAAAGACCCAAAGATTGTTCTCGGACTAATCTAATTTTGACACATGCGGCCTCAGCTCCAAATGTGAACCATATCTTAAAGAAACATTTCAACATTTTAATACAGAGCGAGCGCCTCAAAGGAATCTTTACAGAACAACCACGCGTGGTCTACCGGCGGTCGCGGAACCTTCGTGATTTACTAACCTCATCTAAAACCACGTGTTCACATCATGAAGGCTGTCATCCCTGCAACAAACCACGTTGCAAAGTGTGCGCGCACATGACGACATCTAAAACAGTTTTAAGTACATCGTCCAGTTTTTCTTTAAAGATAAATGGGAACTACACGTGTGATAGTATCAACGTCATCTATCTTCTCGAGTGTTCAACATGCGGAGCTCAGTACATAGGTCAAACAGAGACAAGTTTCAGAATTCGTTTTAATAATCACCGTGCACATGCCGTAAGCCTCCCTAATCTACCGCTGTCGAAGCACGTCAGTATGCCTGGCCATGGTTTCGACAAAATTAGGGCCACTATTATTCAGTCCGGTTTCAAGACAAACCACGATAGGGAAGTGAGGGAATCCTTCTTGATCCACAAATTTAACACCATTCGTTCAGGTATCAATGAAAACGTAGGAAAGCTCACCTGCCTCGCACTATAACAACACGACTTCTTAGATTAGTAAAATATTTTAGTGTATATTAAAATGTATATTAGTCAACCGTAGTTTCTTTACTTCAGAGCTCTTTTTCATGTCCTGCCAACCATACTGTGCCCCGCGTGTCGATGCGCAAGGAAATTTGAAACTTTTATATTCATGCACCCGTCACATGTCAGTCATATCAACACAAGGTTCTGACAGATTACCATTTTTTTACTTTGATTGTCCTAGCTGCTATACCGAGAGTTCATCACGTGAGCCTATAAAGCAGCTGCATTGTATCATACCTACTTACTCTGACGAAGGCCGTGCCACGGCCGGAAACGTTAGTAAATACGATTTCCTTTTCGAATGTGCTATCTGCAAGTTCATTCAATCTAGAAAATACCCGGACCTGTCGTGCCTTCCCTTCAAGTTCTATATATATATATATATATATATATAATATATATATATATATATATATATATATATATATATATATATATACGGTTGCTAAAGTTATATTCGCAAGCCTGCTGTCTCGCTGCAGTGGTTTTTGACGATTAGGCAAAGTGAGTTTCCTAACTATGTATTATTCTATTGTGCTCGTGAACAGTTGTGTCACAATTGCACTCTATGCGAAGTTTTTGAGCAAATTGTAATTACGCCATTTGGCTAATAAAACAACTTTGCTTCCTCAATCTTCGTTTTTGTTTCTTTTCTTCCTGCATGCAATTAACCAGCCACAAGACGCAATAAAATCGCATAATAATAACGACACGTAAAAAAGTCAGCAATTAAGAAAATTTCGATTTCGCGCCATGAAGGGCAAATATTGTATGACGTCCTACCGCTTCTGGTTGTGACGTCATATTTTTTTAGTTGCCCCTCCATACGTAAATGGCGACTGTGTCAACAAGCCGCCAGCTACTAGAGAGGGTGTTGATTCATGGGTTTCTATGGAAGTTACGCTACCAGTTTACATATTTCCTTGGTGACGGCGCTCGTAGCCAAAACGACATCTGGGTGTCGCTTTCTTCGTTGCGTAAAACTTGTGCCGATTTTCTTTCTTCTTTTTTTTTACGCACCGGCTGCGACGGGGCCGGTTCCAGCGCCGGGCTTGCGTCGTTATTATACCAGTTGATAACTTATAGCATAACTTTGACAGCATTGATAGCATAACTAAGTGTAACTAGCATCGTAAAATCTAATGACATCAAGCCCACCGTTAGGTTTTCGCAGCTGTCGATGCAAGCTGCATAGCGCTGAATGTGAAGTCGCGTCCTCGGGCCATCATTGGCGTTTCTTCATGGCGCATTATTTGCCACGTTTCCCAATCTCGTAATCTAGAAATATTGTTGCACATCTTTAAACAAAAGAAAACTAGAATTTACAGGGTGCTTGCGCTGTGCAAGCTTGTGTGAATATTTACTCTGCATTAAACTCATTTACTCCCAAGATTGTCAAATGTAGCAACAGATTTCTCAATGAGGCGTAGCTAATACTGCGACATCAAACTCGTGTACCTCAGGTGGGGTTCAATACCACGCGAGTTATTATCTAATAATTACAATTAGTTATATGGCTAATTAAATTTTATTTAGCTTAATGATACTAAACTGGATCAGGAGTATTTATTACCTTCCTCAGCTTCGATTCTCTGAGCTCATAGAAATCCGACCTCAGTTACTTTATTTATATTGAATGAGAAGTTTCTTAATTACGCCTAATTTTAATCAGATTAGCTTGATGATGCTATGATTATCTATACTTGGTCAGATTTATCTATGATTACCTTGTCACTGCCTAATTAGCTTATTTATGCATAAATATGCTAATTATGTCCGGGGAAACTCAAGTGTCTTTGGTTTTCGATTGGATATCAGGCTTCATTCAACTATAACTAGTGTGCGTCTTAATTAGTACTAATTAGACATAAATGTGTATTTAGTATATAGTCGGCAAGGGGTAATTGTTATCTTCTTGGGTTTGGCTTCTCTGGGCTCATGGGGAAGTCGACTTCGATAATTGGCCACAATAAGGTTTGCTTTATTTAGGCTAATGTTCGTCGGCTAAATAAAAGATAGCATGATCAACTATGCTTAATTAGATTTGGCTGTACTTGTACATTTCCCGACCCATCTGAGTGCATCGAAGCTTTACTACGCTTGACATAAAAGCAGAAAGCTGGACTGGACTTTACTAAACCTATACTCACGCCTGACTTTATTAGGTGATACCAAGCTCAACTAGGCTTGATTAGATTCAGCTACACACTAAGTTAAGCATGGTCTAACACGACAAAGGCAAGATGAGATGAGAAAACTTAATTTTGTACGCTTGGCTTCATCAAGTTTCGCGATGCTAGGTAAGCTAAGTTATTCTAATCAACAGTTATAAATAACGACGCAGGCCCGGCACTCGAACCGGCCCCGTCACAGCCACTATAGGTTAAAAAAAACCGGCAGAAATTTAATGGAGCAAAAAATAGGGGTCCTTAAGCTTCGCCCTCAAGAGTTGAACGTTATAGCGAAATCCAGCCCCTAGTGCACCCTTCAACCACTAAGTGCATACTTATTATTATATTTTGTTACACACACACGCACATAAACATACACACATACACACACACACACACACACACACACAGTAGATTGTACTAGCTCGCGAGCGCGAATGGTACATACAGGTTTTACGTGCAGAGCATGTTATATTAGGGGCTAGTCATGCACCGTCGCCGTCCGCAGCCTCTCCTCCTCCTCCGCCAGCCATCCGTGCAACTCTTCCTCCTCTCTCCACAGTGCGCGCTACGCTCGCTTTTCCCCTCCGCGCGCCACGCGACCTTTAGTTTTACGTGCGCCAGATGTAAGCTAACGCGCGCATGGGCAGGCCGGGGCCGGCACTCGCTATAAATAACCAAGTGTCGGGGCGCGCCGCCCATCGTCGGTTGCTTTGTGCAGTCGCTCCACGTCTGATGTCGCTGGTGAAAATGTATGCTAACGAATCCGCAAACATACTTACTGACGTCCCTTCCAATGGCGTCAGCCAATGTGTTGGCGGAACCGCAAGCAACTCTGAAGTCACTTCGTCCGTGGACAAGGCCGCGCTGAGAAGAGTGTTCACTCATAACATACACGCATGTCGCAAATTACAAACATTTATCGCAGTTCAACATATATGCTCCGCATGCTAACCTGTGTTCCCACTCGGGAAACTGGGGTTATTTTTTTTATCTAAAGCAAGAGTCGCATGGCCTCCAAGATATACGCCGCGCTCGCCATCTCAGAGGCCATAAAGAGTCTCACAATGCCTCACAGATGGCAGCCTTTATCTAGTGTTTGCCGTTCGCTTTATCAACGCCTCTGGAAAGGCATGATATGTTTTCCGCTAGATGAACATATATAGTTGCCCATTTTTTAGAGCTGTTTGAAAGTTCCAGTGTGTTTTTAACGGCGATGGCTGCACTATCCCGGCCTTTTTCGACCTAGTTTGATGGCCTCCCAAATGCGCCTACAAATTGCCGAATCGGCTCGTTTTCGTCGTGAAACCTGTCGAACAAAATGCGTTAAGAAGACTCCTTCCACTACATGGCATTTATGTATACATATATAGTGTTTTTTTTTTTCGAAGCATCTGCAAGTAACATCATGGCTTTGTGGTATAGGACACCTCCTTGCCACGCGAACGGCGCTAGTACGATTCATAATGGGATTGAAAATTTTATCTGCTTCTTTCTTGATTTTTCGCTCACGGATAATTTTTCACTCACAACCAACGGGGCCGACGCCGACGACGGAAGTTCTGCGACACGAGCTCTCTAACGATATCGCGTTGAAAGCGACACCCAGTTGCCGTTTTGGCTACGAATACCGTAACCGCGTCAGAGAAAGCGATGTGAAGGGCCAACCGATACGATGGGACGCGCATGCGCACTGCAGCAGGCGTCTCATCGCTAGATGGCGTGTCGATGCATTCGGCCATAAGGTCCCTAGATGAAACAAGTTTTCAAGGTAGCTGATGGATTGATTGATTGATTGATTTATATGTGGGGTTTAACGTCCCGAAACCACCATATGGTTATGAGAGACGTCGTAGTTGACGGCTCCGGAAATATCGACCACCTGGAGTTCTTTGACGTGCACCCAAATCTGAGCACACGGGCCTGCAACATTTCCGCCTCCATTGGAAACGGAGCCGCCACAGCTGGGATTCGATCCCGCGACCTGCGGGTCAGCAGCCGAGTACCTTAGCCACTAGACCACCGCGGCGAGGCTTCAAGGTAGCACGACTCATTGTTCTCGAGCTGTCCTCCTCACTCTCTCGCTTACCCCTCCTTTTCTCTTCCATCCGCATCTGTAATTGGAGCATTCCTTGCATGTGATCTTGTGAATGTCTGGTGGTGTTATTTATTGTAATGCAAAAGGCTGAAAACGATTACGCATGCGCATATGGCTCCAGCCGGATTCTGGCCGCGATGAAGGACAAAATCGTAGCCAGCACATAAACTGAAGAGGAGGAGCGTTTCAGTTTGCGCCAAGTCGGCCAAGATTGTTTCTTGGTGCTCGTTCAATGCAATGTTCGAGTTATCAACAATGCTGGGTTGCCGTTGTAGTGACACGTATCCCGAAGGAGTACGGCCACTAGCATGGGTCCGGTCTTAGCGAGCAGCAGGGCACGCGTTAACCGTTGTCATGGCGAGAACACAGTACTGCTCAAGGTCGCAACATTTTATTGTCTGTGGCAACACCAAAACGCAGTACAGCCCGTTGCAAAGGCGCGACGGGAAAGCACATAGGCTTATCCACGCCACGGGCGAAAAGTACCACACAGGGTGCCACGAGCACGTCTCCATGGTAAAAGTGATTCACGGAGACACCGGGACCAAGGCCCGGTTGCTCGAGCGATAGAAAAGGCGCTCGCGTTGGCTTCGGAGGGAGACTGGTTGGCGTAGCTTGGCCACGCACTAGGACACCGTACCACCCTTCGGCCGAGCGTACTCAAAGGGGGCAACAAAAGGTGAGCGTTCGCCTCCGGCGCGAGGCGCCGTCAGCGAAGTACGACGAGCCCCGAACAACGGGAGTCGACGGACGGAAAAGGGAATGCGCGCCCACTGTAAGCTGTCCCGGAGAATTTGACTCACTCTCGACGAACGCGCGCAAAACCTCTTGGGAGACTCCGCGACATTCGCTACCGGGTGAGAGGGGTTAAACGTCATTCCTCGCTCTCCCAGCACGGCAGACAGTGGAGGAGGGTAGTCATGTCAGGACATGGTAAAGGCAGAAAAGGCGGCAAAGCCCGCGCAAAGGCAGCGGGCTATAGCCTCCATTCCCTCACCGTAAAACAACAGAAAACGGTGTCGCTCTCTCCAACTTACCTTGTGCTATCCTAAATGAAGCATACAGTGAAGTGTAGCTATAAAACATTTCACGCGAACGCTTTCGTGCAACTCCATCGACGTAAGTCAACGCGGATCTGCGAAGCGAGTTATTTGTCCATTTTTACTGAAACGCCAGGACCGCGTCTGATGCGCGTCTATAGTTCATGCCAGTTGTTACAAACACTTGTGCGTATGCACGTATACAAAGCAGCTGGAGCGTGTAATCAATGCACCTTCAGGAATATTTCATGCTTGACCAGTACGCGGCATAAAGAAGTCGAAACGCGCTGCTTCGGGACACCTTTCCAGTAGAACTCTCACTTTTCAGGAAGATCCACGCACCACACCAGAATCACCTGACACCACTATAGTCAAAGTGGGCACATAAGAAAATCCATCATAGCAGTGCTGCTAGTCAAGCGTTCGTACCAGTCTGGCCGTGGTTTTTCCTTGCGTGTGCACAAGCCGGCTGTAATCTCTTGTCACAACGTCTCACCATGTGGTCAACTGACACGATCCAACAAGAAGCGCGTTCACTGAGACACAGTACGAACAAAACACATTCGGAGAACTGGACTAGTCATAACTGGACGAACTACGATGTACGACACGAGGTGTCATGGCTGTATTATGGCTAGTGGTGTAGAATATAGAACTGCACAACGTTGCCAGTTGAGTAACGCACATCCCGCTTGCTCTCGTGTTGTAGGGTTTACGTTCATAAAGGTAACCGTTTATCATAAACGGTCATTTCGTTCCATTTTTTTTTTCGTTTACATCTCTTCAGAGCCGCAAGAGCCGCATGATTCATGTATTGAACATGCAACGAACGAGAACTAAATGTGTTTTCAAAGCGGTTACGTGTTTCAAAAAGATCTATTTGAACAGTTAGACATACTAGTCTACATCAGTTATAGCACGTCAGAGAACACCAGATGGTCGAAATTTTCGGAGCCCTCCAATACGACATCCCTCATAATAATATTGCGGTTTTGGGACGTAAAACTCCAGATATTATTATTACTATAGTTATAGTGCATGCTTATTGCATTCTCTTAGGTGAAGAGCATATTAATAAGGAGTGATGTAGCGGATGTACCTTTGTCTTGATAAAAGTTGTACTATAAAACTAAACAATGTGAGCTCTTCTGGGGCTTATTGAAGAAGAGGTAAAAATAGGCATCAACCCGTGAGCGCAACCATACAAAGTGAACCCCGCGTTTCTACACCTTGCCTGCTTCCGAAGAACCGATTCGCCACGTAGTCACTGATGAGAAGTTCCATCACCCGATCACGTGAACTATGAAGAACTGGGAGCATATGTTTCCTGTCTTTACCTAGCAGAGGCACGAAGCGCTAGTCAGGAAAAGATCACATGCATCGCACTCAGTGTACGGGCGATGTCTAAGCATCTACCCGGACCGAAGCGCAACAGGAGCAGCAAGCATACATGCACCATATCTGGATTCTTCGTGACTCGCTACAATCGATCAAGAGTGGCCGAACAAGGGATTATGAAGGGGCAACCATTTCGGCGTGGGAACTCGAGTGTGTCAGGGTGTCAGTTAACTTCCCTGTCAAAGTTTACTTACCGAGAGCACAGACAAACTTCCGTATGTACTCTGGGGCAGAAAAAATAGTCGTATCTCATTCACAAATCCTAATACATTAACCCTAGTACAGTTTTTCATAATGTATAAGTTACTTTACATGTTTCGACGCAATGGGTACTAATGCTCATTGCTTTCCCATCACATTATACATACCAGTTTCTTACCGCTCCACCCTGACTTTTATTATTATTATTATTATTATTATTATTATTATTATTATTATTATTATTATTGCTGGCTTGCAATCTTACCGAAGACAATATCGTAGCACTGTGCACATGTTGTCTCCCAGTATTAATCCACGCCGGAGTGACAATATACCTGTTTACACGAGTAAATATTCGTGCCCGTTCTTGGCAGTTCTTCTCTGAAGAAACAGTGTTCGCCTTTTCGGTCGGTTTCAACATAGTAATAGCAGCATCACGTGTTGCTACCCAAACAACTTCGGGTCACTTCACTTTTTACTCTCCAACAACGAAGCAAAAATCTTGTGTTTCAAGTGGCGCTACAGTGAGGAAAGACTTTTTTTCCGCTTTCAGGTAAAGGGGAGGCTCAAGTTAAGGTTTAACTCCTATATTGTATATAACTTAAAAGAAAGTGTATTTGAAATATTCGACCAGACACAGGCAGAAAACTCTTGAAAATGAACTGGCTACTGTTAAGGCTTCTGTTCCTTACCAATACTCCTAAGCTACGCCGGCACACAGAACCGGCAGCCATCCAGCACTTGTGGTCTATACCCGCTCAGTTCCGGACTTTCAACACTAGGTACACTTTTCCGAGCGGTTCCTGCACCTTTCTGCGTTCGCCCTCTCAATCTTCTCTATTCCCACGGAATGGGGCAAATGGTGAGATGAAAGCCGCGAATGAAATTGGGCTGAGCGAAATACAGGAATGTTTGACGCTCAATCAATTACGAACGCAGCCAGAAGAGAATTATTTAAGGAGCAGTTTTCGAATTTTGCTTTCAAGATTAAATATTTTAACTACGTTGATCTCTTGGTCTTTACTGTTATAGTAATTTTCTGCGATGAAGTTGTATTTTGTGAAGCGTTGCTTTTTATTCTAAGTCCAAATAGAGCATGCGAAACGACTAGTAGGCAGTTTGTTCGAGTATTCAGAATTGTTCCGAGTATGCGAATGGTCGTGCTCTGGTACGATCGGTCTGGCTCACCGAATGATGACCGGCTTACACCCCTCTGAAACTAAATGCTCGCGTTGTTCCTCTATACTCTGACGGCCGGAATGAAATCCATCGCCCGTTTGCTGCAGATTTATCCTTAACTATACATACTGGGTGATTTAAACTATTACAAAACTATTGAAAAAATATTTGTTTGCCAACATGGAAAATTCGACTTGTATATCGAATTTAATGGGATAATATTGGATACAATACTCGAAATTTCGCACACTCGCACGAACTTACAAGAAAAGCAGTTGACACAGTGTGAAAGACAGCTTTCTGAAGTGTCGAAACGGTGGCTCTAGCGACATTCACTTCACCACGTTCCATCGTTGAAAGTCAGTTCTCTCCCGGTGAAGTTCTGTCTTGTTCATAATTTACTACCGGCGCACTACAAGCTTCGCCCGAATAGTACTACGCGTACATCTCTTAACGATCTATGACAATAATACGTTCGTCACGTACAACATACCACAAACGTTTACGGGACACATGCCGTTCCACAATGAACGTATTTTCCTTTCTAATAAGACACGACATTTCAGATTTAATGGACCACCGCGAAGGTCGTAAAAACTACGAAACTTGATACTTCGTGTCCAATGTTCACGCACATCTTTTGCAAATCCGGTGCGCCGTGACCGTTTGTGGCCGATTTAGTGTTGGTCTAAATTCTCGCGAAACTGCCAGTCTGCCCACGCTCAGTGCAAGCCGCGCACAGGGTAAGGTAAATTACGAACTGTCCCACGCGGTTGCCCTCATGTCCTATCATTCAATGCTCTTCGACGGCCCCTTAACTATTCTCCAGAAAAGAAAAATCCCCCGTCAATCTATCGCCGCCTTCTAATGGCATTTCACTCGTTATCAGGATTGGCCGGACCCGCTTGTAGAACAGTTCTCACAGACGAACAGTTTAGCGAAGCTGCAGCTAGCTACACAATCGACATTGTTAATGGGGCTGGGATATTCTCCGGCAACTTCGGCAAGCAGCCTGGACTTGACTCGAGAGATTGATTGCAGAGCGCATGAGTGTGTCCCGCTAATTGTTGACAAACTTTCTTTCACCGACAGACCGAAGGCGTTTGTCTGCAACGAGCAGCCGGTGCGTCCGGGCGTTCCCGCAGCCAGAGAGGGCGCGTTCGCCCGGTGGTTGCGCAAGCGCCGTCGGCCCTGGAGTGCGCGGCCCGTCGCGGCGACGCCGCTGACCTCGGCGGCGGGGGGTGGGGGGGCGACCCCCTTCCCCCCTCCCCCCGTTCCCATCTCTTCGGGCACCGGCGCGCCGCTGTCTCCGGGCGAAACTCGTCCGTCCACTTATTTCCGGCTACGCCGGACAGGATTAGTGATGTACAGGCAGCTCCTCGCTCGGGGCCCGCTTGCGAAAGCCCTTGGGGCGCAGCGATGGCGCGCACAATGCGCCTCAATAGCGGGCCCTTGCGCAACGTTTAAAGGGCGCGGGGACCTGGCGAACCCCTTCGTCGCTTCCTTATGGACCCAGTTCGGGTGTGCCGCGCTTTCACACGGGCCGGCACACTGCCCAGTGCGTCTCTTTCTCCCGTTACACCTTTTCCCGGGCCCTATAGAAAGTTTTATTGGGGGGTATCAGTAACATAATATCGGCGCTCCCCATACTGCGATGCTAATTTCGAGGAGATCATTTTGGATCGGCTCTTTCATCATGTCCTCTTTTCCCATCCCATCGTGCTTTTGGCTGCCGGCACTACGGCGCTTCCTGTCGCCTGAATAGCGGCCGAGCTAGTAGCGCTCGTCCATTAAGGAGGTGACCTGTCGGTGCAATGACCTTCCTGACCTACAATGGGAATGGTAATTAGGTCCACACTCTACTGTCCTTCAAGTGCGTCGCCCCGAGATCGGGCACGCACCGTCAGACGCTCGTTATCGGCTCGAACCAGTTGTGACTGGTGGGGCACCGAGTACCGCGCATGATGCGATGCAATTAAAAAGAAAAAGAGTTCACCGAAGAAGAAATTCACAAATGTTCACGTATTCGTGAAAAGCTGTTTAATTGTAAGCTGCAAGTACGTAAAAAAATACACTCGAGCAGCCACACATCACTCACACCGCAGATCACGTATATACTCTTTGCAACATCAAGAAACATAAGTAGTGCACGGCAAATGCACACAGTGCCTGTACAAGTATATAGACTCAAGGAAAAAAAAAAACATGGCGAAAACAGTCTTTGCATGTGTGGTACGTGTAAAGAAAATAACACAATAGAGGCGTAAGAAAACACCAGACAAGTCTCTATGTACAGCGTATGAATATGTGTGTGTATATTTATTTACAGTGATACTTCAGGCTTTTTTGAAACTCGGCGACAACATAAAATGAACACCAGTGATACGAAAAATGACACTGTATCGCTTGGTATACAGGCTGTTTCAATGTAAATGGAACCAGAAGTTTCCTTCAACGCGGCAAATATGGTGCATACAACATTTGCCTACTGGCCTCTGTTTAATAAAGAAAGGGGATAGAGAAAAACAGATGCATATATTTATAAGGATACCCAATGTTAACTCCAGGGGCGCTATGGAGGATGACCAAATATGGCTACCCTCTCGAGATAGCATAACTGTGGGTTAGGAATAATTTTAGCCTCAACAGCAAGAAACCAGTCGTGCTCGTAAAATGGCAGTACCATGTCACTGTCACGCGGCCACCGCCAAACCACCCTCCCCTCTCTTATTTTTTTCTTTCCAAATCGTGAACCATGTGCCTTCAACTAAGAAAGCACGGTGATGCCAATAAAAGACGCGCTGGCCTTTAGATTTATTTCTTTGATTCGATCCATCCATTCCTGTAAGGGTGTTGCCATACCTCTAGATGTTCGAGCATTAATAAAAGTCGGCTCTTTCCGGCATAGCGCCCCTGAATATTTTTCTTTTGCCGATCAATAAAGAATAAAGGAATAGCTTAGGAGCTGTACTGAAACACTCTGTATAGACTAACGCAACCAGCGTGTGAGATCGCCAAAACGGAACACTTCGGAATAGTTAAATTGCACTACTTCATTAAACTGTACGGCGACGTAAGTCGCAATAACACAGCTGTGGGTGCACCTTTTGCAAACTTAAAGACGCCCAAGCTGTTTTATAAAATGAGAAACGTTGAATGCGCGCACCAGGAGTTTGCATAAATGTGGTTCGAAGTTGATACAAATGATTGTGGTTGACGAAAGACTCGTAGCTTATTCCCAGAACACTCCTAAGCACCACGGCTTATTGCTAAAGTTGGTGTATTTAGCAACAAACAGCACAAATATCACAGCTACCCGGCTGCCAAGAGGGCAGAATACAAGCACGTAAAAAAAAAATAGAAGAAAAAAATCCGTATGATGAGCTCAACATCTGTGTAAAACTTCGCAAAAGATTCCGCAGAATCCCCCCCCCCCACCTCCCAAATAAGCGGTATGTATATACGGTGCTTGGTTCAATACTATAACTGGTGGCCCTTATACAGTTCTGGAAACTAGCGTCGTTCTGCAATAAATGAAAGCGGAAAAAACAACCTGTACAATTACTGTTCCCCGTGTATCGCACATCGTTCGTGCAGATTATCTCTCTTACCTGCGTCTGCGCCTTCGGGCATTTTAATTAAAAACTATAGCATACGAGTCTTCTCATCTGTTTCCCATAGCAACTTCTGCAAGCAACGCTTTGCATCACTTTACTTTTTTTTATCTCTCGAGATCTGCGCCAGAAACGGCGGAGCAAAGGAAGAAAGTCGTTGGGTGTTAACCAACGCCTATTATGACTGCATTACTGGAACACAGAGTTGATGAAAACCCGTGTGAACCCTCGCAGCACGCGTTGGTTGCAGTGGCCGCGAAGTAAAGGCTATAGCTTTATAAAGATAGGTTGTACCATTTAGCTTCAATGAAGTTTGACAGACGCTGCAGGGGAAAAGTTTCAAGCATTCCGGGCTTTGCCCGGACCCCAGCATTGGCGCAGAACACCGTTGGCACATTGCATTCGGTTGGCTCTACTTGCATCGAGCGTTCCACTTGCATAGCACAAATTATGGCCTTTCTTACGCAACAAGAGCAATCAATAAGCAACGTGCGGCCGCCAGAGTGGCCGAAGAGGCGCTGCTGCCACTGTATACAGCATTCCGACAAAGTGCGCGCAGATTTCTCGCCTAGAAATTACCTGTGCTCAAGGATACCACCGCAATCAACGTTACTAGAACCAGATGGCCCTTGGTACAGTTCTGGAAACTGGCGTCATTTTGCAATAAATGGAAGCGGAGAAAACAACCTGTACAATTACTGTTCCCTGGCTCTAGTAATGTTTGCCGCAATCATTGATTTCGCCTTTCCTTTATATAGGTTCTGAATATAGGCAAGAAGAATGGTAGGGGCACGCACTTCAGATTCAAACATTGTAATACCAAGAGCCCTTCGCTGACATGGCTCCTAAAGTAAGTGCTTGAGATCGAGCCACATCAGACAAGTGATTAGGTACTGGTCGTTCAGTTGCGTTAGTTAAAAGATTATGGCTGATGCTGTATCGTATAAAGATGCGCTTTGGCAGTGTTACACAAGGTATGCGAGCCTGAGGGCTCCACCCAGGGAAGGCCAGACATTCCGCCTTTTGACAACCGCGAAGAGTTAAAATGTTTTCGTCTCGCATATGACAAGAATGGGAGGGAAAAATGAGAGTGAGGAGTATTATAATCATCTTGCCAGCACACTTAGCAGGGCGATTTCGTACTTTCGTTAATAACTCTTGTAATTTTCTTCTATTTTTTTCTGTTTCTTTGGTGTTCGAGATAATGCTTCACAGAAGAGAATGCCAACTTTCGAGATCGTTTCAAGGCGCGAACACGCACGACACCTATACCCAGCGTCCACTGGAAAGGTTCATCTGGTCAGGTAGTCGGCGACAACCGTGAACACCCTATTTAAGATGTGCCTCGCGTAGGCGGTTCCTCGGCGAATGCTGTTCGGCCCAACCAGTCTCGTGGTCCACGAGAAGAGCCAGTCAGAGGCACGGACCGCGACCCATCTTGTCCTTCGTTGTCGCGTCTGCGCAGGAAAACGTCAAAGAGGCATCGTCAGCGCTCGACTAACTTCGTTACCACGCTTGTGTGTCTTGGACGAGCTGTTTCTACACACGGCCCACAACGCCCACAGTTGCCGCACCATGAACTGCGTGCACCGTATGTTTTACGCTTTAGCTCGTCGCTAAAAAAGAAAAAAAAATGTTTTGGCGCGATGATATCAGAGGGACGCGATCAGCCTGTACACAAAGCGACGGTAGTCTACCGAAGAACGCCGCTCCGCTTTCCGCTTGACCTGTTCGAAGACGAAGCAAGGGTTACGCTCTGATGAACCCGCGTCCGGCTGAGTGGTATATAGATGCGCGAAGTTGCGGTTTCGCTTACGAAGTGGGCGGAGTGAAGCATAAATATACTTTAGTGCTCGAGCGCTTATAAAGTGCATTCGATAAGACGGCGTGTTTTTCATAAAGTAATGTGATATGCAATCGCAGAAAAGCATTGCCTGTGCACACAACACAACACGAAAGCTGTGGACATTTTTAAGGGTTGGACACCCGAACGAAACATCATGGATTACTCTTTTGTGTATATACGTGTGTGCATGACTGTACGCATTTTTTAGTCTATATGTAATTGTATACACAATCTTTGCTTCTTTGTATACAAATTAATTGTATACAAATTATCTTTGCTTCTTTCTATATTTCTCGATTGCGCGATTATGAGCTCGATCAGTCACCTCTCGGGGTACCTTCAATTTTTGCCGGTATTGCAAGTGGCTTTTTTGCGTTTTTTATACGGTTGTTGCAAAATCCCCCCCAGGGCACTCAGAACACCCCCAATAAAATGTGTGTATTACCACGCAGATAAAGCGGTGGCCACCATGCGAAGCTGTCAGAAACGATACGCTTTAACCGGGGTCCTGATTTACCGTGTTCATTCAGTGTGGGAGGCTCGCACACCGGCCACAGTGCGCGACGGGTCACACGACCACCACTTGTGCTCAGCGGTGGCCCCCACGCGGGAAAAACTCCTCACCTGGCCAGACGCTCTCCAGTAGGTCTCGAAGGCGTCCGACATCTTTCGTAGGTCCTTGCCAGTTTTTGACCAGGAGCGGTCCCGATGCGTCAGAGCCGTGCTGCGGATAGAGAGAGAGAGAACGACCACTTATGACTCACACCACCTGAGACGCGCGAGGAGGAAATGCCGCTCGCAGGCGCGTTCCGCTACATACACGGCATCGTGGGGGTTGACGCGGAGACCCGGGGCGTCGAAAATGCTTAATTGGCCAGCACGGAGAAGGGGGCAAAAGGAGTACGGGTGGCTGAACGAGGATACGGGCGACTGCACTGCGGTAACAGCACAAATATTGCATGCAAACACAATACTTCCACTAGCACGCGCTGTCTGTAGAGTATACACATATATTTGGGGTCTCTACCTTAACCTCCCTGTACACGAAAACGCACAGCTTCAGTTTTTGCCGCAATATATATCAAGAAGCAAGAGAGACACGGCGGGATTAGGAAGGAACGGCTTCTTATATATATATATATATATATATATATATATATATATATATATATATATATATATATATATATATATATATATATATATATATATATATATTGTGGTGAAGCCTTCGAACAGTGGGTCGTCCTCTCCAGCGCCTTCTAGTGGGTAGCCCTTTTTAGGAAGAAGAAGAGCAGATCGTGCAGAGAGTCGGTACCCGTATTGACTGTCGCTGTCAAGCATCGTCGACAAGCGTCCGCCAATAAACGTCTCAACAATTTGGTGGAGAGTGCTGTGCCCTTCTAACACCTTCGGTTAGCATTTGATGCCCCTGGAGCTTCGATCCCGCACCGTGCCTTCTACCATGCGCCAAGACGCCGCACAGCAAACGCTTCCTCCTGCGCCGACGCCATGTTCCGGTGTTCCCCGCATCCGCGACCCTCCTGTCTTCACCGGCGCGGATGGCACCGACGTCGAGGACTGGCTCGCCATGTACGAACGCGTCAGCGTCCCCAATCATTGGGACGAGGCAGGTAAACTCGGCAACCTGGTTTTCTACCTCGCGGGTGTGGCCGGCATGTGGTACAACAACCACGCATCCGATTTCCCCACTTGGTCCGCTTTTAAAACCGCCGTCGTCGACGTGTTCGGCCGTCCTGCCGTTCGTAAGCTCCAAGCCGAACAGCGGTTACGTGAACGAGCACAGCAGACCGGTGAGTCCTTCACAAGCTACATAGAGGACGACCCACTGTTCGAAGGCTTCACCACTATATATATATATATATATATATATATATATATATATATATATATATGCTACGCAAGAAGTGAGAGAGAGACGCAAAGAAAGACAGAGTGGTTAACCAGACGCACGTCCGGTTTGCTCCCCTGCATTTAGCGAATGTTTAAAGGTCCAAAAAGACAGAATGGAAGAATGGAAGACAACAGCAATGCAGAAAACCACACGCACTCTCATCGACCTGCCTACTTTAGACACACTATAGCAATGCCTTCATTGCCTTATGCGCTAACGACGCAATGTCTAAGGTGCAAGAATCTTGGCCGCTGAAAACAGTCTAAGAGTCCATTCGGTTTAGTACCACCCAGTGTGGGTGTACCGCTAGACAACGAGCGCAAACGCACAGGAACGTGCTCAACCGCCTCTTCGATCCCACAAAGATCGCATGTGGGTGCGTCAGAGGAAGCAAGCAGACGGAATAAGCTCAATAGTTCAGGGTTAATTGCTGAAACTGAGGGCTCATATTATATATATATATATATATATATATATATATATATATATATATATATATATATATATATATATGATGAAGGCCAGACTCTAGGCCGAAACGTCGAAATAAACCACGTTGTGACCGCTCACGGAGGATCTACTAGACTATATATATATATATATATATATATATATATATATATATATATATATATATATATATATATATAGTTTTGTCGTCAATAATTTCTTTTTAAGTCTATAATATAAGCGGGCAAACAAAAATAAACAAGTATATATATATATATATCTTCAGCAACCTTTAAGGCGATGTGATCGCCTTAGTAATAGCAAAGCCATTTAACCCTATTTCACACGCACGAATGCTTTCCACCACTCTTTTTTTTTTTTGAGACGCAATAGAAATGTGGAATACCATACCTGATTTGGTTGTGCAATAAACGACGTCAGTCAACTTTAAAGACGCGTTAGACAGCTTTCTCTGCAGTGATAAGCGCTAACTTCTGTTGCCAGCATTTTGTTTCTTCTTTTCGTGATGATGATTATTCATATGTTATTCCTATACTGCTTAATTGTGTGAATACTATGTGTATTGGCTTTGCTATTACTAAGGCGATCACATCGCCTTAAAGGTTGCTGAAGATATATATATACTTGTTTATTTTTGTTTGCCCGCTTATATTATAGACTTAAAAAGAAATTATTGACGACAAAATTTTATATATATATATATATATATATATATATATATATATATATATATATATATATATATATATATATATATATATATATGTGCTCTTGTCGACTATTGAACATTGAGTTGCTGTAAGCCTTCGTTTCAACGATGCGAAGCTTGTTTTTGACGCATTTGAACATGCTTAGTTGACAGTGACATAATATTAAAGTCATTTTCGATGTTAGACTTGAGTAAATTCGAACTTTTCGATCGTATTGATAATCGCAATTCCACGAATTATGGATCCAGCTCTTTTTGGTTTGTATTCGGTTAAACATGCTACCAGGCTAACAAATCCTACCAGAAACCCTGGGCTGAAAGTCAAAACAACCAGGAAGCTCAATTCATTAGTTTTTTTTTTTTTTCGTTCGGAATGGAGGCCAACAACATGGATCCAGCTCTTTTGGTTTGTATTCGGTTAAACATGCTACCAGGCTAACAAATCCTGCCAGAAACCCTGCGCTGAAAGTCAAAACAACTAGGAAGCTCAATTCATTAGTTTTTTTTTTTTTCGTTCGGAATGGAGGCCAACAACAGAGCGGCTTCACAAGTAACATCTTCACCTTTACTACGAGCGCCCGTTTTACGGCGGAAGGGTAATTACGAGCATTTATAACGCTAAAGTACAATGAAAAGACGAAGATATGTACAGATGGGTCCTGCACTGAAGAAATGTCAGCCTGTGCGGTATTCACACCCGCAATTCAAGAAAAGAGAATGTATAATTTACCGTACAAATCTGTATCAACGACATCAAAATTGGTGGCTATTTTTTTGAAGCAGTCAAGTTCATCTGCGAGACCTCTGGTACCCGGCAGTGGTTGGTATGCAGGGATAGCGAACCCGCCGCCCTTCAGATAATCAAACATGCGACATCACCTTACAAAAGTGCCGAAATAGCACGATGTTTTGCAGAAACTGTGTAACATGCCTGAAAGCAGGGTCACAACGTCGTATTCAAATGGATACCCAACCACATTGGAATAAAGGGTAATGAAGAGGCAGAAAGCCTCGCCAAGAAAGTATTGAACGAAGGACGGGACTACGTAATACCTATATCTGGGTAGGATATTCAAAATTTTATAACGCTTGTAGCTAACCGCTGCTCCATGGAGAAGTGTTTTGATAGCGCTAAGTCAAAAGAATCATTACTTTATTGAAGTCGATCTGCACAGAAAATGTTCAATAGCCACAGATCTCCCACGACACTTTGAGACGTTAATCCACAGACTTAGACTGAAACTAGCATACACAAACAGTTTCCTGCACAAGATAAAACGATCCAACTAACCGTAATGCCATTGTGGTCATGCAGAAGAAAATGTGCGCCATATTCTTTTGGAGTGCGTTAAATACACGAATGAAAGACAAAAATTGAAGAACAAGTTAGCAAGTTTGAACAGACGGCCTCTCACATTAAAAAAATTACTCTGACCATGGCCTGAGATATGCATCTTCAGAAAAAAGCGAGTGTCTTCCTGGCAGATTTCTTAGTGCAAAGGCTTCTTACCGGACTGGATAAGCGCTTGTGATATGGATTTGTGGGGTTTAACGTCCCAAAACCACCATTTGATTATGAGAGACGCCGTAGTGGAGGGCTCCGGAAATTTCGACCACCTGGGGTTCTTTAACGTGCACCCAAATCTGGGTACACGGGCCTACAACATTTCCGCCTCCATCGGAAATGCAGCCGCCGCAGCCGGGATTCGATCCCGCGACCTGCGGGTCAGCGGCCGAGTACCTTAGCCACTAGACCACCGTGGCGGGGCCAGCGCTTGTGATATACAGCTAGGGGTTGAGATATATGGAATGATGTGTTAGTACATATAGTGTGAGTAGAAATAGAAAGGTGTGCATGTGAACGTTTTACGACAAGGTGAATTGCTGCAAGCAAACTGTACATTGCCATGTTATTTCAACTGGTCTCGGTGTGCTATTATTTTTTTTGCTGATCGTTAATTTTGGGTACCATTCATTAGTATTTTATTACCTGCAGAACGTATGGAGTAGCCGAGTTAATATGGTCCTCAATCTCTCCACAGCGAAACAGATAGAACAGAACAGAACGCTACTGCGATATGTAATACTTTGCACTTTTGCACTGGCCACTCATTATAGCGAATATATTATTAGCGAACATAGCTGGTAAGTGACATGCGTTCCACAGGAAAAAGAAAACACAGTAAATACTGTCCCCACTGTTTTATTTTAAATTCTCGTTTCTTTTTACCATTTTAATGTCAAACCTTTTCTATTTTCCTACAGATAATAAATATTCATTTTACGATATAATCGTATTTGTATTCCATGCATTTGTATTCCATTCCATTTGTATATTTCATGCAAATAGTTTTCTCCACTGACATGTCCAAATAATTGGATTACACCAAGACGCTACTATTGGAACACGGTTGCCAAGACCGATAATTATGATCATCTGCCTCACTCAAAGCTATACAAGGCTGCCCGACAGCGGCTTATGGTTCTGCAGGCACTCACGCTTCGCCCCCGCCCTATCATGAGTAAATGTGAATTCGTGAATGCCCGGGAAAGAAAGAAAAAAAGAACATTTGAACAAGTTTTAAAAGTGTCCTGCAGATGAGCTTCGAGGGGAGAATAAACATGGAACAAACGAATACTCAGGGTGTAAGTTTTCTTCGAGTCAAACAAAGATGAGCTATCTGGAAGGGATTCCGCAGACATGGCAAGAAGGGTGCTTCTATATACGCCCCCTAAACCTTCATCAAAATCTCTCTCTCCTCAAAAGCCATCGTATTAGTTTCTCCGTACGCTTACACATACAAATAGTGATGAGAACAGGTATATCCCCAGCTCGGGGGCACGGCGCGCTCTTATTGAGTCGAAGGCGAGCGCGCCTTATGGACGCAGCAAAGTGCCTCGGCGATGTTACTAAGCGTCGAAACGCACTTTTCGGCGCGCAACGACCACTCTCGAGCAGGCGGCAATGGCGCAAAGTGTTATGTGCCACCTCCCTCGGCGCCAGCTTCCTGCTTTCCTTTCCCGGTGTCATCAGTGGCGGCTGTGGCGATCGCGGCCCCGCCGCGTGGCAGAATAAACACGACGGCAGCGAAGGGCGCGCCATTAGCGGCCGTGAAGCGGCGGCGACCCGCCGATAGTTGTTGCCCCTGCATCGAAGGAGGCGTCCATTACGCAACGCGTTTCTTCCTCGAGAGGGACTGGCCTCGTGCGGAGCCCCCGCGAACCGAAAGGGGCAGGTCTGCGGGCCGCGTAATCGCTGCACCCCTCGCCGTGTCACTGGCCGCCCGCTCTCGGAGGGAGGGGGGGGTCACCCCGACAACACCATCGCCGGGGGGCGCGGGGCACACAATGCAAGGTGCATCGACACCACCGCACGCCCAGCGGGGTTGCGATAACGGTGGCGGTCCGCTGCCGCCACGCGGGGCACTCCACAGCCACGGGCTCGTTCGAACCGATCCAACAGGTTCTACGCCCCCTCGGCGCGACGACGAAATCTGTCGCGCGCTCAATGTTTTCTTATCGCGCGAGCGAATTACCCTGTAAGTGCGCTTTGCGTAAGCTGACCTTGACACACAGATCCGATGCTGCGATGTTGGGCCAAGTTACTATTACGCGCGTTTATCGCATTTCATCCTTTCGACTTTATTTAAACAAGTTGGGGGAAAGACAGATAGATTGATATGTGGGGTTTAACGTCCCAAAACCCCCATAGGATTATGAGAGACGCCGTAGTGGACGCGGCTCCGGAGACTTCGACCACCTGGGGTTATTTAACGCACACCCAAATCTGAGCACACGGGCCTACAACATTTCCGCCTCCATCGGAAATGCAGCCGCCGCAGCCGGGATTCGAACCCGCGCCCTGCGGGTCAGCAGCCGAGTACCTTAGCCACTAGACCACCGCGGCGGGGCTTGGGGAAAAGACAGATAGATGCTTTCGCTGTTTTTCGATCAACGCCTCTAATCTTCTTCAAATTGCAATATATTTTGCATAAAAACACAAAATTAACGGCCGCAGAAATCTGTAGTACGAACCTAAGAAAGATCGCCTAATCACATTTTGTAAAAAACCAACTAAACATTGACGGTATACAGTGGGGTTGAAGTGCGCTGCCATGCTTAGCCGAGCCACGAACTCGAGCGGCCTTAAATAAATACGCAGTCAAGTGTTCTCTCTTATCCAGCGCAGAATATTGCAGGAGCGCTATGAACTCAGCTCGACAGTTCCTGTACAGTGTAAACATCTCTCTCTCTCTCTCTCTCTGTCTTACGAAATCGTTGATTATCGGGACTGGTTCTCTTTTAACCGGTGTTTTTTTTTTTTTTTGCAGGGTGCTATATTTCACGCGCGCCGTCCTTTTATTAAGCGACGTCTGAGGCGCTGCCTTAATGCGACTAATTGGTTCCAAACCTGCGCCTCGCGTGAGGAGAGCACCGGCAGTGATGTGCTCTGATTAATCATGGAAACTCTTGTAGCAAACCAGAATTGACCTCTCTGCCTTCCTTCCTACTTCTGAGGACTCTTTATTTCTCGAATATAGGGGTGTTGCTTTGTTTTTATTTTTATCGATGCCCAATGGTGCACAACGCAGATGCAGAGACGGGCTCCTTCCAGGCTGCATTCGCGGCACCGCCGCTAGCCAGCGCCTCTTTCTCGAGTCCGACTGCAAGCCGTCCGTAAGGAGCCGCTTGCTTGTTGCGGTTGTTTTGCACCGCGAGCTCATATGGCTCCCTCCGTCTGGCTGCCGCTTTGTTCGTGTACAAGAGAGGCGGCTAGCAACGTCTGGGGGATCAATTCCCCGATCTCGCGGTCGGTCGCATTTCTGCAGCGTTACATTTGTTTGTTCAATATTACGTGTTCGTTATCTTTGCTCGCAAGCGATATCCTACACCGCTCGTTCTCATCTCGTTATTTTGTTCCTTCGCGAGCTGCTGCCGGTCTGCGCGTTATGCTACGCTAGTTCTCGTCAATGCTTCGCATGATAGAGCGTGCGAAGCACTGAAAAACTCTTTCCGAAGAGCTCGAAATCAGGAGCTGCAACGAGGGGACGCTTACGGCGATGCTCCCAACGTCGTACACATATTGAAGTGAAGCTGCCAGAGTACGTCGGCCCAAAATATGTTCCTCAGGCACTCCCGTTTTTCTCGGCTCTCCAAAATAAAAGGTTGACGTCGACTTCTGCCGATACTGAAAGAAACTTCGGTGCACGTTCTTCTTCAATGCGCGGCGCCTTTAGCGGTGTTCCCGTTATAAAGGGGACGCTCATAGCATCCATCCATCCAGCACGGTGCCTTTGCCGAAATCAAAAGTGTCTCCAGTGTGTACCCGCGAAAGGCGCCGTGTGTATATACTTCGGCATCTCCGGACGAGCAATGCGGCGACTCGCCCGCTTCTGAAGAGCCACTTGAAATGCGCGCCGCTACTTTTCCTTTTCGCGCCTTTCGGAAACGCTCGACGCAACTTGAGTCTCTCTATTTTCTTTTTTTCCCCTTCCATTTGCGACGCAATAACAACCCTGCAACAGACGATATGTTATGGTGCGCTCTCGGCTCGTGCGTGGAAGCGGATCGAAAGAAAACGCGAGGTGCGGCGGTGTTTGTGCCGGGCATGCTGCCAAAGCATGTCTAATGGACGTCCCCGCAGCAGCCCCGTCTTCTCGAGGAAGGCGGAGACGAACGAAACGGGCTCCGTATAAGTGTAAACGAAAGAGTAAAGCTGACATGAAGAACATTAAGTGCCCGACGCCGTCGCGACCAAACCTTCGCACGCGCAT
Organism: Rhipicephalus annulatus; assembly: GCA_013436015.1. Classification (NCBI taxonomy): domain Eukaryota; kingdom Metazoa; phylum Arthropoda; class Arachnida; order Ixodida; family Ixodidae; genus Rhipicephalus; species Rhipicephalus annulatus. The sequence goes on along the minus strand of WOVY01013186.1, from coordinate 53,194 downwards.
GATTGTTCGGTTTATGAACAGCCTTTCGAAGATACTTAATAAGGTTGGTTAGGCCGCGTGGTTAGCGATACTAGGGAGTGAACTACGCTGGTATACCTGTAAAGGGAGCTATCTCTAGCTTATATAGCTTCGCCCTTCAGACTTAGCAGCAACATCCCGGAGATGTTGAGTGGCGAATGCTTTTTGCGGAAATTGGGAGCCATATTACGCAAGCTTTTCTTCTGCCGGCGACCAGTATCCCATTCTTGGCTACACACTGCTTCTGTTTTCGATGGACGTGCGTGTGTTCAAACCCGTAGAGCTCCTTAGCGTTGTATCCGCAATATAGGAAGTTGCGTTTAACCAGCACTATCAGCAGTGAGATTCATAATGGAATAATTGGAAGCGCAAACCAACGGGACACAAGAAGGAGACAAACAAGCTTGTGTCCCGTTGGTTTGCGCTTCCAGTTATTCCATTATGAATTTGTACTAACTAGCCCGCCTGTCAACTCTACTGCAACAGTGAGATGTCAACATTACTCCATTATTCATAAATATAAATGAATAAATAATAATGGCCACGCAGAAGCGGCGCGCATGGTAATATAGGATAAACACTCACACAAACGATTCTCATATTCTTCACCGTAGCAAAGCGAAGTCCCGTACGAATTTTTCGTGATAAGTTTTGTCAAGACGAAAAACGAAGGAATTAAAATGCTTATGGAAAGAACGAACTGCCGCAGTACCTAATGAGCACAAAGACTAACAAAAACACAAACAGGTGCACCATCAAACAAAACAAGAGAGTTGCATCACGTGGGAGAACAAGATGATGAACCAGGATACCATGCGAGGCTCGAAAATAAACATCCGCAGCCTAAAGAACGGAAAGGAGCACAGTAGGCGATGTGAAATTGTTCTTCACAACTTTCAACACCCACTCGACAAGTGTTCCCAAGTATGCTTGCACAATAATAGGAGTTCTACTGAATTGTGACTTCATCTAGTTTTCAATCCGTTGAATAACGCTCGGCCGCAATCGCATGCGCATATTACATGATATTCGCATGCTTTGCAGAACACCAGGGTTACAAGAACTAGGTACATCTTGCACAAACTGGCACTTGTTTTCTAGGATTCCACGAACACACCTAAAAACAACTGAGCACCTGTCAGGGAGTCTGCTGTACTCTATCGCCTGTAAATGTGCGAGAAATTTAATCTGTTTCAGCAATCTCCTCTTACATAATGCAAGCGGGCGGTGATGCACAAAAGACAACCGCTCTGAGGCGCAATGCCATTCAGCGCACGCAACCGTAGATTTATGCAATGCACGGCTTGCCGCGCAGATTCCGATCTGGTAGGGATACGTGCCGTAAACATGCTATCTTTTCCAGTTAATGAACAGATGTACTCTTGCTAACGACATCACGACAGATCCAAGTGCGCCGCTGACGACAGTCGCTGCGTACAAACGGTCAACCTTCCATAAATATGCCTGCAGTAGTAGATTAGCAACATTCAGTATTAAACATAAGGCCAGGAGTGTTATGGGGACCGCATATGGCGCTGAACTGTCAATGACGCGTCATGGAATATTCAGTTGCGCCACTGATTTCTTATCCGTTTGTGACGAGGCAGCGCGGTTCTGTTGCTAAGAGAACGGGAAGATATCATCGGTCTGCTTGCTGCCACCTGATGAAGTCGGTCTTTAACCGAACCTCCCCACGCATGAGATCGGTAATACATATGTATTATTTAAGCGAATGCAGTCTTTCTGCTGAAGATATGAAAGAGCACACAGCTTGTACTAATGCATCCATGAGGTAATACAAAAACAGCGCTATTTGGTGCAGTTAACAGCTCTCCCTTTTGTCGGCGACAATGCAAAAGCTTGTTTCACATAACGGTCACTGCTAATAAACAAGAATAACGCGAGCGGCACGCACTGTTAGCACTGTTGGTTTCATGTACATCAACCTCATTTCATAGACATCGACACCAGTTTGGTGTCATTCACCAACAGCGTAAACCGCGCGTTTTGAGATTTCGGAGCACGAAGCTAACAGAGAAGTCGTCGCTATTATTGCTCACAATACTGCACTTTGGTGAAGTTTACAGATGAAGGTGCTTGCTGTTCGATGCAAACATGCAGTATAGCAGACATGCAAACCAATTATTGGACCATTCAATCTAATGACGCGAAAAGTTTTGTCACTTCGAAATCTTGGTACCTGACTGCAACAGTATCCAACAAGTCTTGACGCAATTACGAAGCTCTCGAAACAAGGCACGCTGCTTGCATTAGGAACAGAATACGGTGTTTACATCGAGACAGTCGCGCACTACCTACAGAACACCACGGCAAAACAGAAACACACCCACAAGTGCACGATAATGCATGGTACAACGGCAACATCAACGGCAAGCATGACAACAGTGCACGACGACCATGCACCTGCAAGCGCAGGGCAGCACGGTGCAAAAGTGCAGCGTGCACACAGGCCCGTACGAAGGCACACGTGTGCCCGAACGCGAGACCAAGGCGCTGGCACTTTGCAACGCGCGCACGCAAGCCGCGGGCGCGCGAGCAAACGCCCGGCGCAGATAATTGTACAGCGCAGTCGCTTCAAGGAAGAAGTCGCCCGGGGGCGCGCGCGCAAGGGCGGGGGCCTCACCTGGCGAAGGAGCATGGCTCACGGCGGCACATGGCAACAGCGGGCTTGGGGCGCGCTCCTCGGCCTGCAGTGGCGCTCGTGGGCCGATGAGGAACTCGGGCCCGTGGCTTAGGCGACTTGACTGCGGCTGCTCGAGTCCGCTAGCGTGCTCCCGGGGCTCCCCTGTCGACAGATGACACCATTGTGTTGCATCACAAAGCGAGCGCAGGACTGCGGCGGCGGCGGCGAGGGACGGCGCTCCTCTCCACGGCGTCCTCGCCCTCTTCGGCCAGACACGTGCACGCCTGCGAGGAGGACGAGCGGGACTTTCTTCCCCTGCGGCGAAGCTCGCTTTTGGCGATGATGCGCGCTATCTCGCGGCGGCGAAGCGCGCTCTTTGGCTCCTCCTAATCCCACCCGCCGAAGGAAGGAGCCGTTTGGGGTGCCACTTTTGGGGAACCCTGGCAGCACTGCTGTTTGGAAAAGTGGCGTCCGAATGCGCCCTTCTGTTTGCCACTAGACCCGGCCAGTGGCTCGCTCGGCGCGCGCGGTACACGTTAAACATTTTGCACTAATTGATGCGGCTTGGCCCGAGCCAGAAAAATGGTTTTTTGCGACTACCAGCGCGAAGGAAAGGAAAAGACAGGCGAGCGCGCGTATAAACACACGGAGAAAAGGAAAAACAGAGCGGACGGGGCACTTATCCGACGGTAGATCAATCTCTGTCAGCGGGGGACGCATCCCGCGACTCTGCTGTTTGGGCCCGTCCTGCGTCCAACACATTTCTATAAAGCACTAGGGTCCCGCTCAACGGATCGTCAGGGCGGCGACACCAGCTTGAAAGGAAACGTCGGCGCGGATTTCCATAGACCCCTCGCTGGCGCAATGTGTACGCGCGCGGAGGCACCGATGCATAAATTTATGCTCCTCTCTGTGGGCTTGCAGGATCGATTGCGGCCACATATTTGCACTTCCAAAATGCACCACATCGCGAGTGTGACTAGGGTGCACATAAACTCCCGCAGAACCTATAGACGAGGGTGCATTATGTACATCCCTGTCTAATTCGAGTTATTGCCTTCCGCCCCCAGTTCGCGCAGTCTTTCTTTTTTTTTTAATTATCTGGTGTTCCCGCTGTTTCGTCGGATGCTATAATCTATTATCGTGGGTTTTCTTGGTCAGGGGATGCGGCAGAATTCAAGAATTTACTGTTGGAATTTTCCAGAGCAGATAAGAAAGCCGAAGACTACACATAGCGAAACTTGCCTCTCTTTTGACAACAGGTGCCTTTTTTTTTTTGGGGGGGGGGGGGGGGGGGCAACGTTACAGGGACCTTCAAAGCACATAGGAAAGCCGAGGTTGTATTCTTAAAGTTTCTGTTGTTGGGGTTCGTTAGTGTTGTTCACCAATCCCGGCAGCATTCGTTGATATAACGTCTGGCAGCGCATTCGACAGATGTTTGCTCCTAATTACGAGCAGTTCTAAAATATAAGAACTTGAAATAGTCTTCCGGGAGAGAGGGGGGGGGCACCTCTTTGATTTCGGGAGGTGTATCCCCTTGAAATGGCCATTTCTCGCTCTCTATGGCATGGCGAAAAAAAAATTTCGGGGAAGGGGGTGGGGGCTTGGGCCCTGTGTACTACCCTCTCGCTACACCTTTGGCCACGGATAAATGGAGATAAGGTGCTGGGCTGCTGACTTGTAGGTCACGGGTTCGTTCCCGGCCACGGCGGTCACATTGGAATGGAGGTGAAATGGTAGAGTACGTGTACGATCTCAATGCATAATAAACAAACCAGATGGTCGAAATTTCCGGAGCCCTCCACTACAGCCTCTTTCATAACTATATCACGGTTTGGGACGTAAAACCCCTGATATTATTAAAAAGAACTTACACTAACCGAGAGCTGAGCTATTTGGTACGTATTCACGTTAAAAGACTGGACATGCGAACACGGACGCAAGACAGAAGAGAGGCACTGGAAGAGTTTTGACTTCTCTCCGGTGTGCGTGTTCTCGCGCCATGTCATTTAGCGTGTATGAGAACTCCTTTTGTTGTGTGCGTGGGTGTTTAAGAGAGGAAGAGAGGGGACTGAGATGCAGCTGAGGAGCTTAGAGCGACTCTTAGCCACAAAGCGCAAAAACAAAGTCGGTAGACATCTACCATGAAGTAAAACAAAACAGTAGCCCAATCGTTCTGCACGAGAGCGGTTTGATAGGGAACGCCCAAATTAAAGCGCTTGGCGTTCCGCGCTTAACCATTACAAGAAGCTGTGCGTGGACTTCGTCGCTGTGCAACTATCATATATAATCAAGTATTCATCACTACCACGCCGTTATGACAAGACGACATAACACCACCCACTGTGGTTCCTCCGATAACAATGGCATCGACAAAAATTCACATAGGTGATTCTGGCTGCCGCCACGGTAACCGCCCTCACAGTTCCCACAAGCGTGCACACTGGTAAAGACCCCCCCCCCCCCCCAGAGTTACCTAACGGGACGAGGGTGACATGCCTGCCACCCACTTTTACTCAGTGGGACCAGTCCCGTTATGGTTTAAAGAGCAGGGTTATGACCACACTGGTTTTTGACGATGTCTGCCCAGGGCTCCGGACGTTGGATTCCACGAGCCGTTTACTTCCCCGCTACACTCCCGAAAAGACAAGGAAGAACCAAAGACAGGCCATTGAGAGATGCACGTTGTCGCTTAATTTTCATTTTTTTCATCCATTCTTAAGCATGTTATGTTTTGGAGACGACCACCAGGAGGTGCGTATGTGGTGCTTGGGGGGATCATCGTTTCAGTTTTGTTTAAAAAAAACGAAGAGAAGTATGTTAGAGAAAGTTAAAAAAATTACAGAGAAAGAAAAAAAAGTGGCAGTGTGTTCGAAGTCACGTTAGGGTTTATCGACCGGAAGCGATCGCGTCCCCCGTTCACCCGTCATTGGTCCCGCATATAGCGTAGTTGGCCTAAAATGTGGCAAAAAGTGGTTCGCCCGAAGCGAGTCGATGTGAGGCGGGGAAGGCTGCCGCTGTCTGACACCTATATCAGCGCGCGGCCGCCTCCGTTTATCGAACGACACCCGGGCGCCTAATTTGCGCTTTGCGAAACCCCGGTTCCTTCTCCGCTCCGTGGCCTACAGCGTCATCCATCAAAGAGCGCTTCAAAACTCGCAACATTCTCGACGTTAATTAGTGCCCTGACGACGAGGTGACACTATTGCTTGCTGCTTGTCTCTGCTAAGTCGGCAGCGCTGCTTTCTTTTTTACTGCTGTGCAGACTCGCCAAAAGTTTGGCGCGTTTGTGAGCTCGCGGATTATGGTACGCGCTCCATGGAGTCGAGTTTATTCGAGGTCTTTTGCGAGGGCGTGTTTCTAAATCAAGTGCGCAATATCAGCAACGTCCTGGTATATTTTAGCAAGCTCTTGTCATTTTTATGCTATTGGATGTTAATAAATATTGAAAACAGCAGTAATAATACTAATATTACAGTAATAATAACACTAGTATTACAATCGTAAAGGCCGTCCATGAGAAAGGTAAAACAAAAAGAAATCTGTCTGCCCTCCATATTGTTCAATGTGGCCTGAACAAGCAGCTTTAAATGTACAATTACACAAAGCAAGTTTTACGTTGCACGTACTCGAGGGCTTATCGACTGCCTGCCATTTTAGTTTTGCCGTTCTCAAAGGAGCAGTCTCTGACCAAAGCAGCGTACGTGCCTCCAGCTTGGCTGCGCGACATTCGCGGTTTGCAGTGAAGCACCGACAACGACCTTAGAACTACAAGATTGTGGCTGCTTCCAAGGCGTTTAGCGAAGTTTTCTGAAGAACTGCATGCTTGTTTGGCGCGTTACACAGGCGAAACAAGCGTCTGTTGAAGTCAATATGAATTCTTTGTAACCGAAAAACTATTTCAAGAACATTCGAGTGCTTTGTACTACATTCGGGCAATGGCGCATTTTAGACGCTTATAATCGCTTTAAAAGAAAAGCATGAAGATTAACCCTTAGTATTTATCCTCTCCAATGGAGTAAAAACACACTTTGAGGACAGTTGAGCTTCGCCTTCAAGAGTAGAACGAAATAACGTATTCGGGCCCCATTCACATCGCCTGGAGCCGCATCGCCATTCGCACCACATGGAGGAACAATGATAAATCCATGTATTATGCAGGCGTTTTTTGATGATTCTGCGTCGTGGGTTCAACAGCGTCTGGCCACTACACGACCTATTACGGCATGAGCGTTGTTTTTTCTTTTATTGAAATATTGAATACGAATGTGATTAATTTGGAACAGAATGAGTATACAGGATATACTGTGAAGACAACCATGAGCCCTGTTCACAAAATCGTCTTATAAATATTTTCGTGTGTGAATATTTCAGCCAATCACGATGCGGGGCATATCATTAGCGAAATCAGCTGACCAATGTGAATACTCACTTACAAAAGAGAAGTTTTGTCAACTTGGCTCAGTGGATCTCTATAGCTATATAGGCATAGAATCCATGCTAACTATAGCTTTCACAATCACTATAGGAGAATACGGTAATGCATGCATAAACCACACGTTCAATTTTACGTATTTATCAACAAAAAAGAATATGCTCCTAGTAACAGCGACGTTAAGCTTACATAAGTAAATTTGTACTTATTAGATACACACGATAGTTAGAAAACGCTGGAAAATGCACCAATGGAATGACTAGCCTTGACATATTGTAGTAATCCTGATTTGTTGGGAGTAAACATCACAAACTCACAATATGATTATGAACAGATAGTAGCTGTGAATGATAATGATATTTCAGTGATGTTCAGTAATAATCAGGATGTTTTACTCATGCTTGGAAGTTGTCCTGCATAAGTAGTCGAGCGCTGTTTATCTCTCCCCTACACATTATGAATATGTGTCAGGGGAAAATTTCCCTAAAAAAGAACAGATAAACTCTAGTTTCAGTCATGGTTATGCAACCAAATCGAAAAAATAAAAATAAAAAGGGCACGCATTTTACAAATTCATATTTATGCATTCAAAAGGCGGGATATGTATACTTTAAAGCAGTGGCTTTCATTTAGTATTCCAATAAAGAAAAACAAGCCATATGTTACGATGCTATTTGTTTTAAGCAATGCGACTGGTGATACATGCGAAAGTTACACGTGAACCCATGATGCAATACATTAGGATACATGAACGTGCAATATTTTAAATTGTCCTCACAGTAGCAGTGTCGAAGTAGTAACAACATTAATGCAGAGTAAAACAAGTATTTTGCTTTCTTTTATTTTTACATGGTGATTCAATGTGTTCATCTTGTGCAGATGTTCGTCTCTTGTGACACTGAAGTATTAGATAAAACTTACCCGTTCAAGTACATTATGCTTTTTCAGTGTCAGGAGAAATGAAAGATAGAAGTATGATTCCAAGGTTTGGAGATCTAAAACTTGTGTCACTTAGGCATCTAGAATTGTTTCAAGCGTTCATCAGTGCGTTGTTTTTCTTTGTCTCTGTGTTTTGTGCGTAAAAGAATTGTACAGTTGAATCCACTCCAGCTAGGGCGACTCGTAGTACATCACCCAGCAAGACATGCCTATTCCTCTGTCAAATATATTTATATTTGAGAAAATAAAGATGTTTTAACAGGAAGTGGAATGCGTCATTTCTGATTTTTGAAACCACCCCGGTTCACCTCGAAGCTAACAAACTCGTCAGGCGTGAGCCACCCGGCACCTCGATGAAGATAAACTTTGACCCGACGGTGCTAATACGAGTGAATTCACATTTTACCTAGATTTAATATTGGTATACACCTGGGAAAATATACAGTAACTCTGTTTTTTTCCAAACATGCAGCGCTGCCCTGTCTCTTGCTGGCGAAGTTTGACAAGAAGGCGTAACGGCCAGAAATGTCCATTGGATTGTGAAGACGTCGTGCGGCATTGCATTAGTTTACATCTCTTTGTCAATAACCTGCGGTAAGCGGTTGTGACACACCATCACGCATACTGTTGAGCCTTCGGCAAGCATTTCTCGACCATTTCAGAGTATTAGCCCGCAGTCGAAGCACGAAAAAAAAATTGACTGACGAGTGCGTGATTTCGAAGGCCAAGACTTATGCCGCTATGCAAACACCAAGTTAGGCATGTCATTCAAACTCAGCGCGTCGATCGCAGAAAAAGGTGACTGAGAGACGTGCTGAGAGATCTTTATATATATATATATATATATATATATATATATATATATATATATATATAATGGTTAACTATATTGAGTGTAATATTGAAGTAATTGAGCCATAATATCAAAATATTGTGCGAATCCTGTCACTGTTTCGGACGTCTTCGCATTTGCATGAAGGTAAAGTATATATACCGCCTTCGAGACTGGAATCTGGGAACTGGTTGGCGGCATGGGCGTCGGCAGGATGGTACAAATAGGGTACCTGTCTCTGTCAAGCCACACCATCACTTATTCCCCCCTAAGCTACAACATTCTCCTTCCCCTCCCCCAGAAGTGGTGCAATGCGGGCCTAAAGTTCTGCCCAGGCAAAATCCTGCGCCGGCGCCCATGGTTAGGTGGGTTTCGAAAATTCCAGCTTTTTTTTTTTCTTCACAAAATAGGCAAGACGCTTAGGACCATTTTAAAACGTTGTGACGATGATATGGTAACTTTCTGCAATATTTGAGCGCGAATGAATCTGTGGCAAGAGCAACATTTATTCTTAAACAGAAAATGCCTGTCTACGCCGAAAGCACTCTATATGATACAAGTAACAAATGGCATAAGAAATGGCTTACTTACTTGACGTTTTGAGCCTCTAAGCTTGATGAGAGTATTAATACACATTGAAGAAATGAGGAAGCTTGAACACTAATTACTCATTTAAAGCTGCTAGGCGCTTCTTGATGCGAGGGTCTGTCACGACGGTCATTCAATGCGTGGCTCATAGAGAAGACAATAGCAAGGTCGACGCGCTTTCATCAGAGCTCTTCTGTCGGCCGTTAATATAAGTACATGTGAGTTGGCAAGCAGGTCCATTACAGAGTCTGCATGTACATTATACTCAATCGTGGCATACTTCGGCGGTGTGGCGCACCTCCAGCGTTAACAGGCTCGAGCAGTGATTGATTTGTGGGGTTTAACGTCCCGAAACCACCATTTGATTATGAGAGACGCCGTAGTGGAGGGCTCCGGAAATTTCGACCACCTGGGGTTCTTTAACGTCCGCCCAAATCTGAGCACATGGGCCTACAACATTTCCGCCTCCATCGGAAACGCGGCCGCCGCAGCCGGGAATCGAACCCGCGACCTGCGGGTCAGCAGCCAAGTACCTTAGCCACTAGACCACCGCGGCGGGGCAAATACAATGTGCAGGTGAAAAAACGGACGAATACACTGAGCGGCGCAAGGGGAATGTCATTCTGTTACTGGTGTCCTTCTTAAAAGAGTCTGGCGATTATCTTGAGTTATTCTTGGGGATATCGAACTCAGAAATTTTAGTCTGTCTGTCTGTCTGTCTGTCTGTCTGTCTGTCTGTCTGTCTGTCTGTCTGTCTGTCTGTCTGTCGCACGATACGGCCACCCGGCCGTAGTTTATGCTGTTGCTGAACGCCTAGCCATTTTGAACTAGTGGTTGCGTTCATATGTACTTATGAACATTGTCGATTAAAAAGCAAATATTACGCATATCTGAAGCACAACATCAATACGTAGGTATTAGTTGGTGTGTTCCTTTACTAGAATATACATAAATACGTAATTATAAAGACCCTATAGTGTTTCTTACGCTGCGCTGAAAATCCTACGCTGTGCACGAAAAAGACGGTCGGCAGAAGTCCGTCTTTCAACGATTTCGGAGTGAAGCACGCAGATACGCGGCCAATTCATAGATGCGAATCAGCTCTTTGATTAGCTTGTGTAACGCTGTCCCTCCATCCGCACCGCTCCCCATCGCCGCAGGTGCTGGAGCGGTGCCAAGTAGCTCACGCCCTCATAGCAGTGCGCGGTGACGTCGATCACCCTCGTCTGCCGCTCGCTCGCCACGTGTCCCCTCTCTCTCGCTTCACCCTCTCAGCCACTCGCAACGCTCGAGCCCACTCCTCACGCGGGCATCATCTCACCCGCGCCACCTCTCTCCATCTATTGGCGAGAACAAACCGCGAGCCGGCGGTAGTCACCCTACCGGCGGGTTTGCGCGCTGCGCGCCCCTCGAGAATCTCGCGGCGCCGACAATGTGGACAACACGCCGCTGCTTGTCGCGCGATCGCACCGACGGGCAGGACGCAGTCGCGACATGCTCCCCGCTAGTGTGCGTGTACCTTTTTCAGCTGTCACCGGCGTTGCGATCGTTAGCGAAGCCGATCGCGTTCACGAATGGTGACGTCAACGCCGACGGAGCGCGAGCCAGGGAAGCTGAGCGCAAGCGCCGGCAGTGGAAGACCAGCGATACCGACGAGGTTTGCGTCAGAAACACCGATCGCGTTCGAGAATACAGATGGTGCGCGGGTAACACCGACGAGACGCGAGTCAAGAAAGCCGAGCACAAGCGACTTCAACACCTCCCACCTCCCGTGTCTTTGCGTTTCAAACGTTTACTCGAGTAAACGCTACGCCATGTTTCGCTTCAAACCGTTCTTCCAGCACCCGCGTCGACGCCCGTTTCAACCGAGTTAACGCCATGCGCATTGCTGTTGCTTCGCATCCCATCAGGGTTTCCTTCGGGGAGATGGCTCATAGTTTTTTTTGTATTTGGTATTTATACTTCGCTTATTTCACGTAAATCATGAATTAGCACTTAGTATTAGCGACTTGGAACGCTCGGTCAAGGGAGTGCACAAAGCGGAGAGTTTTCGTCTGCCTGCATTAAAGAGTGCTACACGATTCACAATATCAAACGCTTCTCGCATGTCCAGCAAAATGCCTATGGCAGTTTAGTTGCTGTTCAGATATGAACTTAGGCCGTTGCTCAAAGTATAACACTGCTGTATTTGACGATATCTGATCTCAAAATTCATGCTCATAATGTAAAAAAAAAATAGATTCCCGTTCAAGAAATGAATTGATATGTTTAGTGATGAATTATTTTTTTTCTGCGGTATTCAGCAGATGTATGAATGGAATGAACAGTGAATATTTAGACTTTTTTTACAACCGAACTTTGTGAAACAACAAAATCTTGCATTGTTTTTGTCACAGTTCATACGGTCCGCATAAACAGTGTTTCATTTACACAAACAGAAACGCTTCGACGGACCGAATAGGCAGCATTGAAGGTTATACGACTGTCTGTGTGTTACAGTTAATTTCGGAAATATAATTGATTCACGACTACTCTAGCCTCGCGCGACTGAGCTTATACCTATAAACCCTGCCGGGTAATCTTCTACAAAGCGCAATATACCAGCAGTATACACTTTACTCGGGTCGCTTCGCGGCTAAATTTTACTTTCTTTGTCGGCCCCTTTATTTTCCATCCTTCCTATTATTATTTATTTTGCCCGAGTACGTTTGTCGGGTGCCCACTCATCGTCATTCAAAGTACAGGACGACCACCGTATCTGCGACGTGTTTTTTTTATGCGTCTTTCTTTCCCGATTTCCTTCCCTCGCGCTGTGCGTATGCGCGTCCTGTCTCGGCCTAAGGTGTTTCCGTTTATAGGAACGGCGCGACACTTCCCTCGAGGTGAATATTTACGCCACAGCATAAAACCCTGGCCGAAGTGGCGCACAACGGCGCCCCTTTTGTTGGGCGACCTCTCCCGGCTCGCTACTGTCCAGCGCGATCTCGCGTAGACGACGACAACATGTTTGGGCGCGTATCTATCGGCGCTTCTCGGCGGGGGAGCCTCCTCGCAGCCTCCATCGAGAGGCCGCTGTAAAGACGCCCGCCTGCGTGACATTTTCAATATCCTGCCTGAAAATACGATCGCGCGATTTTGAAAACGCCGAGTGGACGCTATACGCTGTATCCCACCTATGTGTACTTGAATAGCGTAGAGCGTTTTCCCAGAAATGCACGGGGCAGTTTTGACCACGCGCGGTCCATCTGACCTGTTGTGGATCGGATGTGGCGTGGAGATTTAGCTGTTCGCCCCTCTCTTTCCCCAAGCGCTGGGTGCCTTCGCTTTTTTTTTCTTTGTGTTTGGTGTAATCCTGTCAAAATTCGATACGAGCGACAAATAAATCGCGGATGAAACGCGCTCCGGGAACCAGGATTCGGGATTGCCTAGCGGCCGGCATTCGGGATGAGAACGAACGATATCGGATGCTGCACTATAGCGCACGCATTTCGCCAGGATGCGAGATTCATCAGCTGTGTCTCCCCGAAAGTGTCCAACAAGCTGCGAACGTTGCGTAAACTGGCCGTAACTGCAGGTTCCAATGTGAAAGGCCGTCGAGAAATGGAACGCCGGCTCCTTGCCTTTTCTTATACTTGACTGCATATAGATATTCGGGAAAGTAAGCGAAATTTCCGCAATAAATTTATTGTTTGATGCTAGCGGAAATGATATATACGTGCTATAAATAAGGGCTAGCTGAACCAGATAATTGAAAGTTTTGCGTCGAACATCAATAGAAGATACCCGCCAAATGTTATACTTCATGACACAAATGATGATTCAAGATCGGTGTGTAATAAATACAATGGCTATTGTAACTTCAACAGTGTAAATTGATCCAATTTTTTTTTATATTTACGGAGCCTTCCAATATAACTGGGAACAAATTGACTAATAAAACTTATTGAATACATCACGATTACAATACCATGCTTTATCTATTTTTGAATTGAAACAAAACCTTTTTTATGAAATGAAACACATTTATATTTTCTCTTTAGTATTTTTTCCCATTAGTGTACCACACGTGGTTTCTTTTCTTCTTTTTAGCAGCATGAAAGATGCAGAGTTTTAACGTAGTAATACCAAATAAAATTGGCGCTTTGATCATGGCCAAATGACCAGTGGAAAATTTGGCTGACAAACCTTCTTAAGCGGCACAGGAAAACTTGATCGACGTTCACTTACGGATCTACAGGAGTGCGTATGAAGTTGGCACAAATTCGCCTTTTTTTTTCATTTTCCTGTGCGGCGCTCTGGCGTTTTGGTCGGGGCTGGGAGAACTGGCATCGCTAGAACGAAAGCCTCCGAGACCGGTAGTCGTTGGCGGCTTTTCTACTGAGAAAGGGCGCATGCGTATCGGCATCGTGGAAAAAGCGGATTGGAACACGAAACGTAGCAAATGAAATGTTCGCTCAAGATGCCACGAAACCCACGCGCTGTTAATTTCTTCGGACATAACATCAGATTTTTTTGAATAAACAGATACTACAAATATTTTTATGTGAGATACAGAAATCACGCCCGCCCTATATCCGCATGAAGCATGACGCGCAGTGAACGAACGTTTGCCTTATAATGTGGGTTCGGATATGCAGCCGACAAAAAGATCGCTTTTTCGTTCACTTTATTTACGTTAAATCTGCATCATAAGTAATGCACAATATTCAACCACAACAAATAATGTCCCCTATTATCTCATTGGCTTAACTCTCACTTGGAATAATTTGGTTGCATCTGACAAAGCAACGAGCCCCTCGAAAAATTTACCCTTCATTCATCATCACTGGCGAAGTGAAGTCGTTTTAACGCAGGCTATTTATTTTTGCTGTCCTTATTGAAATACCAGACTGTTCAACCCTATATATGCAAGGAATGCGGACGGCTAAATGCGTGTAAGGCTAACGCAGCTATACTTTCGTTCTCCGTTCTAGCGTTCTCTTATGAACCAAGTCACTCATGCGACGCAAAAGGAGTTATTTCTGTACAAGTTACGCGGATGGCATTAACTCATCTCTTAATGATCAGTTATTTACGTACATGTGCTTCTATGCTGTCTTTCGCATCCCGGAAACAATAAGAATCGTCTTGGCATGTCTTGCCAATTTGACAACTTTCTTGTTAGTCTGGTCCCACCGCAGTGGTCTAATGGCTGCTGACCCTCAGGTCACGGGATCGAATCCCGGCTAGGGCGGCTGCATTTTCGATGGAGGCGAAAATGCTGTAGGCCCATGTGCTCAGATTTGGGTGCACGTTAAAGAACACCAGTTGGTCGAAATTTCCGGAACTCTCTACTACGGTGTCTGTCATAATTCCACATATCATCATCATCTTGTTAGTCTGCTTGCACTGTCGCGTATGATATATATACGGCGACACATGCAGACACAAGAGGCTCGCTTCCGACACATCATTATGCTTTCATCTAATCAATCAACCCGTATTGCAGAACAAGATTCCCACTCAGAATTCCTCAACATCTGGAAACGCTATACCTCCGACACTGCCGGCCTATCGAAACAACTTGCCTATCGAAAGAACACTGCCTATCAAAACAGCTTACGGTACCGCTTCGGCCAAGCAGCGAATCCGTACTGCAACAACTGTGGCTCCGTCGAAACTGTGGAAGACATCTTCTTTGATTGCAAAGCGTATGCTGATGAGTGTGCGCCCTATGAACGCTGCATGAATTCAATAACCGACTGTGTATTGAGACCTTAAGCCTGCATCACACTACAGAGGCGTGCAATCAAACTTTTATTCGCCAGTTTAGACAGTATCGGTCAGCTCTAGAGACTCTAGCTGTAACTTGAATCCACACAATAAGAAACTATAGTAACGCACGTCCTCGCCCAATGGACAAAAGATACGACCTTTTTTATTCTATATCTTGGCACCTTGTCTCTCTCTCTCTCCCCATTCCTACTTTCAATTTCCGATCCCCTTCCCTACGCAGACTATAACAAGTCAGCGAATCGCATATGCCAGCTAAATTATCTGATTTTCAAAGAGTCCTCTCTCTCCCAGACCTGGCATGCACTTAGCATACACTTGTGCCAGATGTTTCGGATGTCAAATATTACTTTATTTAAAGAAAGAGAAGATGAGAGAGAAGAAGAAAAATACCGAAAGGTCAAATGTGTAAAGAATATTTCACTTCTATAACGTTCCATTCGAAATTCGCACTCTCCCAACTAATTAGGAAGAAGCAGTGTTGTGGGTTATTGCAAAAAGGTAACGAAGTGCATCGCTTCTTATAATGAAAAAGGAACGCATTAGAACCCTACGTTGCCTAAAAAAAAAGTAACGATGGGTATTGTTGCCGTTGCAGAAAAAAGTAACGCACGTAACTTATGTCGTTACTCTGTGGCCCGAAATTAGAATCAGTGCGTCTCACTGCAGGAACCCACAGTAACAATGTTATTAAACAATGTTATTACCAGTATTATCAGGCAATCTACAAGGAAGTGTTTTAGGGCCGATACCTTTATGTATGTATATATATATATATATATATATATATATATATATATATATATATATATATATATATATATATATATATATATATATATATATATATATATATATATATTTGCCAAAGCTGACATGGTTGAGTCTAACATTAATATCAGATTGTTCACTGACGACTGCGTTCTGTATAAAAAAGTGACATCCCAACAAGATCAAGTTGATCTAGGTCTTGCATTAACACATGTTCGTGAGTGGTGTACTCGGTCGTCAATGACATTAAACCCTGACAAAACAATACTCCCACGTGTGACAAAAAATAAACAGCCATTCACGTTTACCTACCACGTCCAAGGAACGCCAGTACTGAAAGTAAATGAATATAAATTCCTAGGAGTCACCATTACGAACGCACTTTCTTGGTCCGCACATATAACAAATGTCTGCGCATCAGCTTCTCGTAAGCTTGGTTTTCTGAGGCACAAATTGAAAAAGCCCCTACCGAAATCAAAAATGCTCGCGTACAAAGCGTATATTTTGCCTAAACTTGAATATGCATCAGTGGTTTGGGACCCTTTTTACGAAAAATGATATTCAAAAACTTGAAATGGTTCAAAGACGCGCTGTAGGCTTTATTTTTTTTCTAAGTTTAAATCAACTGATTTTCGCACAAAATTAATCAAAGACAACGACATCCCTGTGCTTGAAGAACGCCGCAGAATCACGTGCCTAAAATTTTTGCATTCTATTTATAATGGTAAGCTGAATATTCCTGCCTGCAAATACATACAACCATTTTCTCCACACACATTTAGGCATCGTCCTATGCATAACCTGCTCCCATACTACACTCGGACTAACATCTTTAAATATTTTTTCTTTCCCCGAACAATTATTCGATGGAATAGCTTACCATCTGATGTCATTTCATCTGATGACTTCGAGAAAGCGTTGCTCGGAGCATCCAAACCATGATATAGGTGCACCTTCTCTGTATTTCCAGTGCTTACTATAATGTGTATGCTCTGTTCTGATGCAACATCACTCCTTCGGATCTTTAATACTCAGTATTTGTAATACTTCACGCGTTTCCATGTGTATAAGCTTGGCTGTGCGTATGTGTATATTATTTTTCCTCGTGCTTTAAGACATCACCCTATTTATGCAATTATTTATTCTTATGTATAAATTATTATTTTTGTTACATTTGTTGCATCACCCATTTTGTATTCTTGCAAACTTGTTTATTGCAATTATTTTTTTCGATGTTTGCATATACTGTTTATGGTAATGTCTTGCCTGGTCTTCAGTGACCGCAGTATTTTCAAAATAAAAAAACACTTATTTGTAATTCGCATAACGTTTGTAGCTCGAAAAAACATTTTATCTGAAATACTAACTTAACGAAGATACTTTGCACAAGTATACTGGTATTCAGCAATATTATAGTACTCTGGCGCAGCCAGAGGGGGCGGGGGAGTCACACACGCACACATACAACATACAGATAAAACCGCACGAGAGAGAGAGAGAGAGAGGTTTATTTACAGAAAGGCAGAAAGATCGGCTTGAGCGATAGCTTGCTAGCCTGCTACTCTACATTGGTGGAGGGGAAAGGGGAGAAGAAAGACTAATGAATGACGATTGTGAGATAGAGAGGTGAGTATATAGAATTCTTTCTAGCTGAGAAAAATGTTATAGACGCGCATATAGTCCAGTTGCTTCCAAAAAGGTTACAACCGCTCTTATGACTACAGTTGCATTGTTGATGTCTGGCCAAGGGCCCAACACGGTCTCATCAGTTAATGACCTACTGTGATATCGTTCAGTAGAATAAATCAGCGTTTGTCGTTCACGTGCGTATGCTGGGCAGACACAAAATATGTGCTCAAGTGTTTCTTGCACATCACAGTGTTCACAATTAGGACCGCTGTCACTGCGACCGATGATATGTGCGTAACGTCTGGTGTACGCCACACCAAGACGAATGCGGTGGATCATACTTGTGAGTTGCCGTTTCAATTTAGGAGGCATGCGAAACCTCATTTCCGGGTCCCATTTGTGAAGTCGCCGGTGTCGCCGTTCCGGTCTGGTCCAGTGCTGAAGTGTGTAGCTGCGCATCACGCAGCGAAGCAGGGCGTTCGTGTCAGCTCGTGAAAACGCAATGCGTACTTCAGGGGCACTGCTTAAGGCATTTTTCGCTTCAGCATCTGCCTCTTCGTTTCCCATCACGAATGAACGTACAACATACTTTCATTTCCACCTGCCGCCCCATCCCCTGAAAAAAAAAATTCTGGCTACGCCCCAAATATAGTGGCCTATGAAGTCACCTGCAGAGTTATAAGTGATGACTTCTATCTCTGTGGCCCGAAGTACACCTACTTTTCTGGTGTGGCATGGGACGAAATGAGATCTCATCATAAACGCTCTCCGCAAAGAAAAAGTCACTTGATTCTCAGCAAGTTTACAATAGCTCTGGCGATATGCTTTGAATAATAAGACAAGTATTCAAGTATTGTGGAAACGCTTAAACAGCACGCCCATAAGTTTTCTTCTTTAACCTGTACAATTTGCAGAAAAAATTTCAAGTGTTTATAGAAAGGTGTTCAAGGTCAGCCTACTTGTCAGAAAAACTGCGTAACTAAGAAATGTACACTGCTCATCAGAAAATAAAATTCTATTTTGAAAATGAGGTTGATAACCAGAGTTAGGATATTGCGGCGTAAATTTTCTTATAACTACAACTGGTAGAATTTCACCCTTTGTAGGTTCGCCTATATTTTGAACCGATGATGTACAAACCGACTGTGGTATAGTAATATACAAAAAAATAGTTTGAAAAAAATTTACAAAATCAGGCCAGTAGCCTACTGAAAAAAACTCGTGAGAGTGTTTTCAGAAAAGCGGGAAAACACTGTTCCACTGTCTCATGAAGGCACCACATTGCGATTGCATCAACAGGCATTTGAGATGAAACAGCCGAAGCAGGTGGCCCTGCTGAGTGTCACTTCTCAAGTGATGAATAGAAAAGTTGTGCGAACCACACGTCATTGGAAAACACCACCTGCAGTTGCGCCTATTGTGAGCC
Organism: Rhipicephalus annulatus; assembly: GCA_013436015.1. Classification (NCBI taxonomy): domain Eukaryota; kingdom Metazoa; phylum Arthropoda; class Arachnida; order Ixodida; family Ixodidae; genus Rhipicephalus; species Rhipicephalus annulatus. Next base: position 34,140 of record WOVY01013186.1, on the reverse strand, counting down.
TTTATATACTGTGTCTTGTTCCTGCAAAGCTTACTTCACTCCATGCACCAAACTTTTTTTGTCTGTTTTGCTGTATCTGCAATTGATGTCAAGATTATGGCGTACAGATGTTGACCCTGAATATGTGCAAGCTTTTCCAGAGGTATACGATATGAAGAAAACTGTTTCCATGCACCAATGGAGATAGAAAAGTGGGACTTTCACAAAAAGGGTTTAAGCAGCAGCTGCATGCCAGAGCGATCATCGGACAGCTTGGCTAGCTCGTTAATGAAAAAGTCCGCCCAAAATCTAAATAGGCGCTCGATGGATGCAGTGGACGTTACTCATAATGACTGGCTGGACGCCATCGATCCGACACAAGAACGTCGGTGCAATCTCTGCGGCAGTGCTGAGAAGAAAGTTTTGCGCACACTCCTTGGATAATTGGAATAAACAGTAACGAGTAACGTAATACCACCAGTTACAGCGAAACATTAAAGTAAGTATGTTGCCCGATACAGTTCCAAAGTTGTAATTAATACCGTTACCAGAAAACCGAAAAGTAACGCGTTACCGCCAACGCTGAGAAAGGGAGAGATGAAATGGAAAGATGCTCATTAGAGTGTAGTCACCTGGTTAGTCTAGACATGGGAATGGGATTGGTGGAGGACCGAAAGGCAAAGGGAGGAGAGGGGAGCGCAGATTGTAGACGCAATTGACAAACAGATCAATAGATTAGAAAGGTATACTTCAACTTCGCCAAGCAAGTGCATAGCAGTGAACGTATGTACAGTGGCGTGTCCGCCAGGCTTTTCAAGAGCTAATTCGTCCGAGAAAAAAAAAGATCCATCAAAAATCTCGACTTGTGATTGCCAGAACGTCCCGAGGCAATTCAGACTATAAGGGTGTTGTTAATTACCAACATTTCAGTGCTGAAGTTTGCTTTCTATAGTACTGTACAAATTTAGGCGTGTGAGCTAGTTCGATCAAAATGCTCACCTCTAACAGACGTTCCAGAAACGTACAATTGGTGATGTTCCGCAAGTCTGAACGCAACACAAGACGCTTCCATCCTTGGACAGAACTGAAGTAACTACAAATCTTTAGTACGCTAAGGGGTAAAAAAAAAAACACGAAAAAAAGGGCAAAGCCATGTGATGGCCACCGGCGTCGCAGATGACACCGAAGTCTTCTCGTTTAATTAAAAAAGGAAGAGAAAACAGGACCATAATAGCGCGATTAAACAAAGCTCGTTTTGCTCTAGTATGACGTCAAAGCAAACAGCTATAGGTCAAGCTGCTTTTCCATGGCCGGGGCCAAGAAGGCGTCAATTTCCAGCGTAATGAGCCTGTCCTCTCTATTCTTTCCCTGGCAGAGATGTGACACTCATCAGAAACAGCCGACATGCTGCGCAGATCCATGGGGGGAAAATTAAGAGAAAAAAAAGAGATAATACCCTGAGAGCAGTAACGTTGTCAAAGTATTTAAGCGTTTACATAAATGAGGATATTCTCCGAATTTTTTTGGGAAGAGCCGAGATAGAAAGAAACACACAAAGAAAGCCGTCATCTCGTGCGGCATCTCATGAGCGGGAGCAGTGGCAGAGCGCGCGGTACTCGGAGGTGAGGGCAAGTCTGAGGCGAGGCAGGGGTGATCCCAGCACACGTGCGCCAGAACGCCAATCGGCGCAGCACTTTGGAATCGCCGTTAGATTCGAGGTGAAGCGCGCTTAAAAAAACGCGTCCGCCGCGCGGTCCATCTGCTGCCGCGCCATTAGCGCGCCGAGAACCCTTCGGCGCCAGCGTAGCCACGCGAAGCAGTGGCCATCCACGGCACACGAGGGGGACACATTTGCATGATGTACGGGGGCCGAGCTTCTGCGGTTGACAAGGCGCGGATCTCTACGACCGGAAATGGGCCGTCGATGCGCTCGCATGATCAGCCGGTCCGGCGCGCGCCTTAATCCGGCGCCTTTCCATCAGCGTCGCCAGCCGGCCTAATTGATCCTCGGCGCGAAACTGCGCTGCCGTGACGCTCCTCGAGGCGCCCACGGCCAAGACGCGACCTGGCAACTGCGCAGGTGTACACGCCTGCTCCATTAGCTCGATCTTCGCGGATCTTCAAAGTATAGGCTGTGCGCACCACTGCTGAGCGCAGCGCGACACAAAGCGGGGGCAGTGCGTGTTCTCCAAGCAAGAGCAGCAAATGTCGTTCGTTCGCTCGGTAATCCGATTTGTAGGACTGTAACGAAGAGCGCCGTGCGCACTTAGGCATACGAAAGAGCGCTGCAGTGGCTCTTGTGTAAGAAGACAGAAACTGTGGAGAAAATACGCGCATGGTACAAAATTAATAGGACCTGTACGCGCCGCATCGGCGTACGGTGTCTCTTCATGTAGCGAATTTCGTCTACATCCGTGTATCGCGCATAATAACGTTATTGCAGAATATTCGGGAAAATGCAGGAATAGGTTAACTAAATTTCCAAGGCAGCAAAAGAGTAGTAAAGGCGGGAAGGCAACGGATGTCGCTCTCAGCTACAGTGATGTTATCAGAAGAGCTTCTTGGCGAAGTGCGAGCAGGTTGAGCTGCATACATTAAGGAATGAAGGACGAAGTCGACAAGGGGGTAGTTTAGTGACAACGAGTGTGGCCTGCTGAGTGGTTGCTCAACCAAAGAAAGGCTGTGTTGCTGAAGAGGAAGCATGTTATCGTTGGGCAGCCCATAATAAACTGTTCTAGGCGACGGCTTCACGAATAAAATGAACGAAACTAAGTTGTATGGGCACGAGTTTGTTAATGTGCTTTTCCTTTACTTCAACTGACCACACGGCATTCGGTCGAACCGTGGGCTACATAGACCACGGAAAGGATAACGAGCTACTCCAACTGAGGTTACAAGGAAACCCGTGTATTTTACAAACGACAAAGTTAGTACATGTTTTAAATTTACACACAAGATGCGAAACAAATAGTAAAGAGAGCTAAAAACATAATGATGAGGAATAATGGCATGAACTGCTACCTGACATCCAACACTAGCGAAGTTCAATCATAGCGCAAAATTTAAGCCTCTTGACTGCCATGCGCCTTGGAGACTCAATTGTTAACTTATTACGTTTCACTGGTGAGAACGACGTCGTGGGTTCGCTTCGCGGCATACGAATTTCAGTGGGAACGGAATTAAAACAGCATCATGTATTTTTTCTCTTCTTTTTTGTGCGAATGATATGTATCATGTGACACCCTTTTTGTAATTACCCCAAGCACGTGGTTGATAATATGAAATAAATAAATAAGTAAACAAATAAATAAATAAATAAATAAATTACTATTCGGTCCCCTTAAAAAGCACCAGATTGTCAAAATTACTGAGAGCTATCAACTATGCCATCCCTCATATATATACAATGACTCCAATGAATCAATCCGGAAACTGCAGTAAAAAACAAAAAACAAAGGAAAGCAAAATGAATCTGCCCTGTACACACACAAGGAACACGAAGCCCTGACGCTGAATGAAGGCAAACGCGCAGCGTATAGAAGGTCGCAATGTGCCAACGGCACGAACACACGCACGAACGGACCTATATAGCTCCGAGTAAGAAAATGCAGCCTGTCGCCGAGCGACAAAGAAGGTGATCTGGCTGGCTTAATATGATCCGCGTTCAGCGCCTTTATTTGCCGTCTTCCTCGCTCGCGATGCATAAGTTTAGTGCCTTTAAAAATCGGGTTCACACCGCGGGCCTGGAAATGCACTAGAAGGCCTGCGGCACGTGTCAACAGAGGCGTGCCGCCAGCCTTCTGCGAATACGGGCGGCGACAAGCGCACCATGATCTTCCTCTCTGATAGCTTTAGCGTTCGCTAGCAGGCCGCTTCCTGCGTATATATGCAAGAAACCAGGATCGCTTCCGTTAAAGCTCCTTGGAGTTTTTATACCCACAGTAGAATTTTAGTGCTTTTAATTGTATACAAAATTGACGTTTTGGAACTTACAGTAGTAATCCTGTATTTCTCTCTGTCTGTCTGTCTGTCTGTCGGTGTGTGTGTGTGGTGTGTGTGTGTGTGTGTGTGTTGTTCCGTGTCTGTCTGTGTGCTGTCCTGTCTGTCGTGTGTGTGTGTGTGTGTGTTGTGTTGGTGTGTGTGTGTGTGTGTGTGTGTGTGTGTGTGTGTGTGTGTGTGTGTGTGTGTGGTGTGTGTTGTGTGGTGTGTGTGTGTGTGTGTGTGTGGTGTGTGTGTGTGTGTGTGTGTGTGTGTGTGTGTGTGTGTGTGTGTGTGTGTGTGTGTGTGTGTGTGTGTGTGTGTGTGTGTGTGTGTGTGTGTGTGTGTGGTGTGTGTGTGTGTGTGTGTGTGTTGTGTGTGTGTGTGTGTGTGTGTGTGTGTGTGTGTGTGTGTGTGTGTGTGTGTGTGCGTGTGTGTGTGCTGTGTGTGTGTGTGTGTGTGTGTGTGTGTGTGTGTGTGTGTGTGTGTGTGTGTGTGTGTGTGTGTGTGTGTGTGTGTGTGTGTGTGTGTGTGTGTGTGTGTGTGTGTGTGTGTGAAGAGGAGGAGGGGAGCAAACTTGTTAAATTTACTGCATTATTTCGCACGCTCTGCCTCTACTTGCTTTTGTAAAGCTTGTTTTTATGTTCCAGTTGTTTCGTGGTAGATTTCGTAATTACATTTTTTTTTTCAGTGTTAGAGACATTTCGACGCTTAACACGCCACGGTAGCCTTTCTGTTACCCAGTGCGTTCATTCGCGTGGTGTAACGACGCACGTGTCAGGTGCCACGATTTCAGCATACACCCCACTTGTCCTTTCATCTTTCTACTTCGTTTGCACCAGACGTTCTCTTCAGTGACATCGCTTGCCTTCTTGTTTCCCACTCGTGGGCTATTAACGTCCTAAGATGAAGACGACGAATAACAACGAAAAACAGGAGCAACAAATTAGGCGACACCCGTAGTAACTAAGTACATAACGCTTCAGCCTCTTCGCGGCAGTAACAACGACTGCCTCTCCACCGCCCATTTTCCTGTTTGCCCCTCGGCCACTCCAAGCCCCATCAAGAAAATCTCCTGAGAGGGAGCGCGCACCGTTGTATACAACCAGTGCACCACCTGTTACCAACGCCCCTTACAAGCTGGCAAGCGCACTCTGGTGGCGAAACCGCGCGTTCGCCCCCCTCCTCCCGAAAACCTGCGGAGTGTGTCTATTTTGCGGGCGCGCGCGTTGTTGACCTAGCTAGCGCGCCTTCGCGACAGCGCACTTTCACTAGCAGCGGCTGCCTGTATAATAATGAAGAAGCGGAGCAAGCGGAAAAGAGGGCTCGGAAGAGGGCGAGTGAGGTGTGCGTGGCGACACTGTCGGACAGTTTACGCCGCAGCGTCCCCGCGGAGAGGAAGCCCGGAGAGCGAGTTGAGCAGCGGCGGCAATTTGCCGCGCTCGGCGGCCCTTTTAACCGCCTCCCTCGGCGACGTTGTAGCGGGCGGCGCGGATTAACGCGAGCGCGGCGAACGTGATGTATTTGCCGGCTCGCCGAGTGATGAAGGATGCAGCGGCCGCTCTCGCGATGCGCCCATTAAAGCTGGGCGACAGAGTAACGCCTCCGTTTAAAATCTTTTGAGCCCGTCCTTGTAAGGCGCTCCCGGCGGTTGCCTAAAGCCTCGAGCGTGATGGAAATTTGAGGGCAAAGAAGTACCCACGAAGTGCTCTTTTTTTTTCTTCGCAGAAAAGTTTGCTCCTCGAGAACTTGCTCATGCAAAACGTATAAAACTGCGAAAAGAGCCAGAAACGAGATTGAACGAATATAAGAGTATTCGTGGGGGGTGGGGGGGGCACCAAAAATAACAAACAAGAACCATTTCACAAGGAAAGAAGACACACGGACGCGAAATCGTGAGTGCCAGATTGTGAAGCGCTTTCTATTTATTCATAAGCATTAAGTTTTTACCCGTATTCTAAAAGTTGACAGAGCGAGGAGCGTTCATAACAGTACTCCGTCATGGTCTAAAACCAAGGCTGCCTAAAATATAATCTCTATGCGAGCTTTTTGTTCCTTATATAATTTTTTTTCCTGCCAGACACCGGACCGAGATGACTAAGTCGTGCGATCTTCATTTCGAGTCGCTCGGAGACCGGCTGCCAAGCCTAGAAAGGGTTGTCCCCACGAGTCGTTAGAAGCTTCTGGTTGGCAGCGTTCTTTGTGCAGCTAAATAGCGCCCAAAGAAAGTGCAGTCGCGAGAGCGAGCGACAGAACAATCGAGCCGGCGGTGCACTGAGCCAGGCCGGCCGTAATTGACCCATTAAAGCATGACCCGATCCTGGCGCGCTCATCCCCGCGCTTCCTATCGAGACAAAACCGGACCTTTCTTCCGGATGGAGCCCAGGGCAGTGCGACCCATTCGCGCGCCTTATTACGTTCTCGGATTAGGCGGCCATAACAGTTCCGCGCTCCTAATCCGTCGATACGTCAGCCTTACTGCGTCTCGGGGAGCGCGGCGGTCTATCGGGCGCCGCCAGTTCGGCTCCGCTGGCGCAAATTGTTTGCGCCGCGGCAGTCGCCAAAGGGGTGGGCCGCCAGATACGCCGCGCGGTCCCCGGTCTGGACGGCGAGGACGCGGCACACCTCGAGACTGACGCACACCTTATCGACGACGTCTCGATGTATGGGCGCGATATGCAAAGTTGCCTCCCACAGGAAAGAAGAGCGAAATAAAACGAAATGAAACAGGTTGCCAGACACGGCCCGACGCCGCTCGCTTTTCTTTTAGGACTGCGGCGGCTCGTAAAGAGGAATTAGGAACGCGAGCCGAGAACGATCTTTATGGCGGCGAGCGCGTGCGCCAGGAACGATCGCGTCGGTCTGCACGCGCGTACAAAATCGCCTCGCAGCGGCGGAATATGTCCCTTTAAAGCGGTGATTTACGCTGTTTAAGCAACGCCGAGGTAGGGTTCGCACCCTTTCACGATGCGCTCTCGCTGCGCTGTATACGCGCTGTGTAGCCGACGTGGCTGGGAACGGCGTCCCTGTCCTATCGCCAGGGGGGATTGAGGCTCGCGCTGGGGTGCCGAACGCCCACTCACACTTTTTTCTTTCCTTTAATTTATCTTTCTTTCCTGCCACAGTATAGCACTTTGACACAATATCTGCGATATCACCAACAGTTTTCGCTGGTTTCAAAGACGCTGAACAACAGCTACCAGCTTGGTCAAGCGCGCGACGAAGAGAGACACATAAACGTAGGGGGCGCTGCTGACGCCATGGCACTTCGCGAAACTCTACGACAGTGACCATCTTATCAGACCAGACCACGAGCGAGATGTATGTTCCTGCTGCTCTTAGGCTCTTATCAGCTGCCAAAGCGAAAGGTAAATATAAGCGTTTTCTATGGTAAGCCTGGTTGTGTGGGTTGCATGCGTCCTTTTCTGATTTACCACGAGACGGCGCGAAAGCTATACAGCCAACCACTGGCATAAGGACATTGCAATCCTGCAGAAAGCAATGTTCAAGCCTGCCTTCATTCGGTGTTCGAAGAACATATTATGCAGCTACATGTGTAAGGCTGTTAATTCACAGATTACTACACATCGCTCAAATTCGCGACGGTCTTTATGACGTCAACGTGACCTCATGATGGTATCACATGGAGACCTTTTCACGTGACATAATCATTTGATTATAGGTGTGACGGTTACGGGAACAGTGCATAACCAGTTGAGGGGCCGAAATGCTGCAGTTTTGATCTTTGAAACAGTTAGAAAACCATGCACGTTAGGTTCAGAGATATCTCGGAGAGTGGCAGGTGATCAATGCATCGACTAGGAAAAAAAAAGAAAACGACTTTCCCCTTGCAGTTATTTTAGTTGACGACATAAGGAAGCCTGTAAGTTTGCTGTTGTTTTTATTAATGGTCAGAGAATGGCAAACACCTTTTTTGCACCGTTTTATCTGTTTCTTGCTGCTCCTATATATTTAACATTCCCTATCCCTGCTTGGCAGAGAAAGCGGGTCGGCCATGAAATTATTTGTAACAATCAGCATGCCTCTTCATTCAGGTTCCTATGCAGATGAATTTTTCGCCATATTGCTGATGCAAGTTGCTTTTGACCACATTCGAAGGATATTGTGCTTTAATGCGCGCCGAACATCTATAAAACGAAAAAGAGAACAAGGCTGGGTCAGTATATATACTGACCAGGTTTCGGTTTCGCCGCAGACTCGAGGAGAATTTCATTGATTCACAGTTATTACCGCTTCTCCTCAAAGCGGCAATCCGTTTTTCGCATGAAGGACTTCAATTCTTCCGTATGACTTCACCACCTAACTCAAATAATGAAAAAAGATAATTATTTTAACTTTCTTAATTATCGCTTCAAACAATATCATGAACCTTCTTAAGATGCCTACCACTATTGAAAAAAAAAATGTGAAGACAGCGAGCAAATAGCGCCTTTTTCTGATTTTTTAAAGAATATTGGACACATTTGGTGGTGATCTTTTTTGTTGTTGTCAACGACGATGAAAAGGTGTGAGTGGATATGTATTCAATGTTTACACGTGCTGTTGCACAAATAGATGCGGAACTCGACAACAAGCACAATAACACATTGTAAGAATTTTTCGGCCATGGTGGTCGCATTTCGGTAGCCTGAAAGGCATGTGTGAAGTGCGATTGTGCCGCGTGCCTCATAACAGTATCGTAGTTTTGGCTCGTAAAACCCCATATATTATCATCAGAATTTAGAATTTTTCAATCATGTCGAATCACGGAAGACATCTCTATAATACACGCCATCTTAAGCACTGCATAAGCGTTCCTGGGTTCGGCGCACCAACCATTTGACCAACAGGCACACATAACTAAAATTTGCATACCAGAGGAGCTACATAGTTTATGTAGAGGAACAGTTACAATAGCTGCCCATATGCAGTGTATATAGAGGAGCAAAATATGTGAATATCTGGGGTTTGTGCCCAAACCACGTCAGGTACGCCCTATAGCGGAGGACTTCGGAAATGTCGACCATATGGTGCGCTGACATTGCACAGTACAGGGGCCTTTAGCATTTTGCATTCATCGAAATGCGACCACCACAGTCGGCATCGAACTCGCGACCTTCCGGCGAGCAGCCGACCACCGTAACCGTCACTGCAGCGGACTTATAGGCAATCTGCTTAGTAACAACGGCAGTAGTATATTACATGAAACAAAAAAAAAGTGACAGCACTGATGTAACAGTGTTGCAGTCCACAAGGGCGGTATGCAAGCAATACAACAAGCTCGCGGACTAACCTGAGCGTATAACCCCTTCCGTGGTTCGCTGAATTCTCGGTTTGTCGGCCTCCTGCGCAGCGCGGAACCGGTAGCGCATGTCAGCGCTGCAGAGAATGCGCGGTAGACGCCGAAGCACGGCGCAAGGTGATTTGATGTATGGCATTGTTCAAACAAGTTCGGGCAAGTTGATGCTCGCCCAGACACCAGACCTGTAAGAAGGCCGGCGCCGTGTCAGGTGTCAACACTGCCGTCTTTTTCTCGCTGTTCCGTCCGCACTTGTGCACCTGTGCGTATTCTAGTCGCTCAAGGACGCGTGCATAAATGTACAACCAGAACGTGCGTCTTTGTTGCTGCTCTGACATGTGGGAATGAACAAAAGGTAGCTGACGCCAATCTTTGCTCGCGCATAAGTATTTCAATATATTTTCTTCCCTCGCTTGGTCGCGGATTGGAATTCTTTGCCACGATAGCTCATTTAGCTCCGATGACTTTGTCAGTCATGTGCGATGCGATGTTTTTAAAATCTAGCACTCTTGGTTCTCGCCGCTTCTACTTATCTTGTTTCTACCACATGCATGTTCGTTCCTTCTGTTTGATGACCTTTAGAATGATTTTCGTGCTATTTTTTATCGTAGGTTTTCTTTTTTCTATAGTTTTCGTTATTGCGTTGTTTGTGTATTTCCTTTTGCATTGTACGCGAAGCCCATGGTGCTTGAGCCAAAATGTGGACTTGGAGTATTTCAAATAAAGAAAATAATTAAATAAACTGAGACAAAAATGTACTTCGACAAATTTAAAATCCACGTCTATTTATTCCCACAGATTGTTCTCACCTGTTGATCGACGTACATGGGAAAGGAATGAGTTCAGCGAAAGTAATTCTTACGACCCGCCACCACGGTGGTGTAGGGGCTAAGACACTCGGCTACTCACTCGCAGGTCGCAGGATCGAATTTCCGGCCGTGGCAGCCGCATTTCAGACGGAGGCGAAAGTGTTTGAGGCCAGTGTGCTTAAATGCAGGTGCATGTTAAACAACCCCTGGTGGTAGAAATTTCCGGAGCCCTCCACTATAAGGTATCTCTCATAATCACACGGTGGTTTCGGGACGTTGAACCCAAACAATTATTATAATATAATTTCTATGCATTCTGCGTGAAGGCGGTAACATTACGCTATAGGTGTAACCACGAGTACGTTAGTAATATAAGTAAAAATTTGGTTTTATTTCCCAGCTAAGATGTAAGAAGTGGGCTTTTGCTGTTCGTTGACCCAAGGAAACAAAAAAAAAGAACAATGAGTTCGAGTGGGTGATTTGCCGATAGCATTTACGAACCTTTCGGCTGACTCTGGCGTTACGCATGCGCATCGTTTTCACCCTCCGAGTCCCTGTTCGATTTCTGCCAAGAGGCCATTGCGCGCCAGCTCCCTTGCTATCGCATGCGTAACATTTTGTTTGAACTTGACAGTTCGGGTGATTGCGGCAAGCATCCGCACGGGCCTGCCTCTTTACACTATACTGGCGAGCGTCGAATGAGCATGAACTGATTACACTCGGACAAGGTCGGAACCGGGAGGAAATGGCGTCCACATTGCCCGGGCGCTGGCCTCGGCCCTAGCATTATACGAGGCCGGCCTCGACGGCCCGCGCCGGCAAGAAATTTATGACGCAGCGAGCTTGGCTGTCTGGCCATGGCGCGCTATTTTTTGCCAGATCGCCGGCTGCTCGGCGCAGGATTGTCTCCACGACGAGGACCACCCAGACGCCCGCTGGACGTCCATCTTGCATCGGGGACACCAGCGCAAAAGATTATGCGCCCGCATGGACACGTGGTGGCGCCCCGCCGAATCCGAGGCTACATGCGCTGCGACCGCATAAGCCTTCTCTTGTAGTGTATAGCACAACGAATGGCGACCTCAGGCGTCGGCTCTTTTTTTGTTTGTTTGCGCGTTGTTGGTTCGTGAATTGCGCGTACACGGAATAAGCCACAGATCATGCACGCCCAATTCTACACGTGGACGAGGAGGAGGACGGCAAAAAAGAAAATTGTGGACAATGGATTCATTGCCAAAGCAATGCTTGAAATATGCTTGAGAAATAAAGGAAAGAAAGAAGAAAGAAAGAGAGAAAGCTAGACAGAAAGAAAGGAGGAAAGAAAAGAAGAACGAAAGAAAGAAAGAAAGAAGAAAGAAAGAAAGAAGAAAGAAAGAAAGAAAGAAAGAAAGAAAGAAAGAAAGAAAGAAACAAACAAAGGCCTACCTATGTGCACTATATATACAGAACCGCTAAGTGTCAATGCTTCGCGAATGCGCCTGTTGCCATCGGTCAGGGGCTGGTCTTCAAAACTTGACTCCTGCTCCGATGGTCCTCGGGGACAGACAATCGAGGTGGCGATTTGTCGCGCATCTCTCGATGCTCTCACTTCGCGGAAATTGATCAAGGAATGCCCCCAATAAAGGGGGAGCAAAAGTGGAGGCCGTTCTGTCGGGAGCGAGGCTTCCTTACATATGTTTGCTGTCGTCGCAATTCTTCAGGGAACCATCAGGGTGCACGAGGGCTCGCGAAACCCCGGCGACGACGACATCCGGCCTTCGTGCGTCGCGGTGAACATCGATGCTATTTCGGGGAGGCGTGCACAAGCAGCTCCTTTGTAAGCGATGAATTACCGAGGAATTTTCGTTTGGCGTTCTCGGATGGTCTCAAGGGTACGCAGCCGACCCGGATCGGCGCTGAAAATTTGTTACACTGAGTTTGCACAGGCTGACGCGCGGCGAAGTGGGGCAATCCGACGGACGCTGCCAAGCTGCAGCAGGGTCCCGGTGGCCCAGCGGTCCCTGGAGATCCCAGCGCCGGAATTCCAAACAGGCGCGGTTCCGGGCTGAAACGGTCGTTACGCGGGGTCGGCTTGCCGTAATGAAAGGACTTTGTTAGCGCACTCTGCACGAACGCTCGTCAGCTATGTGTGACACTGTGTGGCCGCTGCTGGGCTCACAAGGGGCACGCAACACTTGCGGGTGAGTTTAGCTTTGTACGCAGCTTACATCTATCGATTCCAACGACGCGTCATGCGCGATCCACTTTCTTTTCTTTTCCCGAAAAGAGCACTGCGCACCGATCAGAGTCGTTGAATGTGTAGATGTTTAGAAAAGACTCGTTCTTGCCGATCACGCATAGACTATTTTGGAACTCTCGGAGAATGACATTTACGTCAAACATATGTGCGTATCGCGCTATTTTAACTCCGAAGTTGGAATCGGCGTGCATTCCGCACCGGTTTTCGGGAACCCGTTCTATCACCTTCTTCTCCCACAGCATGCCGCAGAGGAACACATCTTCAGTGACCGCCTCGGTACAGCCGTTCATTAGACTGAGATGTTTGGCAGTTGTTATACTGTTCTTTTTTTACGAACATCGCTGCCGAACCATAAACCCACGTGAAATTTTGCGAACGTTTTCGGTGCGAGCGCCCGTGCCCGACGTAAAGTGCTGTTCGTTTACTTTCAGCAGGTGGTGCCTGTCATGTAGTAGTGCGCTGAAGCGTCCGTCCGGCGCGCGACGCGACCACGGCAACGCGGGCCGGCACTCGTTGTGGCCGCAAGTGCGCGGGTAGCGCGTTCCGCTCGGCTGCCGAGCCCAAAGTCAAAGCTATTAGGTGCGCCAGGGACCCTGGGCGTCGCTGGAGGGCGCAGCGGGAGCCGGCCGCCGACGCGTGACGCGACACGCGCAAAAAGCGCCCGCCGACAAAACCGCACGTTTCCACTGTCAGCCGTTAATGACCGGTTCACGCCTTTGTTGCGCTCCCGTTGAAGCGTCGGCTTTGTTTACGGCCGTCCGGGAGCGGACCTTGATTGGGCCTCGCGAAATTCGGCAGGGGTGCGCCGCCGCGGTCGCGTTTGCCTGACAGGTCGCGCCCCGAGGCGGACGCCGCTCTTCGAGTCACCTTCTCGAGCAAGAAAAACAGCTGTGGGAATAACGAGAGAATAACGGAAAGATACATGCCAAGACAGCTTGGCTATCGCCCAAGGGGTACTTAGTGGGAGTGAGTTCTCAGACGGCGTGTCGGTGCAACCTATCTCTTTGATTTTGCAGTTCAATACGGAAAAACCCTTACGAGCAGTGTGTCCACATGGACGTTTCTGTATTCTCACATAGTTACAGTTCACTTCATTTTCGCTAAGCTAAAACGCTAATCTCATTTTGTCTAGACGGCAGTGAGTGGCGAAGTGTTTTAAGCTCAGCAAGACGCATTTCGTTACACGGCATCGCAACGCTAGTAAAGCTCTGTCGCCAACACACCAACCGATATCCCACTGGCACGTATATGCTATTGAAATGGGGTACACTTTATTAATAATACATGGAAGATTTAATAATAATATTTTGTGTGCTTTTACGTCTCCAAACCGTGACATAATTATGAGAGACGCCGTATATAGTGGATGACTCCGGAAATTTAAACCCCCTGGAGTCGTTTAACGTGCACCTAAATCCAGACACATGGCCTCGATCATTTGGCCTCCATGAAAACGCGGCTGCCACCGCCGGGATTCGATCCCGCGACCTTCAGGTTAGCATTCGAGCACCATAACATCTATAACCACCATGGCGGGTCGTTTGTTAGCTTTGATTAGCCGCTTATATATATCACCACCGCGCTGGAGGTGCCCCTCTTCGACCGCTACCTACTTTTCAATAAACATGCACGGATTCAGCCCTGCGATGCTGGCGCTGTTCCACACAGGTAAATTTATCCTGCATGCATAAAAAGCTGATCAGGAACTGCACCGCCTGATCGACAATGAGGCAAACGTACAGAGTGGTTCGTAAAGTGTCTTGCAAGTCAGAGATGCCAAAGTAGGTGAGCAGAAAACAAAAGATTTAAATCCGGATTCTCCGTGCAGTATGAATTGCCTGGACGAAAAAAAAAGAAGAAAAAGAGAAAATAAGGAAGATATGAATTTAGCCCTGAATGATGAATAAAGGCACCAGAACACGGATCTCTTACAGTGACAGAGGGAAAATAGGGAGGGGGACAATACACAGGTTGAATGTATTGGAGCAGGGGGTAGGACAACAAGGACTAATTAGCATAAAGGTAAAGATGCCACACCTCAAATGTTGTCTACATACAGTTAAAAAAAAGCTCGTTTCAATCTTGACGAATGTTTCTCGTAATATTTCTTTTTTCGCTTTATCGGGTGTGGTGCTTCCAAGTATACGTGGCATTCTGTTACTGAACTGTCGTCTATATTTCGTTACGATGGCCGTATAATATAAAAACAGCAGTACAAGGCATCCCTACGAAACCGTGGTCGGCTGAAATTCATCCACACAGCGTCCCTCGGTGCACCGATGTACCATCGGAACGTCAGGTATCATCAGGTATAGTATAGACTATTTTGGAGATGAGTTTCGGTGCACCCATTTTGAGGTGTTAAACCAGCCGTTTTGTATATTTAACAGCTGAGTGAACAGTGCTATACGCTGGGCGCAAACGCGTGATAACGGCTTGGTTAGTGCACTCGACGCTTGCCAACCTTATTAAGTGACGTCGCGAGATGCAAAAATAAAAAAAGAAATGTTAAACAAGTCAGGGTGGCGGCGCCCATATATAATAGTATCAAAAGTGTTATGGCTCAGACAAATTTGGTTATTCATGAACTTAGCTTGTATTAGCGCGGCACATATGAAAATAAAAGGAGAAAGACGGCAGATACGTCTAGAAAGGTAGGCGCTAACCATTTAGCGCCTATACCTCTCTAGACGTCTCTGTAGTCTTTCGCCTGTTATTTTCATATGTTGATTTGATAATTGATTGATATGTGGGGTTTAACGTCCCAAAACCACCATATGATTATGAGAGACGCCGTAGTGGAGGGCTCCGGAAATTTCGACCACCTGGGGTTCTTTAATGTGCACCCAAATCTGAGCACACGGGCCTACAACATTTCCGCCTCCATCGGAAATGCAGCCGCCGCAGCCGGGATTCGAACCCGCGACCTGCGGGTCAGCAGCCGAGTACCTTAGCCACTAGACCACCGCGGCGGGGCTGTTATTTTCATATGTGCCACGCTAATACAAGCCAAGGAAAATAGTATATATTGTCACTTGCCCATAAGCAAACACACGCACAGTATAACAAAATCTTGAAAATTTAACGCTGTCGCAATCGATAGACTCATCTCAGCAGTAATATGAGAAGAGCATTCGGTGAATCCACGAGACCAAGAAAAATTAAGTTAATTAAGCTGTAGCTCATGAACCTTTTATGCTCACACTTTCTTTAAAAAATGGAAGTAAAAATAAATAAGACCCAAAAAAGAATAAATAAAAGCAACAATTTGTACAAATGGATTATACTTCCTGAATATTAAATATCGGTGAGCGCACTGAGAAGCCATAAAAGACGCCAGAACAAAAGACTTAAGTGGCTACGATACCTCGGGCACATCTCTCTGACACCCTCCGATCCAGGCAAGCGATAAGTGACGATTACATTGCGCTCAAAATTATGCACGTTAGTCCCGGCGTATGTTAAAAACTCGGCCCGCACGGGAACGCCTGAAGTGATGAAAAAAGTGGCTTAATTAGTTTAATGATCTTAGAACGACGTCGTCGGCGAAGCGGTTCAAGCTTTTGGTGCGCGATTTCGAGATGTGGAAGTTCGGCCTTCTCGTTGACCCCGAACACTCGGGATTTCTGCGTCAACAGAAATGCCTATAGGTGTATGAGCAGCAGTGTTCGTTCGACGTGTGGATGATTTAGCAGCTATACATATCATGGCAGCGTTGTATTGTCCACTGATACGCACTATTGCAAATCATCCCAGCGCTGCATTATCTATCTATAAAAACAAAAGCAGAAGGAAACACAGAAGAAAATCAAAAACAAAAATCCAACAGTAACAAACCAGTGAAACAAAACTCCTGGGCAAGAGCAAAGATTACACAGTGTAGTATTTATCAAGAGCAAGAAAAGAAAATAGTACTGTGAATCAGTGAGAATAGCAATATGTCTATTTCATTCTTCAAAGGCTTCCGTTAAAGTTGTTTATTTATGCATCACGGTGATTTCACGCACATGACGTATTTGCTTGATCGCAACTGTGTACGCCGAGTGTGCATGTTTAAGCTTCGGACAATGGGAGCAGCTCATTTTTTTTTTCTTTTCTGTTAGATGGTTTAAGTTTCCGCTGCTATGCTTTCCCTGAACGCTATCAGACTCACCGCTGCAGGTGAACAGGTGGAGTGCTAATAATTTTCAAGCATCGTTACTCCCCCTATAGATGTGTATATGTCATGTGAAATACATAATGCGTACACCATTAAGAAAGAGGAAATGCATTATATGATCATGTCTAGTGTGCATTAAGATACTGTAATCGAGAAAATAAAAAAATAGAGAGGGGATGAGGTAAGGAGGTTCAAGGGAATATCACGTATGCCCACAAGTCGTCCCGCAGTGGCACGGAATAATGCAGCGGCATAATTCTTTAGCACGTGGTGCGGCGCATGAAAACGACCACAGTTAGATTCTTCTTAAACTACTCGTAGGAACTTCTTGTGAACTACTCATAAGAACTAGTGTGTGCTGTGTGTGTGTGCGTGTGTGTGCGTGTGTGTGCGTGTGTGTGTGCGTGTGTGTGTGCGTGTGTGTGTGTGTGCGTGTGTGTGTGTGTGTGTGTGTGCGTGTGCGTGTGTGTGTGTGTGTGTGTGTGTGTGTGTGTGTGTTACTCTCTTTACTCCGCCAAAGTGGCCTATAAATACCCGGCACCTCTGCGAAGCTCTGACATCTCCTCGAATACACATTTCATAAAAAATGAAAAGAGGTGAGGACAAGACACCGACCACGAATGCTCCCATAAAAGAAAGAAGGTCCGGAGCCCGCACGGGAGCGTTGTCCACAATAAAAAAACTGAACTCATAAATGAAAGAAACCGGATCCCCCTCTTCTCGCCCACTCGTGTATTACGTATCTAAGCTCTACTCAAAACGGAGCTTATGACAGAAAAGAAATAAGTGGCGCAGCTTGCACCAGGTGGAGAAAGGCTTGAAACAGCGAAGCTGGACGGCTCCGGTTGCTTCTAAGTCGTCGCTGGCCTTTATCTAGATGATTCCAGGCTTTAAGTCTTTATCTATAGGTGATGCTAGGCTGTTTCTAGGTTGCTTCTCAGTGCACAGAGGTTCGAGCTCAGCCGCAGAGAGTCATAGACTTTACACGGATGTCCAAAACGCTAAAACCGAGCCTTCGCTCCTCCCATAGATATATACGGGCACATCGTCATTCGCGTATAGGGCCTTTCCATTGTTCTGGCGTCTTCTCGCAGCAGCCATACCTTTCCTGTTCCCTATAGTGTTCGCTTTATGTCTACGTAACGCTGAAGCACTGCATACAGATGCTTAAACTAAGCTGAAACGCGGGGCAGCGGTGTTTATCACTGGGTTAATGTCGACGGTTTACTGAAGCTTTTCTAAATTACTAGTTACGTCTGTCTAAAAATCTTATTTGGTGTTGGCCGCCAGCCTGTTGCCTTCATCATTTTTAGTGAACCAGTCGTGAGTAGTGGAGAGTGCCCGATTTCCGCGGCATATACTCGTCGATGCTGGTGATGAGGATAGTTTTGCTTTACACACTCTACCCACCAAAGTTTTTACGCCCGACTTAAAAACTTCGCTGTTTTAAAAAACTATATATAAATAATAAGAAAAAATGACAGCAGGCGGAAGCAGGATAAAGTGCGCAATATGATCCCTAACAGCCCTCCTCTCGTCCCTACCTGCAGCCAAATCTGGCAGGCGCCTTAGTGAAGTATAGTGTGCATTGGCCGGACCCCTTCGGAATCAGGTGATCTATACGTGACGCAAGCGTGTCGCTTTAAAACTCGCTCTTGTGTCAGCAACACGAAATGCAATCCATTGTTAGCAGAAACACTGGTATGAAGTGGCGCTGGAACTGAGCTTGCGCATCCGGCCTACATAAACGGGGTGCTCCCCCCCCCCCCCATGCGCCCACACGCACATACACACACAACATGGAAAGGGGGCGGGTGCTTTGAATACTTTAATCGCTATCGTAGCGCTACTCATGCTCATAATGGGCAGCGCTCTGCTTTCCCAGCAGCGTGGCGACAGCCATTAAAGGTGCATAAGAGGCACCATCAGCCGATCGCGCTGCGACTATTTTTCATTTGAACGGAAAGGCGGAGAAGCGGCCGCCACAAGATGGCGTGGCACGCACACATGACGCGCGCGGGGAAACGAGCGCACTTCAAATCGCCGCGGAAAGTTTTCTCCTCGAATTTCGGAAGTGCAGACACGGCCACCGTCGACCGCGCGTAGTCGGCGACTAAAAGCGCGATGGCGGGAGAGTCCTCATCGCCAGTTTCCCGTCCAAGATGGATGACCGCGGTGGCGGCTCGCGGTGCGCCACTCGGGCCAGCGAGGAGAGCTTCCGCAGCGCCCGCGAGGTTCCGGTCGCGTTCCGAGCTGCTCTGCGCCCTGGAAACTTTTTTTCTCCTCTTTTGTTCCCACAAAGATGGGGGGGCGAAGAATCTACAATGACGAGATAATTGGCCGCTTTTGTAACGGTGACTGCTTACACTGCTGCCTTTTCGAAAACGATGATACGAGGGAAGTTAGCAGTATATATATTTTCTACGCTAGAAACAGGCGTACTGATGCGTACTTTTTCAAAGGAAGAAAAAAAAAGTTGCGATAAGTTAACATTGCCACTTATATCAAGATTAGACTGTGCAAGCGTTCTCACAAAGCGCTAGTTAATTGAAAATAAATATTTAACTGTTCTTTTTTTATATTGCGACGTTATTCTTAGCCTATTTCCAATACTTCAGTGGTGCGGTGTCTTTCCACCATTACAACGTCTATTTGCTTGCTGCAAGCCCACTATGAGGTCCACGTCCGACGGATGAAGGTAATAACACGCACCCTTAGCGGATAATGAGAATAAAGTATCAAACCTAAACTAGACGCCCATGCAAGTTTATTCGAAGTCAAATATACGTCTAATTCCTATTGAATGTCAGAGAGGAGAAAAAAACTGACTGTAATTGAAAGGCTGCATTTAGTGAAGCTTCCTTGTAGACTTCGGAAGATGCAGACGCTCTGGTCTGTGGTATAGTGGTGCTGCTGTGCGTGGGAGTATATTAAAGCGATTCGCGTTCTTGATTTTAAATACAGGCGTCATCAGCAATGTCACGGAATACTGTAACGGTCGAATGGTAATCGCATTAACCCATCGTGGTAGTCTAGTGGCTAAGGGCTGCTGACCCGCAGGTCGCGGGATCATATCCCGGCTGCGGCAGATGCATTTTCGATGGAGGCGTAAAAAACTGTAGGCCCGTGCGCTTAAATTTAGGTGCACGTTAAAGAACCCCAGGTGATCAAAATTTACGCAGCCCTCCACTATGGCGTCTCTCGTAATTATATGGAAGTTTCGGGACGTTAATCCCCACATATTAATCAATCAATGCTAATCGCACTGACGTCAACAGTCGTCATGCAGCGGACTCTGCCGCAACTCTTTATTAAGGCGAAAGCCTTAGGCAGCCCGTTGAATGCCAAAACTAACGTCGGTGGCGGTTTTAGCCAACGGAGTGATGCAGGAAATCACCATCGTATAGGATGACGTCACCATAACATAATAGACCACCAAAATTTCTGGCGTCATTACGATGGCACATGACACGACGTCACATGATGTCGTCATCACATGCCATCGTCACTAGGTCAAAAGTTGGCCGGTCGTTGTCGTTAACGACACAACACATGACCAAATTTAATTAAAATAATCCACTGACTGACAACAAATGCGCGCAGCCAAAATACTGCTATAGTTAAATGTGGATACGATGAAAATAATGCTGGCACAATCGTCAACGCTGAAGTCGAAGCAGCATTGCTGTTGCGGCTTTTTGAGTTGGTTTCACTACCATTCAATGGAATTCTACATGACGGCAAAAGCGGAGCCAAATTATGAAGGCTCCAAAGCTATGTTCAGCAGGGCCACTTGTTTAGCGCTAATTAAGGTACCTCAATGCTCTCGCCCTTATAGGTGACGTTAGTTTCGTGCATCGCCCTGCGTGCAAAACAGGAAGTAAGGGTGACAAACTCATCATAATTAGCGGAGTTTACCCACCCCTATAGGACCATGATAGCATCGCGTAATGCAGCGTTCGTGGCGATGGAGGCCACATGGTCGCAGTGAGTTCTTCACTCGTCAAATCCAGGTAAGTATGTGCTGCAACCTGCTTCGCAGGAATGCAGATGCATCGCGCTGCACACCTTTTCTAGATGCCATAGTGGACATAGGAGTGATGCATCACCATCAGCAACAGATGAACATACGCGTACGCATTATCAGGCTGCTACACCCATGTTGTATGCACCACGTCCCAGGGATGCAGAAAGTGGACCAACGCCCGCGTTGCACGCCGATGCTTCCGATACTGAGTGGCCTTCGCTACCGACTGGAGCAATAAAAAAGACCACACCATGGGTTGCAACTTCAAAGAGGGCAGAAAATGATAGGCAAGACACTGAGAAGAACCAAGCTATGCTGAAGCATCTATTAAAATCTATTCGTGCGATTCTCAACGAGCTACACACACCAAAAGCGAAAACAGCAGTGCAGATCCTCAACGTGCTGGAACCGCTACTGCTGACCCTTCCATAAACAATATGGCGAATTTCTTCGATGAACGTGTGCGCACCTCTGCCATAATGCAGTGGAACGCACGGGGTTTGCGAAGCCGATTGTCTGACTTTCGACAACGAATGTTTAAATACAAATTTCCGTTGGTTGTAATATGTGAGCCGAATATGATGTCGTCGTTTCGTATTTCCGGATACGTCACTTTGTGGTCACGTGATGATCGAAATGTGAGCAAAGTAATTATATGCGTCCGTCAAGATTTAACGTACGTGAGACATGCCGTGGCTCCTCATGCTTCTAACGACTATATTTGCCTATCTATAAAGCACAAGCGACGTTCAATATCAATCATTGGTGGATACATTCCTCCTAGAAGCCACGTGGACTGTCCCCATCTCTTGTCTGTTCTCCAAGCTTGCCCTGGACCACATGTATTAGTTGGGGATCTTAATGCACATCATCCCATGTGGGGTTCTGCCTCAATGAACACCCGCGGCAGGGACATTGCCGATTTTGTGCTCAATCAAGGCCTTATGTCCATTAACGATGGCTCACCTACTTACCTCCGTGGCGCATCGTACAGCAGCTGTCTAGACGTATGTTTTGTGAGCAGAAGTCTCTTGCCTACCACCTGTTGCTTTGTAGACGTTGAAACACATGGAAGTGACCATCTCCCTACATATATACAGCTAAAAGGTTTCCATCGTTCGTCTCCCCGGCCTGTGAAAAGAGTAGACTGGCCAGGATTCCAAGCTTCTGTAAATGCTCAGTGCGGGAACATTCAATCTATATCTGAAATAGAAAGCCTAATTGCATCAGCCTTATCAACGCATACGAAACTTGTGAATGTGTCGCTACCAAGATCACAACTTGACGCACAATATGAATACCTTCGTGCAATTAATTCGTCGCCGGGCAGAGAGAAAATACAGGACGAAATCACAAGTTGACCTATCTAGAGCACGCCAAGCACAGCGACATGTATTGCGACACCTCGATAAGCTCGATAGGCAACGGTGGAGGGTATTTTGTAGCTCTCTTGATCCCAGAAAACCCCTGTCTCGAATATGGCAAACTATCCGAAGCCTTCAGACGCCCACTCAACAGTTGTTCCCTTTCCGATCTTTGGCTCTAAAGCAAGGTCGACCTGAAGTAGAGGTTGCAGAAGATTACTGCCACTTACTCGTAGGTATGTCCTCCTCATCGATATCACCTTCGTATTTAGCCTCACCGCCATCCAGCGACGATCGCCTCGACTTGCCATTCACAATGCACGAACTCGACGCTGCGATTTCTACGTCTCGACGGTCGTCCGCACCAGGGCCTGACGGAATTACTTATTCGGCTCTATATCACCTCAGCCAGGAAGCAAGGCAGGCTCTCTTGTCGTTCTACAACTCTACGTGGGTAACAGCGACAGTACCAGAGAGTTGGAAGTGCAGCCGCATAGTGGCCTTACTGAAACCAGGCAAGTGTTCACACGAGTTGTCTTCTTATAGACCCATTGCCCTAGCCAGTTGCATCGGTAAGGTGATGGAACGCATGGTGCTGGCAAGATTGGAATGGCTGCTGGAGAAAAATGTCGGCTTACCACATTTTATAAATGGCTTCCGTAGAGGTCGATCTTCTATAGATGGTGTTGTAGATCTAGTTTCTTCTGTTGAAAAGGAAAGACAACGTCGGAGATTGGTAGGGACCATTTTCTTAGATATAAAGGGCGCGTACGATAGCGTCTACCATGAGGCCATTCTTGACGCACTTGAAGACATCGGCGTAGGTGGCCGACTACACGCATGGATAGGGAGCTATCTCAGAGGACGTACCATTTTTATGTCGACATCCGACGGTGACACGGCCAGGCACCTCGTAAGCCGCGGAGTTCCGCAAGGCGCCGTCCTGAGCTCCATGCTTTTTAACATAACACTCATTGGCCTTGAAGCTGAGCTTCCCGACGTTGTCAAAATCAGTGCGTATGCGGACGACATATGCATATGGGCATCTGGAGCAACGCGACCACAACTGCGAGCAAGGCTACAACAAGGCACATCAATAACATCTAAGTACTTACGTCGTCAGGGCCTGGAACTTTCAATAGCAAAATGTGCTGCATTGGCATTTACAAAGAAATCAATGTCGCGGTACCCAATCTTCGCTCACGGAGCAGTGATTCCCGTGGTTAAGCACCACCGCTATTTAGGGGTCGTCATTGATCACAACCTGTCCTGGTCAAAGCATGGGACTGTGCTGAGAAACAAACTAATCAGTTTTGTGTATGTTCTTCGTGTTATAGCAGGACTGAGATGGGGCCCTTCGGAGAAAAGTCTTCTGCAGTTATACAAGGCATTGTTTGTGGGCTATATAAGGTACAGCTCACCTGTGCTTTCCAGCATGCGGGCAACGTGCCTTCGTACTTTAGAGAGCCTTCAGGCACGAGCACTGAGAATATGCCTTGGCCTGCCACGGTGCACATCTACTTCTGGCACTATAGAGGAGTCACGCACCTACCCTATACAGGTTTACACGTCCTGTGAGCCTCTTCGAGTGCACCTTCGTCTGCTGACCCGACATGCACAGCACCCGTTATCTTCGCTACAAGTGGACCAACCAGGCTGTACCTATTCGCGATGCCTCGATACGCATAGGCACATGATCCCGTCAGGCTTTGCACCTGCCGTAATCCCTGCAGGGCCTCCATGGACATTGACTAAACCGCTGGTGTGCCTTCACATACGTGGAATTTTGTATAAGTCGCATGTTTCTTATATTGCCCTCAAGCAACTCAGCTTGGCACATTTAGATGACCGATACAGCGACTCTGTGCACATTTACACCGATGGATTCGTAACTTCATCCGCCTCAGCTGCAGCCTTCGTGATCCCTCAACTCGGTATTTCCCGACAGTACAAATTAGATCACAGGTCATCTTCGACAGCTGCAGAACTTGTTGCTATACAAGAAGCCATAAAATTTGTGAACGACCAAGCACCGCGTAAATGGACGATTCTGTCTGATTCGAAATCAGCGCTTCAAGCTATCCATTCTTGCTTAAGAAGAGGCCAATTTTACGAGTTAACGTTAGGAATCGTCCAAGCATTTGACCTAACACACAGGGGCGGTCACTTGATTACACTACAATGGATTCCTGGACACTGCGCCCTGGTTGGCAACGAAACAGCCGATAGCGAAGCAAGAGCGGCAATATACAACGCTCCTATGTACGTCAAAGTACCCTACTCGCGAGGTGACGTCAACACATTGTTGAGATCACTCATGCGCGAATGCGCTGCCAATTACTGGTTGCTACCAGATCACCGGAACAAGCGCCTGCGGGAAACAGACCCCAGTATGACTTTTCGTCTTCCAGATAAAATCAGCCGAAGACATGCTAATATACTACACCGGATTCGCCTGGGCGTCGCCTTCACTCGTCACTACACCCACCTAATCGGCCGTGCGGACAGCCCAAATTGTGAACGCTGCCAAGTGCGTGAAACGATAGCTCACATATTTTGTGACTGTGCATTATACGTGGCACAAAGAGAAATGCTAACTGCAACGTTGGCAAGCATTGGACGAACACCATTAAGTGAAAGCCACATATTATCAGTAATGAGCGACCAAACAGTGTCAAAAACTGCTACAAAGGCTGTTCTAGACTTTATAAAAAGCACTGGACTAGAAACTAGACTGTAGGGTACTATACAAAGTGGCTAGTGTACATACGCACCACCTCTTCTTGTCCCCATCATCACCCTTCATCCCTCTTTCTTTCCCCTTTCCCTTATCCCCTGTGTAGAGTAGCAGGCTAGAGCGAACTAGCTCAGGCCGACCTCTCTGCCTTCTAATAAATTCTCATTCACTCACTCACACACCATAGCCAAATTTCAACGTCACTCTTATTGCATTGGAAGGAGCTCGAAACTACGAATTCTCCTGGATATTACGAGATCACCTTAGGCGAGTCAACCCTCCTGTCTGCTTCGTCGCACAAGTCTGCACGTATGCAGTAGGTGCCTTGAAGTCTGGCTTCGCCACATTGAGATACTTTGTGCGGAAAAGCCTGCTTTTGCAGTTTTCCTCGTTACAGGTTAAATGGGCCATGGAACACTTTTTCAAGTAACGATGGAACAAATTAACTGGAAAAGCTTATTGCCTCACGAATTCAACGCTGCAAAAATTTTAAGAATCCGTTCAGGGCGAGTGGAGTTACAAAGATTTGTCGCATGCTGCAACTGCATTCTCCTTTCTGTCATCCCGATGAAAGCGCTGGAAGCTAAGCAAAAAGGGACGGCAGGGGCCAAAAAAAATAATAAACAGTCACGCGTGTCTCGTGACCTTGAGTACTTTATTCTACTTTTTTTTTCTTCGAATGCGTGGCTTTTCACTTGTGTTCGCGCGCTCACGCGAGGACAAGTCGTGGCCTCCCGCGCTGATCTCTGTAAAGACCAAGTGCGCCATGTTTAAATCAGCCAATGGCTGACAGATGGGCTTTCTACAAGTGATTTTTGAGCATCTTGCGTCATTTGTCGAGAAAGATAAAGCAATTTTTCAGCTGAATTTGATCATTTATTGCGAATTCCAGGCCACGCGCTGCACCATATTATTTGGCTCGCGTGTTGCCGGGAGCCTTTACTATCGATCGGCAGCGTTTTCTGACCATGCTCAAAAAGTGTTGCAGGGCCCCTTTAATATATCGGGGTAAATGTACTGAACCTACGAGCGTGTGCTAATTTACTTTTTGCAAAGTGATTTTCTGTTAAGTGACACACTTACACTCCTGTTACACGATCACATTCAAATTCATTTGAACGAAAGAGCCTTTACTTTGATGGAGGAGGTAATTTTTCGCACAGACGTGCCAAAGAAGACGTATAGTTGAAAGGAAGTCTGAATAGAGAGATTCGGCGTTTGTCCTTTGAAAGTTTAGGCAAATACGTTTGTTACCAGAGTGCTACCAGCCGAAAATTCGCTTCGTAATGATGGCAATACAGTAAGCTTTTATTTGATAAAAAGCAAGTTTCACGCAGGCAACCAAAACTTCGATCATATACAGGCCGGAAATGTCACATAAATAGCCGGTTCTAGCACTGCTTCATTTGCGGCTGTGTGATTGGATTTGGCGCACTGAGGTTTTTTTTTTTGTCTACATGTTTTCCCTGTATTTAGTTTGGCGCAACTGCTTGCTGCTGACCTTTGGTATAGCCGTGCGACCAGGCTATCACTCTTAAAGGCCAACTCCGGCAATTTTTTGGGGTCAATTGATCCTAATTAAGTTCAGTGGGGACGTTTCTTTGCACATTTCTGTCATTGGTTTATGCCAAATTACAGGCTTCAGAGATGCGCTGATTGTTGGCAAATGAATTTTGAAGATTCCCGCGAAAAGCTCACCTGGCTTGCGAAAAATATTGACAACATTGTCTGGTAACGTTATATTTGGCAAATCAATGGAAGTGACGCAGCCAATGGCATCGCTAATTGGCCGCTACAACGTTTATTCTGATGTCATAAGGCAACGGTGGCGGTGTTTGCCACGGAAAAGCATCCTTTCTTGCTCCGCAGTGTTTGGTCGGCGCTTTTTTGCTGATTTGGTTCATGAGTTCCTGTTCACTGTGGATGGGTGTGCGATTAAAGGTAGTTGTTGTTGCGTTGTGGGCTGCACAAACCACTCACACAAGACTGTGAGAATTTACTATTACGGCTTTCCAAGTGACAGTACTCTCCGTGATAGGTAGATTAGTGTGATCAGGCAGCACAACTGGTAACCAAACAAAACAGCTGTGTTTCGATCAATTTTTGGTAGAGTCCCGCTGAGTCACCACTGTCCGATAGCTCTGACTTTGAGACATGGTCAGTCTTAGACATGCCAGCTCATGCTCAGTGCGCTCACATTTGCTCTCAGTGCCTGCTCGTCCCGGCTTTCACAGTTTTCACACTCCGCGCCGGTGGGACCAGCATGCTTTGTACGATTTCCGGTTCTTATGTCACACGTATACAGTGCGCTCGGCTGGGTTTTGGTTTCAGTATTGCACCTTTTGGCTAATTAAAAGTTACATTCAAATTCCCCGAGCATTTCAGCTATTGGTCGTGGCACACGAGTGTCTCAGGAACATAGAAGCAACATTACCCTGACACGGTAGAAAAAAATCGCAGCATATCCACGAAGTGAATGATGAAGAGTGGGCGAAGATGCGGGGGATCATTAAAAAACAATTCCCCCGTACATTGCCGGCGCTGCCATTTCATTGCAGCTCCGCGAGCCCTCGCCATCTCTGGATCAGCTTGCCGACGTTTCGGTGCCGCTGCAGCTTCGCGGGCCCTCAGCTCCGGGTCGGCTTGCCGGCGCTGCCGTTTCGCTGCAGCTTCGCGAGTCTGGATCCACTTGTCTGCGCTTCCGTTCTGCAGCCGCTCCGCGAGCGCCAGTGATGCCAACCCATGGAGGCATTTCATCCTACCCTCTAAAAATCCCTAGATTACCAGAAAAATCTCTAGATTATATTTAATGTCATTATTCAAACTAATTGACGTTTAAAAGTATTAAGATAGTGTGATCTGTGGCCAAGCTCTTCTCAACTTTGATAAAAGTAAAAATTATCATTAATGATCTTATAAAGTATTCTATTACACTTTCTGTGGCGTTGTATATAAAACGTTTGCAAATAGCACCTGTTGCCACCGAGACGAATTTGCATGTCAAATTCACTTTGCACACGCATTGAAGACATAGATGTGATCATTCGGTCAACCGCAAGTCTGTCGCGCCTTTCTTGTACTTGCAGCCTGACAGCTGGTGCTCTATTCTTAATTTTCCACATTTTCAATCCCTGTTGCAATCTTTTCAGATGATGCAAGTAGGCGCTCTATTACTGGCTGATAGCTACGCCTTTTCCCTGCACTTTCACTCAGCTCTATTCGTCCCTTTTACGCTTTCATGAAAGGGGCATGACAGAAAGAGTGAAACACCTGAACACACCCCTTCATCGCAACGTTTGCGGAATGTTGAACCCCTACAACCTTACCAAATCTTCAGTCTTATTTCGCTCCATTTTTCATTTATATTCTTAGGTATTTCACATAGAGACATTGCTCGGTGAAGGCACGCAGTGAGCGTAGTCTTGACACGTGTTTAGTTGCACTACAATACAAAATTAACCTTTGTTTCACAGCGCAGCAATCACTCAGGTAACTCATGATATGCGCATGCATTAACTCTTACGACTACATAGCTCAATTTCCCGCAATATTCAGACTGTAACAATCTCACATTACAAAACTGCTATCGCCTTCACACAATTCATTATAACGTCAAGGCTATCTTAAATAAAAAACATCAAATAGCCTAAATTATAATTTTACAGCCCTTCTAGTTGAAAGTAAGTGGTCACTCAGTAATGCCTTTAATCCGGCCATGAAATGTCAGATTTCCACAGCCTTATAAAAATCCCTAGATTCAACAAAAAAGACGCCAAATCCCTGAAAGAAATGAAAGATCCCTAGATCTAGGAGTAAATCTTTAGGGTTGGCATCACTGTGCGAGCCCAAAACTCTGGACTAGAAAGAGAGAGAGGGGGGGGAGAGAGAGAGCCGCGCCCCTAGCGTTTTCCTTTCAAACCACTCCTCCCACCAGGCGGCGTCAGCCCCGACGCCCGAGCGTCCTCCTGTGGAACGTCCACTGGCTGGGACCACGAAGAGACGACCTCGCACAACACCTGCTCCACAACTACTACGACGTCCTCGAACTCCAGGAGGTCTATGCCCAGGCAGAGCAGCTCCGACTTCCAGGCTACGTCGGCTACAGCAGCCGGACCAGCTGCATCCTGACCCACTGCAGTGCTGCCCCTTGTCTGGACGACAACCACCCACAAGGACTTTCCCGCTGTGCCATCTACGTGAAGCGGGACCTGCTGCAGGCGGAGGTATTCGTGGCCGACCTGGTCGGAGGGCCCTTCGAGTGCTGCGCCATCCGGGTCCACTTCGACGGTGTTGACACCGCGGTGCCCAGCGTCTACATCAGACCCAAGGAACCATGGGACCCCGGGTGTCTTCGGCAGCTTGCGCACCAACTAGGGAAGGACTTCCTGCTGTGCGGAGACGTCAACGCCCACCCTCCAGCTTGGGGCAGCCGCAGGACTGACGTACGAGGGCGAGAGGTTCGAGACGTCCTACTGCAGCTGGGCCTGGTGATCCTGAACACAGGGGCCGTCACCTACCTGCGTCGTGGAGCCAACAGCACCACCACAGCCATAGGCCTCAGCGTGGCCACGGAGGGTTGCCGGTACGCCTGGTCGCGGTTTCCGGACACCTGGGGTTTGGACCACCTGCTCATCCTACTCACCCCTTTCCGAGGCAAGGCTGCCAGGTATTGAGAGTACCGTCTGGTAGACTAGCGGGTATACCGGCAGCTGTTCAGGCAGGACACGGGTGACAAGGACCTCATGCAGCTGGTGGCTGACTGTGTCCGGACTGCAACTGTCGCTGTCAAGGCGCAGCAAGGGCAGCCTGTTCCAGACATCCGGCACCTAGCCTTCAGAGCAGCACGGAGGCGCGCAGAATGCCAGGCTCTGAAAAAGGGACAATCAGAGCTCTGGACAGTGTTCCAGAAGGTCGACGCCACCTGCAGACGCCACGCCCGAGCGCGCAGGAAGCAGGGCTGGGTGGGCGTCTGCGCCTCCATCGACCTATCACGGGAAGGCACCAAGACCTGGCGCCTGCTGAAGTGCCTGCTGATGGTGCCACGGCCGTTCAACCAAGTGATGTCCCTGGCCATCCACCTTTCCATCCAGTGTTAAGGGTGTCTCTTGACCGCCGCCGTCAGCAGGTTGTGCTCGTAACTTGCATCAGGACCAACGAGAAGGGAAGTACCGGCGAGACGGCGCAGAACAGCAAATCAAAAGAGTTTAAAATACTGCATAGTTAGACCAAAGTGGACATTCAAGTTTACAAACAAAAGTAAGAAGCCGAGGAGCAGAGTTCCGGCAGAGTCTCAATCCAGTCTGCTCCACCCAGTCTCTCCCTGCGCGTTTTTAAAGGGTTCCAGACGCTTGTGTGACGTCAGGCGCCTCCAGACATGACCAAATATGGATCACCTTGTGTTCGCACCACCTACCACGCCACTGGTCACGCCACCGATCACGTGACTGATCGCGCCACGGATCACACCACCGGCGTTCCCACACTCAAGAGCCAGGTGCGAATGAGCCATGAGCTCACCGCGTTCTCGCGCACAGCACATGACGACCTTCGCGGCAGCAGCGTCTCAGGTTCCTCGGCGTCTGGGCATACACTTCTGCGCCTCTACCCCCGATACGTTTACAGGCCCGGGAGCGTTCGCACGCTGTCCGTGGTCTTGCATTTGGGCCCAAAGGGGTTCGCGTAAAATGAAGCGTAACAGACTGCCCCCTCGCGGATGGAGATCCCGAATGGCAGGGGACAGCATCCACTGTCAACAGGGATCAGTCGTCGAAGCTCGTAGCCTTCTTAACCTGGAGCACGGTACGCGATACCTGGCTCTAGGCCCTGTTCCGTCTCGTAAGGTAGTTCCGCCAGATTTCACTGATGTTGTCGAGGTTCGCCGGAGGCTGGAGGTGAACCATACAATGGAATCCAGCAAATGGCGACAGTCAAAAGTGGCCAAAGACAATGGTATGAGCTCCTTTCCGGGGCGACCCCGCAGGGGCTCGTCGGTGGGGCTGGTCGCCAGGCAGCTCCGGGTGGTGAGATCATCACACCCCACCGCTTCAGGTCTTTCATCAGCAAGAAGGGAAACCACAGGTTCTTCCGGCGTTCCTGCCAAGAGTTTGGAACCGACGTGGTGTCCGAAGAGATGCCGGATGACAACGAAGTCCTCTCTCTGGGAGGGCAAGATCCTCGCCATGGTAGAGCCGGTCGACTGAACAAACAATCCACGGGAAAACACAGGATAACAAAGCCACTGAAGAAGCAAGCGCGAGACACGTATCCACTGAGCCCCGCCAGGCTTACCTTAAACACAAAAGTCTCAATCTTATTACTCGTACAAAGTACTAAACACACCCATAATTTCGTTGCCCACCTGACGACGCACAGGTCTTCCAAAACTACGGAAGAAATAATAACACAAAAACCTATGTCAGGAAGAAAAACAATCGAGGCCAATTCATGACCTAGAGGCTTCGGCTTAAGCCATCGGCATTGCCATTGAGACTCCCCTTTTTGTGCCGTATTTCGTATGAATACTGCTGCAAAACGAGGCTCCAGCGCAGGAGGCGACCATTTTTGGAAGAAGTGGACTGCAGCCATCTGAGAGGACAATGGTCTGTCTCCATTATGAACCTCGAGCCTGCAAGGTAGCACGACAACTTTTGCACTGCCCATACGAGACACGCACATTCTTTCTCGGTTGCGCTATACGCTTGTTCTCGCACAGTCAGCTTACGACTGGCATAAAGAAGTGGGTGTTCACCGTCCTCTCCTCGTTGGCACAACACTACTCCCATGCCTCGCTCACTAGCATCACACTGAACTATGAACTCTTTCGAATAATCAGGTGATTTCAGCACAGGTTGACTTGTTAAGGCGGCTTTTAATGCTTTGAAAGCCTCCTCTTTACGGTCATCCCAGATGACAGTTTGTAGCTCAGTTTTCCGGAGCGCGTCAGTTAAAGCGCTAGCTAATTCCGAATATCTCGGGATGTAACGTTGATAGTAACCTGCAACCCCCAGAAATGAGCGGATATCTGTCTTTGAGCGTGGTTGCGGGAAATCGCGTATGGCAGCCACCTTGAGCTCAGAAGGTCGGAGGCGTCCTTGTCCGATTATGTGACCTAGGTAGATCACCTCAGCTTGAGCGAGTTGGCATTTAGGTGCCTTCACAGTTAGTCCCGCTTCACGCAAACGCGTTAGAACCACTCGCAGATGTTGCATGTGTTCCGACCAAGAGGACGAATATATCGCCACATCGTCTAAGTAGGGTAAAGCGAATTCCCCTAGTCCTCGTAACACCTTGTCCATAAGGCTTGAAAAACAGTATGGTGCATTTTTCAAACCGAAGCTTAATACCTTAGGGCGGAACGTTCCCAACGGCGATATGAACGCTGCATATCTGCTAGCCCTTTCGGTGAGAGGAACCTGCCAGTAGCCTCGAACGAGATCCAGCATGGAAATATATCGAGCTCCACTAACCCTCTCAATGCGCTCTTCAATGTTTGGTATAGGGTAAATCTGATCTTTGGTGATCGAGTTTAGCTTGCGATAATCCACGCAAGGGCGTGGATCTTTTCCCGGCACCTCAACTAAGATTAAGGGCGAAGTGTAATCGCTCTCACAAGGCTCGATCACGCCTAATTCCAACATCTTCTTCACCTCGGAATCCATAATCTCTCGTTGGCGCGGTGACACTCGGTAAGCTTTGCTACGCACGGGTTCTGAGGATGTCAGCTCGATGTCATGAGTAACAACTGAGGTTCTTCCAGGCCTATCTACAAATAAGTCCTGAAATTCTTTCAGAAGATCCTGGAGCTCGATGTTTTTCTCCGGCTCTAACTGCGCTTTTCGATATTAATTCTTTGATTAGTGGTTCACCATCCTCACCGTTTATGACTGATGCAAGCCCGTGAAGTTCAACTGGAATCTCCTCGGGGATGTTCACCATCATGCATACCACTGCTTCCCGTTCTCGGTATGGCTTGAGCAGATTGCAATGATACACTTGCTGTATCTTTCGCTTTTCGGGCAGGCGTATCACGTAGTTTGTGTCAGAAAGCTTTTCAACTACGTTGGCGGGACCTTCCCACTGCACTTCTAACTTGTTTTTCTGCGACGGTCGCAGTATCATTACTTTGTCCCCGACATCGAATCGACGGGTTCTGGCTGTGCGGTCATAGTACACCTTTGACCTATGTTGCGCTTTAGCCATGGCTTGCTCTGATAGCCGTTGAGCGCTTCTTAAACGCTCCAGTAGCTTCAAAACGTACTCGACCACTACTGGGTCTTCGGCTCGGCCTTCCCACGATTCTCGAAGCAAGCGAAGAGGAGATCGCAACGAGCGGCCGTACACGAGCTCGGCTGGTGAAAACCCCGTTGCTTCATGCGGGGCAGTCCTTAACGCGAACATGGTAGCCGGCAAACATAGCTCCCAGTCCGTCTTCCTTTCGTAGCATAACGCCCACAACACTCGCTTCAGAACGGAGTGAAGCTTCTCCACGGAGTTAGACTGAGGGTGGTAGACTGAACTATGAATTAGTTTTACTCCGCACCTTTCCAAAAACGTAGTGGTAAGAGCACTAGTAAACACAGAGCCTTGATCCGACTGTATTTCGGCGGGAAAGCCAACTCGTGCGAATATGGAAAGGAGCGCGTTAACTATTTCCACAGAAGCTAAGTTCTTTAAGTGGAACCGCTTCGGGGAACTTAGTCGCTGGGCATATCGCGGTCAGCACGTGGCGGTACCCCGACGATGTCGCCGGCAGTGGGCCTACAGTGTCCACTACGAGCCGCCGAAACGGCTCTGTGATGATAGGCACCAGCTTCATCGGCGCCCTCGACTTGTCACCCGGCTTACCTACACGCTGACACGTGTCGCATGTCCTTACAAATCGCCCTGCGTCGCGGAAACAGCCTGGCCAATAATACTCCTGCAACAACCGTCCCTTCGTTTTCTTGACGCCTAAATGAGCTGCCCAAGAACTTCCATTGCGACAAGCGCAGTAAATCCTCTCGATAAGCTTGAGGCACGACCAGCTGATCAAACATTACACCCCTTTTGTCAACATACTTCCTGTACAGTATGCCATCCTTCTCATAATAACTTATGTTTTTCGGGGCTATCTTTTCATTTACCCTGCTCTGGATGTTCGCAAGCTCGGGTCTTTATCTTGTTGATTCCTCAAGGCCATGCTGTCTACCATTAACAGTCACTGTAAGCTTTCCGACGTAGGCGCTACAAGTAAATCTCTGGAATGCCCTTCCAATATTTCTGATGGTGCCCGTGCCGTAGCTTCATCCTCCACGGATGGGACCTCCTGCTGTTGTAACGCTGGGCGCAAGTTCGACCTCTGCTGGGGAGTCCTGGCGTCAGGCCGATTTCAGCTAAAGGGGACTCGGCAACTGCCTTCGCAGCGAGTTTTCCGTGCTTTCGAACGCGTTAGCGCCATCACATTTGCCTCCCCAAACAGCTGCCCTCTCTCGCGCAGCATCTTGTCAGATCTATTCGAAAACAGGTAAGAGTATTGCGGAGGGAGTGCCGGCGACACGGCAGCTTCCGTCT